>OZ038488.1:99267231-99382231 GCA_964036315.1 Acanthosepion esculentum | reverse complement strand
TAACACTGACAGACATTCCTAAGCGGTCACCCATCTAGGTACTGACCACACTTGACGTTGCTTAACTTCGATGAACGTACGAGAACCTGGATTTTCAACGGGATAAACAGTCGAGTTTAAGGTACTCAGATGAGACCGTGTTTCTGACAAGCATTACCTTGCGGTCACTCATCTAGGTACTGACTAGACTCGATGTTGCTTAACATTGGAATAGTAATGACAGCAAATAAAGCACTTTCATATTCTTCCAATTACAAGCAAGATAACATTTAAATGTAGACAAAATTCTACAGTATCAACTGATAAATATACAAGATTTGGAATCTATTACAGGAAAAGAACGTCACCCAAAATTATCTTGTTTCGCTTTTGCACAAATACTCTTGCAAAGGTCCCACTCGACATCTACGAGTTAATAACAGGGTAGACTACTCTTGATCCCAGCGTTTCGGCTAATTAGGCTCTCCGGTCGTCATCAGTTGATAGTTGACCTTCAACAAATATGAAAATGAATCCTTTATTTACCTTCGCATATGACGCATTTTAATTTTTAACAAATATACCCCCACCCAAAAGAAACAAACCCAAAAACCAAAAAACAAAAACTCTCTCCCCCTAAGACAACAATACTACGGATGGGAGACGACTGAGTATTGTACCGGTAGGCTAGGGCATTGAATGTGTCTGTGTCGGCTCGGCATAAAAATTGTTACGAGAAATAAAATATTGGAAACAAGCCAGATTATTACAGTAAATTGTTACGAATAAGAACATATTGAAAACAAGCCAACTCATCAGTCTATTGGCAAGAATTCATTCACGTTTATTGTACGTATTGCTTTATATCAGTTTGCTTTGTTTATATTTACCTGTAAACATTGATACAAAAGTTCCCGTATTTCTTTTCTGCTTTATTTCAGTCTACAGTTACAATATTCTATAAATCAATACCTGGCCACGGCAGAAGTGAACAAAAACTTGGAAAGTTGAGTTACTAAAGCGAAATAACTGAAAATGAGATATCCGGAAGAGGCATGGCACGTGGAACTAGGGCAATCAACTCCAATGGGCGAAATAAAGGGTTCGGTTCGAAATTCCATTCATCTGAAAAATTCCGGAGCGTACAACGGCCAAAACGCTGTGAATATGACAATAGAGATGACGATAACAGTCCGAATAGTGTAAATAATGGGAGTAATCGTAATACCTCATCACAGAGATATAGGCAGGTACTGAAAGATCGATACGGGCAATGAAGATGAGGATAACAGTCCGAATAATGTAAATAATATAAGTAATTATAATACCTCATCTCAGATATATAGACAGATATTGAAGGATCGATACGGGCAATGAAGATGAGGATAACAGTCCAAATAATGTAAATAATGAAAGTAATCATAATACCTCATCTCAGAGATATAGGCAGATATTGAAGGATCGGTACGGGGAAATGAAGATGAGGATAACAGTTCGAATAATGTAAATAATATAAGTAATCATAATACCTCATCTCAGAGATATAGACAGATATTGAAAGATCGATACGGGCAATGAAGTTGAGGATAACAGTCCGAATAATGTAAATAATGTAAGTAATCATAATACCTCATCTCAGAGATATAGACAGATGTTTCCCTAGAAGACCACTTCAAAATATATTTCAATAAATAAGATACTAAAAGTGGGTGGCTTCTCATGTGAGGGTGCGTCTTATACAAAAGGAAAATCGGTAATCTACAAGGATAGATTATTCTGGCTTCGCTGTCCATGTATAGATACCTCGTCTTGTTCTTACTGCGGGTAAATGTGCATGTAAATTTTGGTGCAAATCCGTCGAAAATTGCGGCCGTGGATTCGTTACACACACACACACATCCTGCCTTTTATAGATAGAAATGATCGACTGATTTGTATTTTACGATTTGTCAACCTTTTGCAGGTTATTTAAAGCAAGAAAATATCTTTTATTTTTTACGAATATTTTTGAGATAATAATGATTATACTGATACAAGTCAGGTTAATTAAGAAGAGGAGATTCATGCCTTTACAAATGATATTTGCGCAAAAGTAAATTTAACGAATCTGACTGGAATTAGATCTCGGCTCTCCGATTTCCAATTCCGAGCCACTATCCATTACAACGCCCATACATCCAATCTTACAACTTATATCTGCTATTCCATGCGGTCATCCATCTTGGGTACTGATCAAACTCGACGCTGCTGAACTTCGGTGATCGTACGGGAACCGGCGTTTCAACGTGATATGGCCGCAAACGAATGTAAATAATGAAAACTCATCAGGTGAGAAAAGGGTAGACTGAGTTCTCAAATCTTAATTAGCAATCATTCACCGTCGGTCATGCGCGAGGTTAACGACTCCATCACTAAAAAAACTTACTTGATAGAGAAACCATAGCAGTAAAACCTCGGGTGATGAGTCTATGGTTCGGTCAACCATAGACAGGATGTTGGGCAGCTTGAGGCGGTCTAATGGTAGTAGTGAGTTCGATCCTCAGGGGGTGACCCATACTTTCGGCCTTGTGCCACATCTAAGCTACGCTTGGAAAATTACTATTCCAATGTGGGCACCTCAAGGTGGTGTAATAGTTTGCAAGCTTGTCTCGTTAGAACAATTACGGGTTAGTAGTGAGTTCGATACTCACTGGGTGCCCTATACGTTCGGCTTTGCGCCACATATAATCTAATCTTGGAAAATCACTATTTCAATGTGGGCACCTCAAGGTGGTGTAATAGTTTGAAAGCTTGTCTAGTTAGAACAATCACGGCTGAGTAGTGAGTTCGATCTTCACTGAGTGCCCCATACTTTCGGCCTTGTGCCACATCTAATCTAAGCTTGGAAAATCACTATTTCAATGTGGGCACCTCAAGTGGGTGTAATAGTTTGCAAGCTTGTATTGCTAGAGCAATCACGGCTGAGTAGTGAGTTCGATCCTCATTGGGTTCCCCATACTTTCGGCTTTGTACCACATCTAAGCTATGCCGAGAAATTCGTTATACCGGATGTAACAGCAATTGTCCGAATACCTTGGACTACTAAAGAGTAAATTTATTCAATAACATCGCCATTGTCTTCAATTAGGGCCTCCAGACGACTTCGGAATCTCCTGCATCTCTTCTAGACGGTCTCCTTGTTTAAATTGCCAATGCTGCCATAATCCTTGCCTTCAGTTCATCTTTGGTGTTACAAGGACTTTTGTTGGTCTCTCGCTCAACTGCGCCCCATACTTAATCAAGAGGAGAGTTAGGTGGCCAGATGTAAGGGGTGATGTGGTCGTAGAAATTGTCTGATAACCATGATTTGGTTTTCCTGTTTGTGTGGCATGGTGCAGGATACTGTTGCCAGACAAAGGGTTTCAGCAGCCACTCTCTTGACCCAGGGCAGCACTATCTCTTCAAGTCACTTGATGTAGGCTTCCGTGTTGAGTCTGAGGCCTTCACCAACAAATTCAGCAGTTCTTTGATTATAAGCACGATGGGAGTGAGTTTTCTGAGCTGTCGTACATTCGTAATCAGCATTGGATTCATTTAATTGACAACCAAACACTTGTAAACATTCGTATTGGAGTATCTGGCGCTAATGCCAAGCAACCATTTCCAAATTTCTGGCGGGGGTGAATTGCATAATGGTACTCTTTTTTTCATAGACTGTCCCCAACTGACCCTACAATACGGCGCGGTCGACGAAATAAAAAAACAAACAACGCGCATGCGCGAAATTAACAATAGCAAATGCGACAATTTACCCATCGCGCCTTGTATATGTATACACACATATATATGTATATATATATATACCTATGTATGTATATATACATATATACACAAATATGCACACACACACATATATATATATATACATACACACAAATATACATATATATGTACACACCCACATATATATACACACGTGTATATATATATATATATATATATATATATATATAGTCAAACCTAATGAGCCAGACAAACCTACCAAGGTTTCACTTAGGCAGATCGTCAGGGTCAGCTGGTTAAAGAGGCAAAAGAAAACGACGTATTTATAGGCGACAACCAAGACAACACCACGTGACCACAGGCAAAAGAAAAAAGAAAAAGAAAAAAAAGAAAAGAAAGACAACGCCATGGGGGGATGGGGGTTTAAATTTATTCAAATAACTAAGAGGGGAGGGGATATTTTAAGAAAACACGGATGATAACGATACAATCAGGGGAGAAGGCCTATTTCAATAACCAAGATTTTCTATGCCTACATTTTGTTAAGAATCTCGGTTTTAGAATTTAGTAGATCATTAGGTTTGTTATATAATGCTATGGCTATTTTTTACTCTATGCATAGCTTACAAAATTTATGACCCGCTTTATATTTGGTGCATCTCTTTAATATTTCCCATTTCAGGAGGGGGTCTTTGTTATTTTCTTGTCTGATTTTCCATACATAGCTAGATAGTGTGGTGCTATGTTTAGTTTTTTCGTTATTAAAACTACTCGTGTGATTATAATATCTTTTTTTAAATGCATCCTGAGTAGCTCCTATATACACTTTGGGATTTATATCATCTATATCCTTGTAATCTTTCGCCTGGTAAACCACGCATTCTTGTTGGCATTTACCATGTAAGGGACAGGTATTTTTATTCCTACAATTGCAACTGGAAGAACTAATGCGTGGATTGTCCCTAGTCTTTTTCTTATTAACTCCACTAATTAAAGTCTCTACATTAGGCATACAGCAGTAACTAAGTTTTACATTGTTTTTATTGAATATTTTATACAACTTAGTTTTCTTGGGAAATTTTGCTCTAATAAGTTAAAAAATATTTTGCCAATTCTCGTTCTTACGGCTAGGTTAAATGGAGGATTAAACCACAAAACATTTCTATGCCTATTAGTACGTTTATTCTGAGTTTCAGTGTTACTATTTATGTTAATATATTCCAATTTATCTTTGTATCCACTCTTATACAGAGCTTCCTCGTAAATTATTTTATTGGCATCAAAAATGCGTTTATCTGATGAGTTGGTTGAAAGCCTGTGGCTAATACTTTTTGGAATATGTCTTATGATATATACCGGGTGATTGGATTTTACATTTAAATATTGAAGGTCCTGGTTCTCTTTCTTATACGGGGATATAGTACCATTTTGTAAGTCTAACGTGATGTCTAAATAATTTGTAATTTTCAGATTGGTTTCAATTTCAAGATTGAATCCGTATTTTAAAAAAAAACAGTGCAGTTTTTTTCTCGGATAGTATCGGATTTTAGGGGGTTACTTTTATCTACTATTATTAATCCGTCGTCGCAGTACAACCCATGGTTATTAAAATCTATTTGGTCATTAAGTTTATAGAGCCGCAGGCACCCTACTAATTCGCATACCTCTGCTCTGTCATATGCTCCCATGGGGTTGTCAAAACAATTTACGTCGTCTTTTTTTATCCATAGTACATTATGATGGAATAGTAAAGTTTTTCGGCAGTGTCTAATCAGATCTATCTTATCGTCCGAGATTTGAATATATTCTTTAGCTAGACAGAGGGCTTCGCTAAGGGTTTTTCTTGAGATTGACGGGTAATATTCCTTAATGTCGTATCTAATGAATGAACAACTCCCATTTTTGTTATAATTTTCAAACCACCTAATGCAATCATTAGTCGACTGCCATTGATTAATGTTAAGGAAAGTTCTTAGAGATTTACATATTTCTTGTAATATGACCTTACTTATCTTACCTAATTCTGTTTTAGTAGGGTTTATAAGTCTATATTCAGGGTTACTAAGGAAATTATTCTTGTGATCCTTTACAGTGATAAAACAAGTCTTCGGGCTCATTTTCTCGACCCGATTACCTAATTCAAATTTATTGGCTAAATACTAGCGGCTTGGTTAATTTTAGTCTCTATGTCATCCGGGGCTTTTTTTATAATGTTTTATTACCTCTTTATGCAGCGTTTATTTTGTATTTGTTGGGACTCATTTTGTACAGAAATCTAGATTTATCGCCTTCATATAGATGTTTTTATTTTCCTTTATCTCTTTTATGTCTTTACTAATTTGTTGCTGCATATTGTTATTCATTGTTTTCCTATATTTTAGTTTTTTTTACTATACCGATTAATTCCGATTCAAATTTATCGAGTTCCTTAACATGCGGGTTTTTTCTTTGGGCTTTGAACCTGTATCTGTGCTATTATTTCCGACAGACTTTCATGTTCCTGGCTCTTTCTTTTTTAAAACCTTTTTTTCCCTTCGTGATTGATTTGGCTATTGTTAAATCAAGAATGGGAAGGTTTTTCGAGACGAGTATAGTTACCTATATATATATATATATATATATATATATATATATATATATATATATATATAAAATTATATATACACACACGTATATTATACATATATACGTAGATATATAGCTATATATATATATATATATATATATACATATATATATATATATATATATATATATACACATATATGTCTGTATGTATATATGTATTTATATATATATATGTACACATATATAAAAAAACACATGTATATATATACACATATGTACATGTGTCTATGCACTCACGCGCGGGCACACACACACACATATATATATATAATGAAATACAAAGATTAAATACAAGAAAAAGTAGTAAGAAAGAAGATAATATCTTTATTATGAGCAGAAGTTATTTAGTCAGATGAGAAATTTGAATTCTGTAAACAGAGAACGAATAAATAGTCGAGATAAGACAAGATAATATCTGAGGTAAAGTGTGTCATTTGAATCACGTGGGCTTATCGGTTGAAGTATATAAGGCGTAACTTTTCAGTGACCGACTCATTCCATTACCTGCATTGGTTTCAGCACTAAGCAATAATCCCGGGTCTCTGTTTTTCAGAGCCGTCGGGCCGCCGCCGACGTCGCCGCCGACGACGCCGAAGTCTAAGGCGCTGTAGTACCAACTCGCCGCTCGTTTTGACGAACTAAAAGTCCAACACCCACTCAAAATGAAGCTGTTTTACTGAATTTAAAAGAAAAGAAAAGACCGCTGAACGTGCTCCAAAAATTCTCGCAATGATGTTGATGACAAGAGAAAGGTCACCGAGTGGCCATGAGATATTTTATGCAAATGACTACAATTCTTTTGTTGGGCCGAATGAACGACCTCAGCCGGCGACCAAGGACTTTTTTAACTGCCCTGTGGAATTTTTAGCGGATAAACAGTTACCAGGTTATATATCGTCTCCTCTTCTTCAGCAACTTAGCGACCAGCATCATCAGCACGAGCATTTTCACCATCAACTCGAACATCAGTTATCTGAGAATCGACCACGTCATGAAAGCCTTCGATCTCCGGATCTCCCATCCAAAGGATTCAAAGATGTTTTGATTCTGGATAAGGATTATTTTGTGGCGATTTGCGACAATTACGTAAAGCTGTACTCAGACATCGGTGACCTGCTCGATAAGATAGCGCTGGATTGCACTCCGCTTTCCTTGAGCCAGTTTGGGCCGGAGCGAGTGGTCATCACTTGCTATTCGCACCGACTATGCATAGTCAGCATTGTTCACGGAACCAGCCTTTCGCTGCAGCTCGAAATCGAGACACTTATTCAGTACTGCAGCGTGTCGCAGCTTCGAAACGATGAGTTGATTTGTGTTGGGCTGGACAAAGCCGTCTTGCACAGGCTCGTCTACAAGCCCAGCTTAGTCGTCCTTGCTTCGGCGTTGTCACTGGTGAAGTTCGGCGTGACGGTCAGGCATGATCTGAGCTACAGATATGTCCACGTGACTTCCTCTGGGCAAATCGTTATTACGGATCGAATGAACGACTACGTGCTCAGCCTTAGCGTCAAAGGAAATTGGAAGATTCCATTTTTTTACCGACCTCAAGCAGTTGTCTCTGATGAGAATTATATCTATATTATTCAAGGAGGTGGACTCAACCTTGTTTACCGTTTCCATCTCGACGGTACCAACGCATTCTGTATTCTTCGCAAAGAACATGCACTTGTTGATCCCTGGGGGTTATCTCTCAACCGGAACAGGAAGTTAATAGTGACGAGTAATTCTGGTGGTGTCCCAGGTGTCAGGGTATTCACAGGTCTGGATTTCTCTGTTCATGAATGAAAATCCGTTTCTAATTTCGTCGCGTGAAGTCATGATGGTACCAGATACCACCCAAGAAATCAAAGAAACGAAAAGAAAAAAAAAAGAAAAAAAAAAAGAGAAAAATAATTTTAAAAAATTTTAAAAAATCTCTAACATACTTGTCATATTCGTAAGGGTGTTCGGTTTTGGTCAGAAATATGATCTTCATAGCGTTTGAAAAACAAAAAACAAACAAACAAAAAAAAAAAAAAACCCACATTGATTCTTACCCTCGAACAATCTTTTTATAGGAAAAAATACAATTTTATTGTAAAGAAAGCAGACAAAAATTTACATTTATAATTAATCTTTTTTTCAAAAAATTTCGACTACTGCATATATGTAAGTTTCGACAATAACCTTTTTTTTTATAGTAGTTCAAAGGGGAAACAACTCTGGTTGATGTTACTACATTTATACCAAAAGATTTACCGTATATTCCGGCATACAAGACGCTGCGGCTTGGAAAACTCACCCTAATATTAGAAAGAAATTTCTAAGAAAAAACAAAGCCATTCTCATACAACAAAACATGCGTCCCTCAAATACTGGCGCAACGTATTGTTTACATTAATCACTCGTCCGATTTTGTTTGTATGGCAATGACATACTAGTCAAGCGCAGAAAGGCTCCCGTCGCTGCTAGTAAACAGAGCAGGTTTAAGCTTGTGGCTAGGTCCCAGGAAGGTTTATAGTCTTGGAAATACTTGTAACAACTAAGTACTGAGGTTACATCATATAAAAGGCTGAATTGGGCACCCCAAGACGGTGTAATGGTTAGCAAGCTTGTCTCTCTAGAACAATTACGACTGAGTAGTGAGTTCGATCCTCACTGTGTGCCCCATACTTTCGGCCTTGTGCCACATCTAAGCTACGCTTGGAAAATCACTATAAAATGCTGAATTTGATAGATAGCTAACATTATAGTGTAATAACTCACCATATAAATCCACATCCCTATCAGTCCAGCCAATAAGTTGACCGTCTAAGCTTACTTGAGCCTGGGTGTTGCTTTACATTCGCCTTGGAAGACACACGCGTAATTTTTAGGAAAAAGTGCGTTTTGCAAGTTGGAAAATACGGTAATTCTTAAATGTTATTTTTCGTGATATTTTATACTAAAAACAAGAAGAGCCCCACGAATTAAAAATTGCACTTGGTGCCAGATCAAATATTAAATCTCTGTTGCGGGTGGGTAAGTCAAATATTAAAACAGGGTTTTAAATCATGTCAAAACTTGGGAGTGCTAAATTAGATACTAAAATTTGAGAGGTATACTAGATGTTAAGTTTTAAAGATTCCCGATCCTATATTTTATTTTATCTTGTCATGATGTAAAATGATTTGGGGGGATTTTTTTATCTTACTTTAAAAATTATTTTTGTTTTGATTTTAAATACACGTTCTTTCTGCTTTTTGCGTATAATTATTTTCTGGAATCACCCCTATTGACTTTCTCTGCATATAAAACTTATAAAATTTAAAATCCAATGTTTCGAAAAAAAAGGTGAAAAAACTGAAAATGAAGCTCTATCATTTATTTTTAAAATGAATGACTGTAAAGATGCTGTTCCGCTCAACGCCATTTTCATAGCTTGATACCAAGAAGACAACATTTTCTAATTAACTTTCAGTTCCAGGAAAACGGGGGAGGATGAAAATCCCAGAATCCCTATATCGCCGTGGATTATATATTTAAAAAAAAAATCAAAGTTTTTTTCGTCGTCTTAATCCATTCGTGATTGTGGTTTTCTTTTGAACATTAATTGTCACGACTGTACCAATTTCCTGCTATATTTAAGATTGACCTTTACGATTTTACTGTTTTTTTTTCTGTGTATGCAATGTTGTTCAGGACTCTGTCATCAAAAATTGAATCTACTTCTTTCTTTGTTGTGTCAAGGAAAGGAAATGCTTATGAAGTCTACATTATTTTTAATGTGGATTAAACTCCAACAGGAACCTGGAACATTTACTGTACGCACCAACATATTCTGATAAACAACCGAGGAAAATATTTTTGACTAACAATATAGCAATGGTACTCCTTTATAACAACCAAAAATTTGGTAAAAATGTGTAAAATGGCTAAACTATTCATAACATTGACTATTCTTTTTGTAAAGTTAAATTCTAAAAAAAAAAAAAAATAGGTTATTTCTTTTATGTGCGTAATTATCGTTGTTATAGGCTTTGTTATTCGAACAACATGTTCATCTTTGCTGCTATCTTCACAACGTTTTGACCATTATACCATATGGCCTTCATACAATCCCCGGATGTCGGCTATTATCATTCCGCTTTTTACGGTCAGGGGAGATAATTCATATCAGCCAATAAAACCCACCAGTCTTATTTACATTTGTGTCGCTTGTTCGTTTCTTCTTTCTCTTCTAATTTTAAACGCTACCAGGCCCGGGGATTGAAAACTCAGTAAAACTGCCAGGGAATCAGTTATGTTTAAACGAGCGATTTTATCCATTACGCCGCGTATCTCTTGGCTGCACATATTGTTTCTGAGCAAATGAGTGTTCAATACCTGATTCTGGTACTGCTGAAAAATAATATGAATTTCTTCAATGAAAGAAACAAACAATAGCCACAGAGATGAATAAAAAAAGGTGAAAATTCACTAATAAGAGTTATCTCCCCTAAGACTAAGACCAGGAAGCAGAATGCGAGCATCTACCTCTTTTAATTGAAGAAAGGGTTCGGTTGAAAATAACAAGTTGTCTACAGAATATGACGACAGATATCTGATGAAGGCCAAAGGGTCGAAATGTCGTGAGGATGACAGGCAAGACGAGCATATTGCCTGAAGAGTAAATCATATACGCTATGTGGAACAATTTACAGTGCGATCAAAACTTGAACAGTTCTTACATTATGAACGATTGTTATCAACAATAACCCTTTCGAACGAAAAGTCTGAACAGTTGAAAGCTTTTAATTGAAGTCCTATATGCAGAAACAAGGAAAGAATACAGCTGGAAAGTTAACTTCCTTCTGGCTTCAGACGAGTAAACACAAGTGTGTACGCGTACACATACACACACAGACACACACACAAACACACACACACACATACATATATATATATAATGTATGAGTGTGTGTATGAATATATATATATATATGTATATATATATATATATATATATATATATATATATATATATATATATATATAATATTTTTTTCATAATAAATTACAATAAAAACATTTTACATCGCTGCACAAAAGCCTTCATGTTTCGGCACTAAAATGGTACTTCTTCAGGCGATGGTAGATAACTAAGTTATAACTAAATTATTGTGTAGCGATGTAAAATTTTTTTATTGTAATTTATTATGATAAAAATATTATTATAATATTTTTCTCTACTTTGTATTGAGTACTTTTTAAAAAAAATAAATGCTACGAACGGTGGATTCTTACTTAATCTGTTCTTTCTCTAGTTTGTATATATATATATATATATATATATATATATATATATATATATATATATATATATATATATATATTTGTGTATTTAGGCAACAATCCTTCTTTCATGCAGATTTCAGTGAAAACGACAGACAAGGTGCTTTTATTTAGTTTTTGTTTATTTATTAATAAGGCTTCCATTATTTTTAGCATTTTTTCCATGTAGATGATGCTTTATTATATTAATTTTGTCAACAAGTATGTTCCGAATTATTAATAAAAACAAACAAACCAACACTTAATAATATTAACTTTGAACATGGACATAATATCTTGACCGTGTTTTGAAGAAAAAAATGAAAACATTTTATAAAACATACATATAACAAACTATGTCTTATTTTAACAGTTAAAATATAATCCTTGAAAATGGCTAAATGTATAGCCGAAAGCGCTCGGATAAAAATAATATTCGGACAGTTTTTATATAATTTATCACCCGAAAAGAAAAAAAATTATTAGATCGGATGAGAAATTGTATAAAAAAAATAAATTAAATAAAAGCACCTTGTCTGTCGTTTTCAATGAAATGTGCATATATATATATATATATATATATATATATATATATATATATATATATAAAAAACAAGAACTATCTCTTTTCACATTATTTTCACATACACGCACACAGATACCAACACTGATTCAAACATTCGTTCTGTTGCATTCACCCCTTTTACACACACACATACACACACACACACACACACACACACACACACACACACACACACATAGACACTCGTTCGCTTTTGCAGAGCCACACATATACATGCACACAAACACACTCACTGACACAGATATAGAAACTAATTCATCCACTCACTTTATCTCTCCTTCTACCGCTCTCTCGCTCTCTCACACACAGACATATACAGACTCAAATACTCTTTCACATATATTCTTTTTCTGACAGACACACACACATGCACGCAGTCTCTTTCTCTCTCTCTCTCTCTCTCTCCCATAAAGAGGCACATACTATGTCACGCTGAGTACGACGACATTATATGGGTGTGTGTCCGAGTTCACCAAGGAGACCCGGGTTGGTATCATTTATTTATCAGGAAGATGATTCTTGGTGTTATTAGCCGGGGGGAGACGATCAGAGCGCCACCTTTTGCCTGAAAACCATACCACGGGTTGACATTGAAATTGTGTAGATGAAACCTTTCGGGAGCCTTCGATGATTGTGTTAGCACGAAGTCGCAAGTCATCGTGACCGAGGGTTTGAGCGTACTGGCCTTGTCCAGACAGTTGTGTACGACAGATAAAGCGCGCTCTCTCAGAAAGAGTGACAAAGCTGCACTTAGCACAATAGCAGTATAAATCACAGGTGGGCTTTGTGGGTGTTGAACAAACACATATATGCCTGAGTGGGCGTCTGCAACAGGGATTGGATAGCCGCCGTATTAGACAGGCATGCTCGGATACGAGAGGCCAGCCACCATCACTATTTCACGCACATACATTATCTCACTCTCCAGTACAAACGCACATATTAACACAAACACACTGACACATATAAACACACAATATCATTTTCCTTTCTCTGTATCAATTGATTTCTCCCTCTCTCTCTCTTTCTCCCTCTCTCTCCTCTCTCTCTCCCCCTCTCTCTTTCTCCCCCTCTCTCCTCTCTCTCCCTCTCTCTCTCCTCACTCTCTGTCCTCTCTCTGTCCTCTCTCCCTCTCTTTCCCTCTCTCTCTGTCTCTCCTCTCTCTCCCTCTCTCTCCCCCTCTCTCTCCTCTCTCTCCCTATCTCTCCTCTCTCTCCCTCTCTCTCCTCTCTCTGTCTCTCCCCTCTCTCTCTCCCTCTCTCTCCCTCTCTCTCCTCTCTCTCTCTCCTCTCTCTCCTCTCTCTCCTCTCTCTTTCTCACACATTATCTCTCTGTTTCACGAGTAGAGTGGCATTCTGTAATGCTTAGAATCTTCTGCATTTTGCGAACTCTAAGTTTAATATTACTAATATATATCAGTGCTATGAGATAACGATATATAAATTTTTATTTTAGGACATTTTTATGTTTATACATTCTTTTTTATAGATACAAATATTTAAGTAAATGCTCTGTTTATAATAAACAGTATTAACAACATTTACCGGCCTGAATGTCCGAGAAATTCTCAGGACGGTAAATGTTGTTAATACTGTTTATTATAAACAGAGCATTTACTTAAATATTTGTATCTATAAAAAAGAATGTTTAAACATAAAAATGTCTTAAAATAATTGTCGGACTTTGTCCATTTCATAATGTGTGACGTCATTTGTTTACATTTGGATACGCCATGAGCAGATATGAATGTACGTGAGAGATTCATGGAAGATTGTAGTTTAAAGATGCTCTGTTTACAATAAACAGTATTAAACAACATTTACCGGCCTGAATGCCCGAGAAATTTTCATAGAAAATATTCGTCCTCCGATGGCTAAAAAAAAAGAGGGCGTACAGGTGTCCTGAACCTAGAATAAACAGGGCGCAAAGGTGTCCTGAGCGGAAGGAAATGTGTGCTTGCGTGGGCGCATCCCGGAAGAGGCGTGGCCACACGAAGCTGCGTAGGCGATATATCAGAAGAATTCGTTGCCATGTGAAGTTGCGTAGGTGTCCAAATATTATTTAACCGGTCCGATTCTTGATCTGGACAGAGAGGTCGCTAGATATTTACCGAAGATTTGTCTCCGTCAATTCCTGTGTGCACAATCCTAACATCTGTGATTCTCCCTCACTCTACTCATTCGCCGCAACCCGAACAATAAAAATATTTATATATTTTTTATATATATGTGTCCGTCGCCTTATTTGAGCCCAGCAGCAATGTACGACACTCAGGTCACGGGCATTAATGTTTGCCAACCAGAGCGACATTATCAGACTGATTAGGTTGCTCTTCTGCATTGAACATGGCCGGTGAGGATACCGATGGCTTGTCCCACTGATCCTTGACCCATTTCATTCCGTATTATGCTAGCAGGGGACAGGCCACCAACCAATGTCCAAAGAAAACGTTAGCTATAGTACTCTATACAGGGAGGGGCATTCATAATGTCTAGGTACAAGGGAGACGAACTTATCGCAAAAATTACCATGGAAGCATTTATATTCACAGGAAAGCATCTGTTGAACTTTGGGCATAGAGGAACCCGGACGAGGTTTTGCCGAAGGGCAGAGTTTTGTCCGGGGAGGTAGATAGACCCTAACCCATTTGTGCGAGTTCTACGGGGATTTTTTGGCCGAGCCTACGGGCTCAGATGAACCACGTTAAACTCGGCCTTGTGCCACATCTACCCTCGTGGGGGCTGCTAATTATTAACAGTCAAATAGGTTGAACGCTGGGTCAAACGACACGCGCTCACTAGTCGTGTAATACTCTTCTGTTGTACTTACTGTTAATATATGATATATCTGAAACACTTGTTTTGTTATTTCTTTAACCATTTACTTGGTCATAACATTTAGTAAGGCAACAAAGCCAATAACACGAAGGTGCGTATTGAGGAATATAAGAACAAAATATTATTAAGGAGAGATAACAATAAAAGAACAGAAATTAAGAAACTGAGGGAGCTCCACAAATGAGAAATGCAAGAGAAGAAACTATTAGCATAGAACTTACGGTTACATTTACTCATTTCAACTGTAAAATGATGAGACCTAAATGCCAATCTAGTACTACGTTTAAATTCATAAAGTCTAGGTACCACACAGGAAAATTAATCAGAACAATTACCATAGAAGTATTTTATAGAATGAGTACAGAGAAGCTACAATGCGGTGGTGGGAAAGTGACGGAAGTCGAGATGCCAGGTCAGGACTAATAACATTGCTGATTCTTTGTTGGATCTATCAAGAATCTCTGAATATATAGCAGGAGAACCAGACCATATGCAACAACACTATTCAAAGCATGGACGAATGGTAGACTTATAAATATGTAAAATGGATTCTGGAGAGAAAAAAATTGTCTACCACGACACAGTGAACAAACATTCTTAGCAGGAAATTTAGCAGTTGTTTCGATATAATTTGTTTCCTTCATGCCAGCGGAAACGTTAGTCCTGGAATGCGCAAGTAATCACTCTGCTGGGGGTTAGCATCAGCTATGCTTATGTAAGTCAGAAAGAGTTCTTTCAGGCGATCAATAGAGACCAGTCTCGTTTTGGGAGGCGTTAAAATTAACAAGTCATTCCTTGTTAACAACAGAATTTAAGACATTTTTTTTAGATCAGGTACTAATTTTACCTGATCGAACCGATCAGACATCTGTCTGTAAAGGGAGTGAAATAAAGTTATAAAGTGAAAGAAAAAGAAACCATTGAGAAGAAAACATTCTGTCTGAATTTCTGGGCTATGATTATTTACACGATTTATATCTGGATTCATCGTCTTCATCTTTGTCGTATTTATCACAACGCTTCGGTCGATGTGTTGTCCGACCTCCCTTAGATCTACATCGATCTAGGTAACCTACAGGGAAGTCCAAACTGAAATCTTTATTTAAAGAGTAGACCGTTCTCTGTCCACTACCCATGACTATATCGATCTGGGTAACCTACAAGGAAGTCCAAACTGAAATCTTTATTTAAAGGGTAGACCGTTCTCTGTCCACTACCCATGACTATATCGATCTGGGTAACCTACAAGGAAGTCCAAACTGAAATCTTTATTTAAAAGGTAGACCGTTCTCTGTCCACTACCCATGACTATATCGATCTGGGTAACCTACAGGGAAGTCCAAACTGAAATCTTTATTTAAAGTGTAGACCGTTCTTGTTCCACTACCCATGACTATATCGATCTGGGTAACCTACAGAGAAGTCCAAACTGAAATCTTTATTTAAAGGGTAGACCGTTCTTGTTCCACTACCCATGACTATATCGATCTGGGTAACCTACAGAGAAGTCCAAACTGAAATCTTTATTTAAACGGTAGACTGTCCTCGTTCCACTACCCATGTGTAGGGGTATCTCGTCTAGTTCATATTTATATTAATGCTCAGTTGTTGCTCGCCCTGTTTCCACTGAGTCCAAGTTCATACCTCCCGGCCCGGGGATTGAATATACAATTACCATGTCACAAAATTCAGGAACTAACGCTTTAATTTACTATGCTGTTGTCCTGTGGGACAATTCTATGTGGAGAATTCCCTGTCGGTTACCCAAATAGACATACATCTGATGAAGGGCCGAGGACACAACGGCCGAAACATTGTGATAATGTTGTGGTAAAATCTCCTACAGTAGAATGAACTTTTCCTTCTCTCATAAATACTAACTGCGAGACTTCCTAGCGCAGTCGGTTGGGCAGCGGGAGACGCAGTGTTAACCTACTGTTCGGACGTACACCTCTATCTACTTATTAATAACACTCTTTCTTTGTATATATCTGTTATTTGAATACACTTGATCAACCTACCTTCATCTTCCGTTTCTTTCTTTCTGGCCCCTAAACAGGGCACAGCAATGATAAATGCCTTGCTACCCACTGCTTTCATGCTTGCTGGAAGTCATCATATACTGTTGCAGTTTTTAAAACTTCTGGTGGACCGTCTGAACTTCCAACTATCAGAATATTAGCCTAATCAATGCTGAATTGGTTCATCATCTTTCATCACAGGCTTTCGTTTCTCCAGATCAACTGCTGATGTATTAATGATATTTACGGAGAGTGTCTATCATGCTCTAGATAAAATACTAACTGCGAGACTTCCTAGCAAGAGTCGTGAGGCAGTCGGTTGGGGAGCGGGAGACGCAATGTTAACCTACCGTTCGGACGTACACCTCTATCTGCTTATTACTAACACTCTTGCGTTGTATATATGTTATTTTAATACACTTGTTCAACCTACCTTCGTCTTCCGTGTCTTTCTTTCTGGCCCCTAAACAGACCACAACAGATAACGACAACAAAAATTGGGGAAATAGCCCGCATGTAAATAGTGTAAATGAAATTGATTTCGACGCTAACGAAACAGATGACTAAAGTTCAAATGTCGGTAAAAAATTAGAATGAAGAGCTCAAAGATTAGCTGATTGTTAGATTGATTGAATCATTCGTCAGGTGGACACATATTTACAAGTATCAATTGTTGCACATATTACCAATATGACATATATAAGGAGTGAAACTATTACGTAACATTATTCTACTGCGATGCTTTTGACTGATTTGAAAGTCAGTAGGTGAAATTTAATTATTCAATTATTCCATGGTATGACGATAAACTACACCCGGAAGCAAGACCTCTGATTGAGAGATTGGAGTTTTTGAGGACTGTGAAACCACCTCTTAATTGCTGTTGTTCGCAGTTCCACTTTTCAGAGTAGTAACATTTGTTAGGTTTCCAGCTATGGGCAATTAGTGAATCCCCAAACAAAAACAAGGCTCCGTGAAAGTGTAAAAATACATTTTTAGAGTAAAAATACAAGCATTACATTTTATATAAAAAAAATTTACCAACAATAAATTTTATAGCAAAAAAACCATCAATATATTTTATCTGTTGCTGAAGGCATACAATTGCATTTCGGGATGAAATAACCCATAGAGGTGTTGATATGCCGCTAAACAAAGTCATTCAACCAAATCTTTCATGACATTAATCCATATAATATACTACAATTTCTTAAATATCAAACTGTATTCCAAAATATAACTCTCACAAAACTACAACATAAAACACACATATCACCGCATCTAGTAATTATGTCCAGAGATACATGTATATGAACAAAAGCTGTGTATCATATACCATGTACACTATTGTGAAAGCAGAATAGCATATACCATATTTTGACTACTTTAAATTTCCCCATTCCCCAAGAAAATTAAATTTAGGAATTAAATGAACCATAAGGATGTTGATATGCCGTTAAACAAATGAATGAATCAATCAATTATTCAATTAAAATTGAAAGGAAGTCTCCAGAAGTAAATTTACTATCATTATAAAACCGAAAACGTAGTATAAATATCCTGAGTAATACAGAGATAAAAAGATAGGAAAAGAGTGAGAGAGGCAAGTAGTGGGTATGTACGGACTAAGAGAGACATTTAGATGACTACTGATAGATCGAGGAAGAGGCTTCGATTGCTAAGAATAGATCGAGCGAAACCCTTCGATTGCTACGGATAGATCGAGGGAGACACTTCGATGGCTATGGATAGATTGAGAGAGACCCTTCGATGGCTACGATTAGATCGAAGGAGACCCTTCGATTGCTATGGATAAATTAAGGGAAACCCTTCGATGGCTACGGATAGATCGAGGGAGACACTATGATGGCTATGGATAGATTGAGGGAGACCCTTCGATGGCTATGGATAGATTGAGGTAGACCCTTCGATGGCTATGGATAGATCGAGGGAGACCCTTCGATGGCTATGGATAGATCGAGGGAGACCTTTCGATGGCTATGGATAAATTGAGGGAGACCCTTCGATGGCTACGGATAGATCGAGGGAGACACTACGATGGCTATGGATAGATTGAGGGAGACCCTTCGATGGCTACGGATAGACTGAGGGAGACCATACGATGGCTATGGAGAGATCGAGGGAGACCCTTCGATGGCTACAGATAGATTCAGGGAGATCCTTCGATGGCTACAGATAGATCGAGGGAGACCTTTCGATAGCTATGGATAAATTGAGGGAGACCCTTCGATGGCTACGGATAGATCGAGGGAGACACTACGATGGCTATGGATAGATTGATGGAGACCCTTCGATGGCTACGGATAGATCGAGAGACGCTTTGATGTCTATGGATAGATTGAGGGAAACCCTTTGATGGCTACAGATAGATTGAGGGAGACCATACGATGGCTATGGAGAGATCGAGGGAGACCCTTCGATGGTTACGGATAGATTCAGGGAGACCCTTCGATGGCTACGGATAGATCGCGGGAGACGCTTCGATGGCTACGGACAGATCGTGAGAGACCCTTCAATAGCTACGGATTGATCTTGAGAGACACTTCGATGACTACAGATAGATCGGCAGATACGCTTCAATGACTACGGATAGATCGAGGGAGACGCTTCTATGGCTACGAATTGATCGAGAGAGAGGGAGAGAGAGAGAAATTGTTGAAAACGGTTAAATCTGGAGGGACACATTGATGAATACGGACAAACCGAGGGGGAAACTTTGTTTGATAGGGAGACACATTATTCTTCTTTAATGTGCTGTATCTTTCCAGGACGTGTTCGGTCATGTCTCTTCACAATATCCTAACCTCCGTAGCTATAATTTCTGTTTGTTTTCTTACTATCCTTCCTAGTTCTTGCTGTACCATCCATTTGCGTACGATAGGTAACTCGCTGTTTCCCACCGTGTATCTTGCCATCAATATCTCAGGTAAGTGAGAAATTTTCCAAGATGTCTTTTCTCGTTATGTATCCTAGAAATTTAAAATGTCTCTCATTGTAAGTAAAATGTCCTTTAAGTTTTCATTTTCCTTAAAGTTTTCTCGTTACCCACATGTTTCGCCTATGGTATTCTCACCATGCTTCTGTAGGACAAAATATATGTTGCCTCGGGTTTCCGCACCATCTGGAAGGAAAATGTCCTGCATTCACTGCCATATATGTAGATGGACATTACAGATTGACAAAAATTATATCTACCGATAATGTGATCAGATACTAGCAGATATAAAGAGACTATATTTGAGAAATTGATTTTAAACAACTGAAATAGGCTGAGAAATAGAGTGTTGATAGAGATTTTGAAAGTACGTGTTGTATATTTCATATTTCCGAAGCCACAAATGGGAACAATTAGAAATAACTACAGCATTTAAGTGGAATCTTAAAATGACTTTGTCACATTCTATCCACGACATTCTCAACATTCGCTAGTTGACCCACATACTGGTCGCTTGAAGGTATTTTGAATAAAAGACGGATTCACGAATTTAATTCTCAGTAGACACATCGAAACTAAGAGGCGTAGCAAAAAGCAACCAATAATCTAAACCAATTATCCAATAATCTACTTGACAAGTTTGAGCAAACAGATGACGGAAAAAAATATGACGACGAATAAATTTGGTCGTAAAGAAACAAGTATAGGTAAAGTCGTGGAGATCAATGTGCGTCTACGTCCTCATCCCAATTCATCGAGAGGAGCGGGTTTATCTTCATGTCAAGTGCTACTCACCTTGAAAATGAATATTTAGTAACAGGATGGGCAGTGACAGATGACATGCGGCGGAGATAAACTAGTTCCCAGTTCACCTAATCTCGAGAATCGTGCTAAATCGTATGCTTTTATTTTCAAAGAGAGTCAATGACATTACTGAGGTCCACGTAAAAACCTTTCAAAGGTCAGATATTATTGCGTAATTTGAAATTATAGTTAGAGAAATAAACAACTTTTAAAATTCGTTTTATTAGTATTTCGCATGCCGTATCAGGCGACTTTTGACTACCGAATTTTGAAGCTAATTTTAACATGGTCGCATCATACACAAGATATAAAATTAACGTATGTACTGCTGGCTCTGGCTACACCGTTGACCAAATTATATATAATTATTCACTGTAGTCAAATTAGCTTCAAAATTCGGTTTTCAAAGGTTGCATGGTAAGCGAGCATATAGGTATATTTGTATTCTAGAAGCTTTTATATAAATGAAGAGTCAAATCGGTGATTCCGACTTACGCCTTATTCCCACGTAACCTTGCACTCTTGGAATAATGCTATGAAATAACAGTATGATATCTTGGTAGTCACAAAACCAAACAATCAGTATTAACAAAACTTATTAGACTGACGTCCAGTCAAAGGTATATATCTCTGGATGACTTTTTTTTATTTTATTGAAGTTCTTTATTTGGATATGTTTATTACAACCGACCCCTTTTATTGGCGATAGTTAATTAAGCCAATTCATAAACTTAAGGAATCAGCATAAACATATGCTAGGCCAGAAAAATCTCCTGAGCCGACCAAGCATAGAAATTAATACAATATGGGAACTAGTAATAAGGAGTGCCAGAGAAAAGCGATAATAACAACAACGTTGCAATATGAGCTATGGTAAAAACATGTAAAGATAACAGCAAAAAAATTGCAATATGAGCACTGGTAAAAATGGTTGCTGAAGACATTAGGTTTATAATACCCAGAAATTCATACACAGATGTCCTCAAGGACATATGGCACAGTGGATAAAGGCGTTGGTTAGATCCAGTGACAGGACTCAAAGAGTGTGAGTTCAATACCCGCTTAAAGCAGTGGAGAACTTTCAGAGGGAAATTAACTGATATCCATAAAAGATGGCACGTGGAACTAGAACAATCTACCCCAGTGAGCGAAATAAAGGGTTCAGTTCGATATTCCAACTGTTCAGTTCAGCATGATAAACATGGCGACAAAGATGAGGACGATAGTCCGAATAATGTAAATAATGTTAATTAAGGCACTCACTTAGTGTAAACATTCTGACCTACCCGTTTGTCTAACTGGAATTTGTTACTTTACTGTGGTAAATGTTACCAATTTCACACATCAAGGTTTGTTTAGACAGCATGGAGACAATAAAAAAAGGTGGATTCAACGATAATAATTTTAATATCAACCTTTTCCTTATCATGAAACATTCGGCATTCCTTGATGAAGCAGCCAGTGCTACTTTTTGATTGGAATTTAGAAAATCTTTCGATTGAACAATTTTTTATAAAAATTAATTTCTCAAGTCCACTGTTATCGCTTTTTCCTTCCTACCCTTTTTATTTTGAAGTAGTGCGGAACGTAAATACCTTGATTTTGTCATTAATTTCCCATTGAATTACATGTGTTACTCATTTTAGTTGTTGCTGCTTTTGGAAGTCCTGAAGTTATGCGGCTTCTGTTATTTGGAAGAGTTCTTTAGTTGTGATTCTGTAGCGCCAGTCCACAAGATTCAAATTCACTGCCGGATTCATAGCTGTCGTTTTTGCCTATTTACCATCGGTGCCAGAGATCAGTGTTCGGACCTAAGCCGAAACCAGGATGGCGAATGCTGATTTTCTAGGCACTCAACACTATTTCTTGTTTCTCTCATATGGCCATGTGTGTTTTTTTTTAGTTTGGGGACGAAATGTAGTTAATTACTGTCAGAATTTACAGTCGGACGAAGTTTTTCATTTTCTTCTCAAAGTACTGTTGTGCCTTTCTGCCTTCATTAGGTTCTTGTCGCTCTGGGTAGCCTACGTGGAATTTTGGACTGAACCCTTTATTCAATCTACGAGGGTAGATTGTTATTGCCCCGCTGTTCTTGTCTAGGGATATCTCGTTTTCTTCTTATTTTAGAACTTCTCGGGTATTACTCGCCCTGTTTCCACCAAATCTGCACTACCCGACCCAGGAACTGAACAGACAATTAATACATCACCAAATTAAAAAAAAGAAGAAAAAAACAAACAACGCTTTTATCCAGTCGGCTATTGTCCTGTAGAAAAGGAGGAGAAATCCGTAGATATGGGTAGTGGAACAAGAACAGTCAACCATCATAGATGAAATACAGGGTTCAGCTCGAAATTCCTTGAACGTTACCCGGCTCTACAAACACCTGATGAAGACTAAAGAGCAGAACGGCCGAAACGTTGTGATAACAACAACAAAGATAAGGAAAATACATTGACTGTAAGGAAATGTTGCTATTACTAAACATGGATTATCTCTGAATTATTTACTTGTCTCATTTTATTTAACACATTTCATTAAAAATGATGACACTGGTCTAAGTCCACAATAAAACAACAATGTAATAATATGGTAGTAATACTAAAATAATACTAAAATAATACTGAAATAATCTAATAATTTATTGATAATTTAAGCTTAGACAACATAAACAAGAAATTTCATTTTTTCAGTCTGAATTTCTGAGATAAACAGTTATTGTTATTTATATTATTTACACGCTGACAATTGTCGGCATCCTTGTTATTAAATACAACGCCTCAGTCGGTGTGTCTTCTGGTCATCATCAGGGTCGTGTCCATCCTGGTGACATTTAAGGAATTTCAAACTGAACGATTTACTTAATCCACAACGGGTTACTGTTCTCGTTTGGCTGATTATGTCTAGGATGTCTCGCCTTGTTAGTATATATTACTGCTCAGTTATTCACGAATAAGTGTGTTAATGTACTAGGCTATTGTCTCGTGAGAAAATACGTGATATGCTCTAGACATGGACAGTGGAACGAGAACTTAAAGGTACAGTTCAAAATTCCTTTGCAGGTTATTTAAAGCCAGAGAATATTTTTAGATCGTAAGAATTTTTTTGAGATAATAATGGTTTAGTGATACAAGTCTTACTGATTAACCCATAGCTGGGAGAGAATAGGTGGATTCAGACCTTTCCCAAGAATATTCGAGGATATGTGAATATAATGAACGCAAATAGAATTGGAACTCGGCACCCCGATTAACAATTTCGAGCCATTACTTATTATACCAACTGCACATCCAAACTTACAGTACATGTTATTCTCAAGCAGTCACCTATCTAGTTACTGAACAGGCTCGACGTTGCCTAAGTTCGGTGATCGTATGAGAACCGGTGTTTTCGATGTGATGCGGCCGTAAGCCATGAAGGTAGGAGGACTAGCTGACTGAAACGTAATAACGACATCAAACTGAGGACATCAAGATGAGGACATCAAACCGAGGACATCAAGATGAGGACATCAAACTGAGGACATCAAGATGAGGACATCAAACCGAGGACATCAAGATGAGGACATCAAACTGAGGACATCAAGATGAGGACATCAAACTGAGGACAATACTCTACATGTAATATAAATAAAGAATACTTAATTTAAAAAATCCGAAGTTAAATAAAAATAAAAAATAATAAAGATATGAAATGGACAAAGTCCGACAATTATTTTAAAGACATTTTTATGTTTATTCAATCTTTTTATGGATAAAAATATTTAAATAAATGCTCTGTTTATAATAAACAGTATTAAACAACATTTACCGGCCTGAATGTCCGAGAAAATATGCGTCCTCCGAATACTTAAATATTTGTATCTATAAAAAGAATGTATAAACATAAAAATGTCCTAAAAATAATTGTCGGACTTTGTTCATTTCATAATGTGTGACGTCATTTGTTTACATTTGGATACGCATCGAGCAGATATGAATGTACGTGAGAGATTCATGGAAGATTGTAGTTTAAAAGCATTAAAATCGACCTGGCCAGCCGAACGATCCTCTGTGGCTCAATCGGTTAAGGCTCGTCAGGCTATATGACGGTTCCGTATAGGATCCTGTCGCAGCATGAATATTTTTTCTATGAAAATTTCTCGGACATTCAGGCCGGTAAATGTTATTAATACTGTTTATTATAAACAGAGCATTTACTTAAATAATTGTATTTATAAAAAGAATGTATAAGCATAAAAATGTCTTAAAATAAAGATACTATCTTAATTATATAATGAAATGTTTTAATTATTATTTATTTTCCGTTAATAATTATTAACTTTTCATATTGCTACTATTATTATTTTTTATCACAAAATGCTCGATCGACTATCACACATCCCAACCTTTAAATGAGTTGCATGAAATTAGAACAATGCAGTAACTTATAACAAGACTCGAACCAGCATCCAGTATTCTAGGAGATCGTCTTTCCTGTACAATATACTATTTACATTGTTCGGATTATCATCCTCATCTTTGTTGCCATATTTATCACAACGTTTCGGCCGTTCTATGCTCCGGCCTTCTTCAGGTGGTTGCAATGTCGAACTGAACCCTTTATTTCGTTCGCTGGGATAGACTGTTCTAGTTCCACGTGCCATGTCTAATGGCTGTCTGTTATCAGTTATCTCCTGTTAATTCCTCTCTCCAAGTTCTCCACAGCCTTAACCAGGTATTGAACTCACCCACTTTGCGTCCTGTTACTAGATCTAACTAACGCTTTTATCCACTGTTCCATGTGTCCTTGAGGGCAAATAAAGCGAGTGAAATAAAGGGTTCTGTTCGACATTCCAATCACCTGAAGAAGGCCGGAGCGTACAACGGCCGAAATGTTGTGATAAATATGGCAACAAAGATGAGGATGATAGTCCGAACAATGTAAATAGTGTACATAATACCTCATCTCAGAAATATAGACAGATACTTTCATGTACGTTGATTTAAATAAACAACTCGGTCAGTGAAATATATAACTAGTTAGATTGGTTTGGTTTATTTTGTTTTACGGCATATCAACGCCTCAATGGGTTATTTAGTGCGGGCAATATTTTTTATTGCTGGTAATATTTTGTATTGCTAAAAATCTGTTACTGGTAATATATTTCCTTCAATATTGTATTGCTGGCAATAATTTTTTTCAAAAAATCATTGCTGTTAATAGTTAACTATTTGCCCATAGCTGGGTTCCTAACAGGTACTACCACCACGGGTCAGGGTGGATCTAGGAACACCAGCAATTAAGAGGTGGTTCCACGCTCCTCAAAACCTGCTGATCAGAGGCCTTGCTGCCGGACGTAGTTTAACGTGTTACCCAGGACGCGGATGTAGTTTAACGTGTTACCCAGGACGCGGATGTAGTTTAACGTGTTACCCAGGACGCGGATGCAGTTTAACGTCTCACCCAGGACGAGACTAGTTAGAGACCAAATAAATTCAGGCATGTTTAGCTCTCATTGAAAGGTATTTGTTTCACCTTCAACTTAAAAAGGTTGCGATAATAAAGCTATAACCAAAGAAAGTAGACAAATGATTTGAAAAAGACACTCCAGAACTTTTTTTTTATCTTTATTTATTTGCTTCTTTATTTATTCATGTGAAGATTTTCATTATCGATTCTCGACCAAATTCTTATTGATAATGGTTAAATCAATTCCCTGGTTATTGATTTCTTTTTAGACTTATGCGTCAAAGCGGAACTAAAACTTCTTTTAAGCTAAAGGAGGTACTTCAGTTGCTTGTTTATGCAACTTTACAGTCTGTGAAACGTATTTTTATATAACCGATATATAACAGTCAGATGACTGAGAAGTATGGTGATCAGTTTAGTCGTCAGGCACTAGAAAGGTCATCGATTATCGAATTATAGGCTAGAAGTTTCGATCTAAAAATGTCAAAAGATAATCTGAATGGCTTACAAAGAAAGTTACGAATCGTTTAGAATATTTGAAACAAGAGTAATACTGGAAAAGTAAGAGATGAAAGAAGTCGGTAAAGAACACTTGTAACCCTTTGAGCCATGACCGCCGCTTTACCATTGGTATAGAAAAATGACGTAATGCCCAGCTACCGGTAAAACAGTGGGTAAACACTATTTTAATATCTACCGTGACGGCTACTTGGTAGACAAAGTGTAGGTAATCAATATACATCCTCAATAATTTAAGATATATATATATATATACAATATATATATACAATATATATATATATATATATATATATATATATATATATATATATATGAAGCTGTAAAAATGACACAATAATCATGTTTGTATTTTAGTAACCACTGAGAATAGAATGACTATGAATTCTGTATTCTTCTATGTGCCGTGACCCTTCAGGGAAAATGCGGTCATGCCTCTCAACAATATTCTGTCGTTTGTACCAAATAATAAATTTTCTCTTTTTGTTATCCAACCTAAAACTTGTTCCGCCTTGCATTCTTTCTTTCTTTCTTTCTTTCTTTCTTTCTTTCTTTCTTTCTATCTATCTATCTATCTATCTATCTAAACGTTGATAGAATACATATATATTATGAATAGGCAAAAAGAAAGCCGTCGCGTTTCGTCCTCTGAGGGACTTTATCAAGTCAAATATGATATCGCTATCTAGACGTCAATATAATACATATATATCGATATGAATAGACGAAAGGAAAGCCGATGATTTTCAGTGTACGGTTGCAAAAGGTGATTATCTCCCTTTGGATAAGATGAATTCCCAAAGATCACGTGAATGCCAGTGAGTGACGTCAGCTTGTAGAGTGTAGAAGTCCAGTTGCGATATAGCCCACTAGAAAGATGGGCGTCATAAATCTATGATCCCACAAAGAAATATAGAGGACACCACCGGCCTGCTTATTTTCCCCTTCGAGAAATATTACAAGTAAGACCCTCTCAATTTTCTCCCGTTCATACTGCTTGTTGCATTTATATGTGTCATACTTTCTCTGTGGAACAAATAGTGGCAGGTAGATACGTATTTGTTTATAACATCTTGTATGAAGCGGTATATAAAATCTCTTTGAGAAAAATGCATGTTTGTCATTCCTTTCAGCTATTTTTGTCCTTTCACTCGTTTTTATTATCTGTTAGTGTATCACAGATATACTAAATGCCTATAATGGGGAATTTCATAAGTGAAAATATTCTCTGCTAGTACCCCTATTATCTATAAGGGACAGATGTGTACTGACCTGAAGACTGACACACAAGTCATTTGATATCAGCGTCTGCGTCGTCGTCGTCGTTGCCGCCGCAGGCTTTCCCTGCTGCTGTCGCGCGGTAGCCTCCTCTTTCTTCCCATCCTTCAGTCTTCCCTCGGCCCTGCTCTACCTATCTCCGCGTCTATCTTCGCGTCTGTTTTGCGCGCCTGCGCAGAAATCAAAATCAGCCGATTTTTCACCAGTAGAAAGGGGTTTATAATATTAAAAAGCACATTGTATATTGTCTGTATTGGTTAATAGTTGTCCCCAATAGGGATTTTTTCCAACTACTTGTCAGTGAGGAATGATTGATTTTTTTACGGCTTATCAAACGTTTGTGGGTTTTTAAAGCCGAGACATATTTTAGATTATAGGAATAAATTTTTTTTTTGCAAGTGAGTATTTCGTTAACTTTTTGTGGGGATATAATGATTTTTCCAGATGCAAATCCCACTATTTAACCCATAGCTGGGAGAGAAAGAGATGGGTCCATACCTTTCCAAGAGCAGTTGCGTGTGAAAATGCAACCAACTCGACGGGAATCGAAATGGGGTCTTCGATTTCTCATTCCGAGCCGCTATCTATTACACCACCCGCACATCCACATCCACTGTCATTGACGGAAAAGTATGTGGTGGGGAGTGAGAGAGAGTACACAATCTTAACAATTTGTAAACCAACGTATTCCTATCGAGGAGGAAATTCTAACAGGAAATTCCGCCTTCTCGCTAAATGCTGATTTTTCAGTTCACGGGCCAATGAAAAGACATTGTGTTATGGGTCCTTAACTATAACTACAGAATGAACTCTTCCTAACACTATGTATACTACGCCTCTCAAGAGAGAGAGAGAAAGACGAATCGAGTCGAGCCGATAGTAGTTCATTCCAAACCAAACTGAGAGTCATACTATCACCTTCCACATCTTGTATTATTATTCCGTGTAATATATCTTTGTTATTTCTACTCTTGTGTTCGTGTTGTTCTTCCTTGGTCCTAACCTGGACCATAACACATTGCTACATCCTACTTCCTTTCTCTTTGTGTTATGTTAATTTACCCACGCACGCATCGAATCTCCCAGCTATAAATAGGAGCAGGTACTGCCTTTTGGAGAGAGAGGTTTCCAGCAGTCAGCTCTGACAGTCGGACCGAACATTCTTGCTGTAACCCCCTCGGTTGTATATGTTTGTATTACTGTTTCTGTTAATATATTTGCTTAACTCAATTCCACTCTTGTGTCTTTTATTTCTGGCCTTAACAAGGCCATAAAACTTTGTTTGTTTTTTCGGAACTAGTGAAATTCAGCTGATCCTATGTAATATATCAGAAATTCGATATATTTCCATCAACATTTCTAATTGTTTATTACTTCGGATATCTTATTGTTTTTTTTTTACTTTCCTTGACTTAAACTTATACGCTTCTGTTTTGCGCGCACAATGTTACATTTGATGACTAAATAATGAAATACTAATTAAAAAAGCCTGAAGCTGTAGTAAAAATGAAATGACCAGAAAACTCTAAGAAAGATGAAAAAATAATGAGTATACGGTAGCTCCATGAAGTGAATAAAAGAAGCTACAACACAATCGCATGGATACAGTTAAGAAAGAAAAAGATCTGAAAAGAATAACTGAACCCATTTCCATATCAATGTAAAACAATTCTGTTGCAAAAACTATATTACGGGCAAAATCATCAGAAGACAGCAAAATTGTAAATATCGATTATACGAAGATTGAAGCGAGACGTTCATTTATGTAATGAGTGCAACAAACTAGCTTAGAAGGAACACAAACGTATAAAAGATAAGATATAAAAGGTGATTTGCTGGAAATTGTGCAAACGACTTGGGTTTGCCCGTGGGGACCAATAATAGAGACAGAAACTAAAATCTATGGGGACAAGAAGGGTCCCAACCTAAGTTCAAAATGGCCTCGGGATATTTTCCAATGATCATTTTTTGTAAAACAAAAACAAACAAAAAAAAAAACAAAGATCACACCCATTTTATATAGGTAAAGCTCTTCGTAAATTGAGAGTAGAATCTTTTGTATTTCTTTATAGGTTACCAGAAATCCTTCAATAAGTCAATAAGAACTTTTTTGCAATCAATCCGAGGGCTCCAACTACAACTGGAATTATTGATGTCCTCATGTGCCACATTTTTGAGATTTCCACGTCAAGATCCTTGTATTTTGATAAATTGTTTGTAGATCTTCAAAGATACATTACAATCTGTAGGGACTGCAATGTCAATAAGAAAGCACATTTTTTCTTGTAGTCTTTGATGAGGATGTCTGGGCGATTAACCTTGACTGTTCTGTTTGTGTGTATTGTGAAGTCCCATAAAATTATTACAGGTCCTTATTATTATTATTATTATTATTATTATTATTATTATTATTATTTCATGGCTATACTTTAATGTTTGTGGAATCAGTTTATTTTTAAAAAATAAATTAAATAACGTGTGTATCATTTAATATACATCATAATTATTTTTCTGGTTAAACACAATACTTATTTTTAAGCATTTCACCCCACGCAAGGCAAGAGTGCCAGTATCACGCAGGGTGTTATAGAGAGTGAAAGTGAGAGAAAAAAAAAACTGGATATAGGTGGGGAGGGTGAGGAAAGGATAAAAGATGAACGGGGACCAAGGCAACAGAAGATGGCGATTGACATTGCATTTAAACTTTTGAAGATTGTAGTTACCAGGAAAGAAATTAAGAGGAAGGGAGTTCCATTGTTAGGAAGTGCGAGAATAGAAACTGTTGGAGTAGAAGTGGTGGTTGCATTTAAGTATTTCAACAGTAAAATGGTGGGATCTAGATGCCAATCTAGTACCACGCTTAAATTCATGTAGTCGGTGCACCAGGAAAAAAAGCTCGTCAAAGCAGATGGTATGTAAATATTTGTAGAGAAGACAGAGGGAAGCCACATCACGTTGGTGAGAAAGTGACAGAAGTCGAGTTGCCAAGTCAGGATTGATTACATTGCAGATCCTTTGGATTTTGTCAAGAACCTCGAGATGAATAGCAGGAGCACCAGACCAGATATAGCAACAGTATTCAATGCAAAGCCGAATGATAGATTGGTAAATGTGAAAGATGGACTCTGACGAGAAGAACCTTCTGGCACGACAAAGTGAACCAAATTTCCTTGCAGTAGATGCAGCTATTGATTCAATGTAGTTGTTAACTTTAAGTCAGAGTAAAACGAATACTTGCTCTAATCCGTGTGGCACCGAATATGTCACGTGTTGCCGTAATAACGGATCTCAAAAGGGAAACCAAGTTGCTAATTATTAGACAGAGAAACAAAATTTGAAAGCTAGAATATACATTATCATATATGAAAAATGTACCGATAACGTATAAAAAATGATTTCTACTTTTGTTAAGTCTGTTATTATCAGAATGATTTTATATGTCAGTTTTTAAATATATTTCCGTAATTATTATTGATGTACTTTTTCCATGGAATCATTCATTTTCCCCCTGCTGGATTTCCTAAGTGTCGACGAACTATCCGCCATTGTGATAACCAACACCTTACCAACAGGCGTCCCCATTTCAAAGGACATATCTATAATACAGCAAAAACGTTAGATAAAATATAGACAAAATATACTTGGCCTATTCACGCCACCCAAGCAATTATTACAAATCAAAATAAAAATGCATTTCAGAAGAGTGTTAAAAAACGGCGCCCTTATGATTTGATGGCCTTAGGTATTTAAACAAGAGTGAATTCTAAAGTTTAACATTAAAATATCATTATAAAAATGTTTAAAAAAAATCAAAAATTAACTTCTAACAGCTAGACGAAATTATGATTTATAAACCCATGTTATTTCATTGTCGATAAAAATCACTGTAAACAAGAAATTGGACGGTCCATGGGATGAACTCCTCGTTGTGTATCAGCATTTTAGAAATTTTAGAAAGTTGTCCTTTCTAAAATATTTTACCCAAAAAAGCAATATATTTCCTATATATCGATGATTGTATATTGATATATTTTCACAAATCATTAAACCCTGGCTTGTAAATAAAAATAATAAAGATCTACTTTCCTTACATAACTATTTCTGATACAATGTTTGAGGCTTAAAATCAATGATAAGAAAAAAAGCAGTAAAAATTTAAATGAGAAAAGATAGGTTTCACATCTAGTTGGTTGAACGTCAAAATTTAATGTTGAGCGTCTATGTATCATTGACATAAATCAAAATTTCTTTTTTTCTAAGATTGATTCCATCAAAAAAATTGGTATTTGTCGGACAAAGTCCTTTCTCGGAACAAAACTCATTTTTCTATCAAACCATGAAATGCAAAGTGAAACATTATTACAAATAAAAAAAATACAAAAAAAAAAAATACAAAAAACGAACATCTAATGTATAAATCCCAGAATTTGTGGTGTTTACTCATTCCCCCACAAGAATGAGATGTGAAACAAGGTCTTTTTAAAGTGGGGACCCGAGCGCGTGCACCCGTGCCCACAGCCCCACCAACCGTCGGTTGCGCTGGCCTCGGTGCGAGCACCGATTCCTCCCTCTTGTGCAATGGGAGAGCGCGGCCTTGGGCAGCTGTTTCCCCAGGGCTGGGCACCTCTCAGTATTATTTTCCCAATTGCCCCTCTGCCCTTTGACAGAGACGCCCCTGAGCGCACTCTGTCCAAGGACAGAGACGCAACTGAGAGATGATAAATAATACGTACAAATTACTTAATAGCAATTTACACAAACAAAGTCCAGAATTTGTCCGTGGGCAAATATTGCCCAAAACTGATTTAAATACATGCTGTTATATACGAGTGTCACATGTTTCCCAACAGAATAACTAATTTGCATATTCAATCTTAAAAACCAAATTAAAAAGAAAATAACTGTTTTTTTTATTAATTTCTAGTTTAGTTGTTTGTGATTTTTATAAACAATCGAATATTTTTTTGCCAATGGTTTTCAAAATTGTTTAGATATTCAAATAAAGATATTTTCTACTTTGAAATTGGTAACCCCCTTAGCATTTTGATTGCAGCTAGGAATTAGAGGGAAGTAAGTAATTCAGACATTTTCATAGTATATTTGACAATATGATAAATATAAATTATATGAAGCATATGAAATAAGAGAAATGTTTGTAAATGTCGAACTGCTTTAATTTCGCGAATACATTTTATGGCAGGATGCGATGGGTAAATTGCCGCCATTTCAAATTTTAATTTCGCGCATGCGCGTTGTTTTTTTTATATTGTTAGCTGCACAGTATAGTAGGGCACCGTCTGTAAGAAAAAAAAGCAGCATGATGCAATTCACCCCGCCAGAAATTTGGAAACGGTATGTTGTACTGCTTGGCATTCGCGCCGGAAGCTCCAATACGACCATTTCAGAGTGTTTGAGTGTCAATCTGAGGAGGGTGTAGAGGATTTGGAAAGAGTTGGAGGAGTCTAATGGTAATTACGAAGGTACAGCAGCTCGGAAAACTCACTCTGATCGTTCTGATAAGAAAAGAAATCCCGAATTTGTTGGTGGGAATCTCGGACTCAACACGAAGGCTTACATCAAGGGTATTGAGGAGGTAGTGCTGCCCTGGGTCAAGAGGGTGGCTGCTAGAAGACCCTATGTCTGTCATCAGGACTTTGCACGATGTCACACAAGCAGGAGCACCCAGTAATGGCTGTCAGACAATTTCTGCGACCACATAACCCCTTACATCTGGCCGCCTAACTCTCCAGACTACAATCCCTTGATTATTATTCATGGGGCGCAATTGAGCGATAACCCCCGCCAAAAAAGAAAAAAAAAACTCCTTGTAACACCAAAGATAAACTGAAGGCAAGGATTATGGCAGCATTCACCAACTTATACAAGGAAACCGCCCAAAAGAGATTCCAAAGTCGTCTGGAGGAGATGGCTGAAGCCAACGGCAATATTTGAATAAATTTACTCTTTCCTATTTCGAGATATTTGTGTGCAATTTTGTTAAATATATCTGTTAAAATGAGATATCAGTATCATTTTCTTTTTTTTCTTTTTTTTGCGCGTCATTTAGGCGACAATTTATCCATCGCACCCTGTACAAAAAAAAAAAACGACTTAAGTAACGACGGAGCAAAAATGTTTTGACACGCGCGTCGTCGGATACCGTTACTGTTTATTAAAAAAATATAGGACGTTGTGGAGAACCATGATCGCCTAAGTCCTGAAAGGATTGGTACATATGAAATGAATATAATAGCTATGTAAAAAGGAACAGACAGGCAGATGAACGTGAAATATACGCAAGCACATCGACCAGCAACCTAAATGGATACGGATATAACAACATATAGAGATGAACAACTGAGCCGACAAAAGGGCAGGAAGGTTTCGCCAAAATATCATTTGAACAGTAAAGAGACAGTATGTAAAAGTAGAGACATATTTACATAAATCGGCCGAGAGAAAAATATGAAATTGTCTTTCGATATTTCTAACGTGACATAATATTTTTTTTCTTCAAGCATTTCACCCCAAGCACGGCGGGAAGCCACTAGCACGCAAGGGGTTACAGAGAGTTGGAGCGAGAGCAAAGAGGAGTGATAGAGGAAAAGATGAAGAGAAGGATAGGGGATAGATCAAGGCATCTGGAGACGTCGATTGACATTACATTTGAATAGTTGGAGATTATAGCTATCAGGGAAACAGGAAAAAGGTAGGGTGTTCCACAGGCGAGAAGTGCGAGACATGAAGCTATTGGAGTAGAAGAGACGGCTGCATTTAACAGTTTCGACAGTGAAAAGGTGAGAACGAGAGGCCAGCCTAGTTGAACGCTTAAATTCATGAATATATGACAAGAAACATAAAAATCTATCGTACTTACCGTTTATCTATTTCTTTCTTTAAAAAAAAAACGCAGTAACTATTAATATTTGTTAAACGTATCGTTTTTATATTCCTCTAAGGTAGATCAGTATTAATCTAGAAGTGGTTTAAACAATTCGTTTTAATTTCTTTGGACAACCTGTCAAAAAGTATAAATGTTTATAAATTATAAAAACAAATTTAGTTCCAGCGCAAATTATAAATTGACTGTTATCGTTTTAAAGTTCATGTTTGCTCGATTAATAATTAGTAATTAAGTCGAATCAAAAACTAAAAGCAGAGGGACATTTGCAAAGTTGAATTTTGTTTTCATAGTAATACAATATCATACAACTTTACATAATTAAAAAAAAAGAAAGATTTTTAATAGTTTTAAATTAAAAATATTCGTACAAAATACATCCTCATGAATTTAAACGTCCTACGAGGCTGGCATCCCGTTCCCACCCCTTCACCGTTGAAACTGTTAGATGTAGACGTCTCTTCTACTCCAATAGCTTCATGTCTCACACATCTCGCCTGTGGAACTCCCTTCCTTATTCCTGTTTCCCTGACAAATACAATCTCCAACTATTTAAGTGTAACGTCAATCGACATCTCCAGTTGCCTTGATCTATCCACTTCCCTTCTCCACATCCTTTCACCTTTCTGCTCTCGCTCCAAATCTTCTGTAACCCCCCTGCCTTGATTGATCCACTATCTTTCTCCACATCCTCTCCTTTACCACTCCTATCTGCTCTTCCTCCAAACCTTATGTAACCCCTTGCGTGCTAGTGGCCTCCAGCCTTGCTTGGGGTGATAAGCTTAAAAAAAAATATTTACCGGGTAAAGTATAAAACGAGAGTTTATAAATAAAAACTTGGTCAGCAGTTCCCACTGAGGTGTGAGACTATCAGTTTGATCTTCAAACCGACTGTATCTATGCCGTATTGATTCCTCTGTCCATTCTTTCTCTTACTATATAACATCTCTAAATTCAAGTTACACGCGTAGGGATTTATTTAAACGTTTAGTTTGGACCTGAGTTTTATCTAATTTTCATCAGCGACTTTCCTGACGTCATCAGTTTTCAGTACGGTATCTATGCTGATGACAAATATTTTAATCACTTGCATTATTTACATTATTCGGACTGTTATCCTCAACTTCATTGCCCCTATCGATCATTCAATATCTATCTATATCTCTGAGATGAGGTATTATGATTACTTATATTATTTACATTATTCGGACTGTTATCCTCATCTTCATTGCCCGTATCGATCATTCAATATCTATCTATATCTCTGAGATGAGGTATTATGATTACTTATATTATTTACATTATTCGGACTGTTATCCTCATCTTCATTGCCCGTATCGATCATTCAATATCTGTCTATATCTCTGAGATGAGGTGTTATGATTACTTATATTATTTACATTATTCGGAATGTTATCCTCATCTTCATTGCCCGTATCGATCATTCAATATCTATCTATATCTCTGAGACGGGGTATTATGATTACTTGCATTATTTACATTATTCGGACTGTTATCCTCATCTTCATTGCCATACTCATAACGTTTTGGCATCACAAAGTATTCTTAAAGTGATCGGAATTTCGAAGCGAACCTTTTATTTCTAGTTCCACGTGCCATGCCTCTTCCGGATGTCTCAGTTTAATTCAACTCTCCAAGTTTTTGGAGAGTTGAGTTGCACTCACAACTCTTTTGCGTCCAGTCACTGGATCTAACCAACGCCTTTATCCCCTGGGTCATGTGCCCTTGAGGACATCTGTGTATGAATTTCTGGGACTTATAAATCTAATGTCTCAGTAACTATTATTTTACCAGTACTCATATTGCGAATTTTTCTGTTAATATTTTTGAAATTTTTTTACTAGTTTTTGCTGTTATTCATTGCTTTTCTCTCGCACTCCTTATTACTGGTTTCCATATTGTATTTATTTCTATGCTTGGTCGGCTCAGGAGATTTTTGTGGCCTAGCATATGTGCGGATTCCTTAAGTTTTAATCTTTAATACCAGGTCTGATCGGTTCGATAAAGTTAAATTGTCAAGTGACCTCAATTCGTTAAATGGGGCAAGGAGTGGCTTGTTAATTTTAACGCCTCCAAAACGAAACTGCTCGCTATAATCGCCTGAGAGAACCCTTTTTATCTTTGTTTTAACCTAAGGAAGAGAATAATTACACGAAGGATGGTAATGATCGATAATACTTAAGACAAGAACAACACATCTCAGATTCACCAGCGTGGGCACCTCGAGGTGGTGTAATGGTTATCAAGCCTGTCTCGCTAGAACAATTACGATTGAGTAGTGAGTTAGAGCTTCACTGGGTGCCCCATACTTTCGGACTTGTGCCACATCTGAGCTACGCTTGAAAAATCACTATAAGATTCACCAGCGGCGCGTAGAAGAAGTAGTCAACTGCTAGAAGTGAGTCAAGTGAATTCCACAATGAATTTCAAACTGCAGGATATCTACCAACCGCCCCACGCGGTCAGATGTGGCACGGAGACTCGGCCAAAAATTCCCCGTAGACCCTCGATGAAAACGAGGTGGCATGGAGATAGTTACGAAAAGGGCATCTGAAAGAGAAACTGAATTTATATTAATGGCGACCTTTCACATCATTATTGGATAACATGCAACGTACTGAACTGTTATATTATTTTTATTTTCGACAGCAGAAGTGTTCTTTGTCCTTTCGTCTCTCATCCTCAGGCGATGTTTGGAATAACTATGCTATGGAATGTTTTACTTATTTATAGTTTTGAAATGGAGGTGTGATCTAGGTTTTTTTTTTCATTATCAAGGGGTCACAACTTTGATTACAGTAGGGGTGTTTGTTATATGCCAAGTTTTTGGAGTCGTGTAAGGTTGGGTTGGTTATTTTTTTTGTTTGGCTACAATGGCGAATCTTATCCGTCTTCCTGCTAAAACTCTAACTGATTGATGCCGTTCTCTTGTTTTTTTTTTTGTTTTTTTTAATAATCTAGGCTCTACTTCTGTATCGAGCACTGTTTCTAAAAATAAAAACAAAAATAATAAAGATCTTCGGGTCATCAATCTATCAGTTCTTTACTATTATATCAATAAACACACACACACACACACACACACATATATATATATATATATATATATATATATATATATATATATATATATATATATGAGAGAGTAAGTCGATAAGCAAATATTGGTATATATATATATATATCGTTAAATATGACAGAAAAGGAAAATTGGGTTAATTTGTATTTAGTTTTTCCAGCGTTCTTGCATTTTTCCGTTTGGTGGAAGTGAGCGAGTACAGAAACTGTCCATGCCCTTTCGGTCACTTCCTTAATATGATTTTATATATAACTTTATAACTTTTATTAATTTTCAATGACAATGTTTATCTGTTTAATTTTTTATTGTATTTTTCCTATTCTCGAAGAAGACATTATATATATATATATATATATATATATATATATATATATATATATATATATATATATATATATATATATATATATCAGGTCATCCCATAAGTTCTGTCCGAATTTTGAATAAAAAAAACAAGTCACTAAATATTACATTTAATTACAGATTCAATCAACAATGTATTTTCCCTGATTATCTATGACTTCCTTCCATCTATTAACAAGCTTACTAATTCCATTACTGTAAAATTCTTTTGGCTTTGATTCGAAGAACTCACAAATGTCAGTTTTAACCTCTTCCTGTGTTACAAAAGCTGTTTCTTCCAAATGATTCTGTAAGCTACGAAACAAATGGTAGTCTGAAGGAGCAAGATCGGGAAAATAAGGGGGATGAGGAATTTTCTCTCAACCAACTTCTTCGATCTTTTGTAACGTGATTCTTGCCGTGTGTGATCGCGCATTGTCCTGACGAAACATCACCCGTTTTCGATTCACTAGAGCAGGTATTTTTTCCTCAAAGCTTGGTTCAAATGCTCTAATTGCTGACAGTATATTTGAGCATTAATTGTTGCATTAGGTGGTAAGAATTCAAAGTGGATTATTCTTTGGCAAACCCACCAGATTGAAAGAAGAACCTTTTGTCCATGAAGTTCCCTTCTTGGCTGTGGCTGGGGTCCTTAACCTTTACCAAGCCACTGTCTACGACGCTTAACGTTTTGATAAAAGATCCATTTTTCGTCGGTAGTCATAAGTTTATCCATAAAAGGTGAAACAAGTTGGCGAGAATGGAGAGAAGAGCAGATGTCAACACGGGATTTGAGGTTGTTTTCAGACAATTCATGAGGCACCCATTTTCCAAGTTTAGGAACTTTTCCAAAGTGTTGAAGATGACTATGAACAGTTTGAACTGAGAACCACTACCAATTTCTCAACTGATAAAGCAGGATTTTCTTCAAGAGCTGCTTCAAGAAGCTTTTCATCAAACTCAACTGGACGGCCGGTTCAATCTTCATCTTCAACGGTGAAATCTCCACCTCTGAATTTTGCAAACCATCTTCTGCAAGTTCTTTCATTCACACATTCCTCTCCATAAACTGAGTGAATGTTTCTAGCCACTTCGGCTGCTGAGTTTCCTTTCTTGAACTCATAAAGCATTATGTGCCACAAATGATTCTTGGGTACTTCCATGTTAGCAGGGTTTTAATCAAACAAAATTTAGTTTTATTATTCTTTGAAATAAAATCTGATCAGTTTAAATGCATCGAAACATTAAAGTAATGTTCAGCTCCATTAGACATTATAAAATACTCTTTAAATTTCGTTCATTTTAACAAAAAGTTAAAATTCGGACAAAACTTATGGGATGACCTAATATATATATATATATATATATATATATATATATATATATATATATATGTATGTATATATGTATATATATATATATATATATATATATAGTTAAACCTAGAGAGCCAGGAAAACCTACCAAACCTTCCCTGACGATCCTCTTAGGTGAAACCTTGGTAGGTGTGTCTGGCTCTCTAGGTTTAACTGCGTCTGCTCTACTTACTGTATTGAGCACTTTTTTTTATTTAGTTGCGTACTCGTATCGGGTTTTTTTTCTTTGGGCTTTGGACCTGCATGCTGAACGATTGTTTTCGAGAGTCGTTCCTGTTCTCGGCTCTTTCTTTTTTTATACCTTTTATTCCTTCGATATTGATTTGATTTTTTGCAAATCAAGAAACCGAAGGTATTCCGAAACGAGTGTAGTTACTTATACTTATAAGATTACTACTAATATTATATATATATATATATATATATATATATATATATATATATATATATATATATATATATATATATATAATAAAAAAGGTTCAAACACCAATATTCCATGGTTATAATTTATTACATTGGAATCGTAATCACGATCCAATTCATCAGACCTACAAATTCAACAAGAAATTGGAAAATATAACTCCGGGTATAAAAAATAACATGTTTGTGAGAGTGTATGTGCGGGAGTAGGAAACAAGTATGAGAGGGAAATTTATGAAAGCTCTAGAGAGAGGTGCAACAGAAGAAAGAAGAACAGGAAGGCCTAATGGTGAAGGTGGGGATTAAAATTTAACAGAGAGAAGTTTTAAAGGGAGGAGTTAAATAACGGTTTAAATGAGTGAGAAACAGATAAATATGAATTATATATATATATAGATAATATTAGTGTTCAATATATATATATATATATATATATATATATATATATATATATATATATATATATATATATATATATATATATATATTCCCAAGAGGATAGTGTTTGAGCCTTTTATATCATATATATAGTCCAAAGTCCAACTGTCAAACCGTGTGAAACCGTAGAGTTATTTGTTATGTTATTTTTATTTTCGACAGGAGAAGTGTTCTTTGACCTTTTGTAGCATGTATCCGCCACAGGTCAATTCAGTGCTTAAGTACGTATGAAAATTGATCTTTACTGCTCTGTGATCAAAGAACATAACTTGGGGCAGAGCAGATGAAGGAACCAAGTGGTAGCAGATTACCATCAGACAGATATAATATGCTTATATTTCCAATTAGAGCAGACTTCAAACTATCACTTGAGAAAGAAAGTTTAAAATTACTTAATTCGTGTCAATTTTGCATCCATTTGAAAATGGAAGATTATAAGGTGTATTTTAGGCACTTGATAATTCTTTTTACCTGAAAATCAAAAACGCCTCGCAAACAAAAATCAGATATGTGCTGTGTACGGTGAAGTTGCTTTAGCTGACAGAGCTCTGCGGGAGTAGTTCGCTAAGTTTAGAGTTGGTGATTGTAGCCTATTGATGAAAAACGATCCGGCCGACCAACCCCCACTGCAGATAACAACCAAATCAAAACATTGATTGAGAATAACTCGCATTACACAACAGTGGAATTGGCAGAAACACTAAATTTATCAATCTCTACCATCCCTGAGCACTTAGTGAAGCTTGGGAACTCAAATCATTACGATGTAAGTGTACCACATGATCTGAATGAAAAAAATCTTTCGGATCGCATTTCATCTATGATTTGCCTTATAAACGCAATGAAAATATACCCCTTTTTTGGCAAATTGTGACGGGCGATGAGAAGTGGATCATTGTTCAACGAAAAGGATCCTGGAGTAAGCGACACGAGCCAACTTTAGCCACCTCAAAAGCAGGTCTTCATCCCATGAAAGTCATGCAGTGCATCTGGTGGGATTGAAAAGGAATCCTGTAGTATGAGCTTCTACCAAGTAACCAGTCAGTTGATTCTGAAAAGTACTGCTTGCAACTGTACGAATTAAAAGGTAGCAATTCAAGAAAAGACGCCGAGAATTGGCGAAAAGGAAAGGTGTTGTTCTTTATTAGGAAAGTGCCTGCCCTCACGTCTCTTTGTTGACCCGGCAAAAATTGATGCAGCTTGGCTGGGATATGTTACCTACACCCGCCATATTCATTATACATTACTTCTTCGGATTTTCATTTATTCAGTTCCTTGTAAAATAATCTCAATTATAAAAAAAATAATTCTTCGGATGACATAAAAACCGCCTTGATGAGTGCTTTGCTGATAAACCACCTACAGTCTGGGAAGATGGAATATTTCAGCTGAAGGAAAAATGGAGAAATGTTGCGCAACTGTAAATTGATGAGATCTCCACGCCAGTCTAGTACTGCGCTAAAATTCAAAGAGTCTAGTTACCTTTTCAAAGAACTCATCAGAACAATTACTGTGAAAGTAATTATAGAAAAAGCTCAGTGGCAATCTTATGTGTTAAGAAAGTGACTGAAGCCGAATCGCCAGATCAGGTCCAATAATATTGCTGATTCTTTGGGTTTTCTCAAGGAACTCAAGGTAAATAGCATAGGCACCAGACCATATGTGGCAGCAGTATTCTAAGCATGGGCGAATGGTAGACTTATAGATGTGTAAGATAAATCTTATTTTCAGAAAATTGTTCATGCAATTTTCACTTGCAAAAAAGGAATTATTCTTAGAATCCAAAAAATATTTCTGCTTTAAATAACCAAAGTCGTAAAAAAAAAAAATTAATCAAATCAAACCACACACGATCTAATACAGAAGATGAAGAAGGTCATCTGGTTAAAAAATGATGTGGGGAAAAATGTGAGAAAAAAAAATGATGTAAAACATAGCTGGATAATTTTGCGCTCATCTGGAGGAGAAAAACAGGAATGTGAAAAAGTAATATAAACTATATATGCGAACACACTGCTGAGAGGTGAACCCATAGGTAGGCCGAAGATTTTGTTTATAAAATCTTTTATTGAATGTGATCGCACCACATTTCTTTGATCGGTAGGTGCTGATTTACTTTTGTTACATTTAAATGTCCGCACCTAAGTAAATCATGACCTTTATCACTTGGAATGTTAGTATATGACGATTTAATATGTAAGTCAACCATAACTTTATTTTTTAATATTTATATTTTTCAATAGGTCTGGCGATTCGATCAAAAAATTAAAAAAAAATACAAACGGGAATATAATTAAATCCTACCTTTTAATATTAAATCCATATACACGAACAAACACAAATAAAAAAAAATATACACCTTCGATCTATAAATTCTAAAATATTTTGTCAACGTTGCACAGATCAAGTTTTTTTTCTTAGAAGAAAAAATTCAACCTATCTATAGGTTCTCTTCTTAATAGTGTATTAATCTACGTCTTTAAAGTTCGACTCATTGCAAAATGTTTTAAATTTAGTATAATTTAGATAAGGAAATTGATCATAGAATAAGCTGCGTTGGAGGGAGTTTCGCCCAATATCGCATATTGGTACAAAAACCAAACCATTAACGTAAGAACTCCAGTCATGTTCTTAAATAGCCTCGTCAGATAGAAACTTTCCCAAATATTTCAACTATCTGCTGCATACAACCGCTTTCTACGATTAGTGGTTAAAAATGGCTTTGAGCAAGTGAGGTCTGTGGATCCTTCGAACATTGTGAACTGGCGCTACTCAATCACAAAGACCTGTACCAGTTAACAGAAACCACATCACTCGTGGACTTCCAACAGCGGCAACAACAAAAATGGATAGCATATATAACCCGAAGAGAAAATAATGACATAATCAAGTTGTTGACATTCCACACTACGTCAAATAAAAGGTTAGGAAGGAAACGCCCATCGATATTGGAAAGAGCGATAACAGCTACTGGACCTGAGAAAACTATTTCCTGAAAAATTGTTTCAATAGAAAGATTTTATAAATTTCATTCAACAGTAGCATTGGCTGCTCGGTCAATGAGTGCCTAATGTTTCCTTATAAGGAAACGATCAATGTTACCATTACGCAAGCATGGGTATATACACAGTTAAACTACTATGTACTTCGCATGAGAACTGAACTTTCATCTGAAATGTCCATTGGGCTAAAGCGGCCCTATTTTCACTTTCCAGCCTTGACAGAGTAAGAAATCGTTTACGTGGTCTTGTGGTGGTGGTAGGGGATAAAATATCTTCCATTCTACAGCGTCTTTGCCACAGACGTATTGCTATAAGCCGTCGCTACTCTCTCGCTATTTCCATGTCCATTCAGATTAGCTAATAATAATTCCTTAGTCCCACCAGTTCAGAAATTTACAACTATTACTCACCATACTGCGTCCACCTGGTTGAGTACCCTGAGTTCTCTTCGTATTCCACTTCTAAATAGAAATTTCCACTAAGACAGCTTCTTTCCAAGAAATAGCTATTTTTCGGCACAATACTCCCGCTTGGATAATTCCTCCAGCACTAAAATATTAACCACTTCAATTTCACGGTCAATTGTTAACTATTCTCTATAGCCTCACTTTCTACTTTCTTCTTCTTACGTCGATACCACTCACCTCATTCAGTAACCCTCTACCTTGAGCGGCTCTTGAGCTTTGTACTGGTTGAAAATTAGTAAAAACATAAAGTTCAATCTACATGATTAATTGAATTGTTTACATTATTCGGACTGTTATCCTCATATTCATTGCCATATTCACAACGTTCCAGTAGATTGTTCTAGTCCCACGTGCCATGCCTCTTCCGGATGTATCAGTTATTTCCCTTTGATTCGATTCTCAAGTTTTTTGTTCACCACTGGTGTGGCCTGGTACTGAACTCACAACTCTTTATGTCTAGTCACTGGATTCAACCAACGTCTATATCCACTGGGCCAAAGTTTCAATCAGCTAAAGAAGGCCGGTGCGTACAACAGCCGAAATGTTGTGAATATGGCAATGAAGATGAGAATAACAGTCTGAATAATGTAAATAATGCAAGTAACCATAACATATCATATCAGCGATATAGAGAGATACATGAGTTCACCATTGAATTAAATGAATTGACAAGGAAGATGATGCTGAAAAATGCATATTTGAATCAAATGATTTATTTCGTCATTAAGCTGTGGACTTATTGATTGATCTACATATGATTTGTTTCTAAGAAACAACCCTCCGAAGTAGTCACAAATTTGTGCTAATATTAAAATTTCCGTTTGAAAATCCTTGTCTATCTTTGTTCAGAATAAAAACCTCTAAACTGCAGCACACCGGTAACGCATATTACACAAAAACAGTCAAAGAAAAATATTTAAAAATAAAATCCTAAAAAGCGAAATAAGTGATGAATCTTTCTATAACATAGCAGATTTTACAGAGAGGATATTAATGTCAGGCTACACATATGCAGAACTTTGTCTCAAAAGAATATGTACTCTACTGGACTTTAATGATATCTGAGACTAAAAATCTGTTTAAAGTTCAAAAGTTAATTCAATTTTTCATATACTTTTTCATTTAACAAATGATTAATGTTTTGACATAAATTAATTTTGTTCAATAATCAGTACATCTTTATCTATAAAAGGCAGGATGTGTGTAGCGAATGCACGGCCGCAATTTTCGACGGATTTGCACCAAAATTTACATGCACATGCACAAAGTTAGTAGGTAGGCAACCGTCGATAGTGGAAATAATCGACTTTTTCATGCTTCTTCGGCAGTTTTCATGTAGTTTGCGGCCATTTCCTACTGGCCAGATTGAGAGCCTATAGCTGGCTGCCACGAATAGCCAGGAAGATTCTATTGGCCAGCGTGAGAGCCAACAGCTGACTGACACGAATGTTAACTAGCATGTTAGCATGCAAAAAAATCGATAGCTGCATTCGTCAGAAGTGGAAAAAATTTAAATCTGCATGGCTCCAATTGTTTGATTCGATTGCTTAAACTAAACGTTGATTCTGATTCCGCAGAACTGGGTTGGGTGTGAAAATTAATTTGTTGTTAACATTCTTTTTTCATTCGGTTTTTCCAGTTACGAGTCCTTTTTTAAAGCTGATCGTTTTGTGTTCATTTTGTTTAGTTCTTTTTTTCGTAACAGATTTAATATTTAGTATAGAGCTTAGAAAAAATTCACAGTGTGAGATAGGCAAGAAGTAAGGCATGTAGCAACATCAGCACGGCAAAGGGCACTCCTTTAAAGGCAAGGAAGGGCAAAAATATTTTAAGTCAAGTGATAGCGATGGCTGTATGAGTCGTGCGATTTTTGAATCAAGCACGGGCAACGCCGGGCCATGCTGCTAGTAAATAAATAAAACCAACAAATTCTGTCTAAAAGTAGAATCTGAGATTTTCAAGCATTCATTAAATCTAGAGGAATTTAATTATTTACATTATTCGGACTATTGTCTTCATCTTTGTCGCCATATTTATTACAACGTTTCGGCCGTTGTACGATCCGGCCTTCTTCAGGTGGTTGGAATGTCGAACTGAACACTTTATTTCGCTCACTGGGGTAGACTGTTTCTAGTTCCACGTGCCATGTTTAATGGATGTCACTTATCAGTTATCTCCTGTTAATTTCCCTCTGAAAGTACTCCACTGGCTTAACCGGGTATTGAACTTTCAGAGGGAAATGAATACATAATACCCCATCTCAGAAATATAGACAGATACTGGAGGAATTTAATTATTGAAATGTAATGAAAATTTATATACTTGTTGCATCAAAGAATTTAATAAAATAATTTTATAATATTCAGCTAGATTGTGAATAACTTTTTGCACGTTTTAAATGAACTTTATAGAAAATCAAATTTGAAAGTTTACAATCGAGAAATAAATTTATAAATTTTCAGTCATTTTAATCGATTTTTTTAAACAAGATATGAAGTTAGCATATATGAATCCTTCAAACAGACCATTTCGCTTTCTACAGGTAACTGGTTCAAACCATTTGGAATAGTAATAGTAAAAATAGAGTAGTTTCCAAACAGGTAAAATTCGCCACTAATTGATCCTACAGCGTTACCGTCACTTGAAATTTATAAAATCTTTTTTAAAACAGCGAAAAGATATATCAGAAACGCTGTTTGGTTTCTGATGAGGCTGTTACGTATATTTTGTTTTACAGTAAGTTTCACCCTGTACATGGCCCAGGGGCCACACGTGATAGAGGGTTACGTTAAGGGGTAGTTTATACGGATAGAAGGGGACGATAACGGTTAACTCTAGACTTGAACATGTTATGATTGTAGCGATCGGGGAACCATCCTCTTGGACGTCTGTGGAATGTGATTCGCAAGAAGAAGCTGTTTGAGTGGAACCTACTTCCTGACCATGGAATACGGAGGGAATTTAGGTGGTTTGCTACTATGTAAGTGGTATGACAGGTCCTAGCTGTGAGGGTTAGACCTGGCGGAACCAAGGAATTGGGGTCCTTCGAGCGCTTTCTATGGTATTAGCGATAGAGCAGTGAGAGGCTTGCCGCATCCCGCCTGTGATAGAAATGTTTGAGGGTGGAAAATAATTCTTCTCGGAGACGCTTTTGAACTTTACCAAGACTGGAACGTGAGGACCGAGCAACGTCTGTGCAAATATGGCAAGAGTACTCCATTTGTAGCCTGATCTGGCTCTTGTAGAGGTAGGGGATAGCTTTAGGGGCCAGGTACTTCCTGGTATGGTACAGAGAGCCGATCATGTTACCTGCATCTTTAGTGATATATAGCTCATTTTGATGTCTGGTGTCCGTTTGAGGCCCAATATTCTGTCAAGGCACGACAGCCTCCTCACGGGGGCATCCGTTCATCGTAGCTTGCGTTAGTTTGGGGGTTTGATCGGCGGTGATAGAATGTAATTAGTTTGGTTTTCGAGGCATTGACTGTAACCACTGGGAAGTTAGTCGTAGATCGGAGGTGAGGTCAGCTGACAATCTCTGATCGCCAAGAGTTTTAGAGGTGCGTTCGTACATCGTCGTATCTTCGGCATAAATGTTTTACAAATGATCGGAGTATATTCTTAGGCAGATCATTTATCTAAATAAGCAAGAGGGTAGGTCCGAGACGTAACCCCTGGAGGACACTTGCTTTGAACACCTGGGCCTCGGAGGACTGACCGTTAATAATTACCTTCAGGGATCTATCTGTTAGGAAGGATTTTATAATTGAGAAAACTCTTCCAGTGAGCCCGTAGCTGGAGAGCTTGTGTAGCAAACCTTTGTTGCACACCTTGTCGAAAGCCTTCGAGATATATAATGCTATTGTCCTTGCGGTGTGTGTGTGGTCAATGGCTTCACTAAGTCTGTGTGTAATGGTAATCAGGATGTAAGCAGTGGCTCGGCCTGATCAAAACCCATACTACTTGTCGCACAAGTGGTTGTTCCTATCCAGCTGCTCGACGGTTTTCTTGTTAATTAAGGCCCCCAAAAGATTACTGGTTGTATTGTGGAGACTAATGGATTAATACTGGGAGCGGAGATCGGTTGCCCGCGTTCTTGAAGACCGGGCATACGCTTGACTCGTTCCACAGACTTGGCTTGGGAAAGAGAGATTCAAACAGCGGTTAAATAACTTTGTCTGGGCCAATGGCTTTATTTGGGGGTCGAAGATTTTGATAAGTCTAGATATTTCTCTTACTGAAATTAATATATTAATGAGATTGGACCCAGTGAGACGTCGGAAGTTGGGGAGGGGATGGCCTTTGTTATCTAACGTTGTTTGAGGCAAAGATCGAACAAAGAGCTTTGCCTTGTCTGTCAAGGAGGATATGACCACGGGCACATTTATAATAGGGGGCACAGTTGATTTGCCATTGTTCATCATTCGCTTGGTGATTTTCCAGGATTCGTGAGATTCAATTTGTTTCTTTCTAAATTTGAAGTGGTCAACTTGTGCGTAGTTCCACCGGGCGGTTCTGAAAGAAGTAAGGACAAGACTACTTGCGATAAATGTTATATATATATATATATATATATATATATATATATATATATATATATATATATATATATATATGTTTGTGTATTTAGGCAGCAATCCTTCTTTCATGCACATTTCATTAAAAACGACTGACAAGGTGCTTTTATTTAGTTTTTTATACAATTTCTCCTGCGATCTAATAATGTTTTTCTTTTCGGATGATAAATTATATAAAAACTGTCCGAATGTTCTTTTTTATTTTTATTATCCGAGTGTGTTTTATCTTGACCGTGTTTTGAAACAAACAAAAAATAATTATAAAACTGTTGTGGTGGGATCCACCTAATCTGCATAGGTGACTACCAACTATATAAATAGTGGTTGGTACCGGTAGACGGAGGGAGGAATCACGAGATCCAACTAGAGACTCTGATCGACTGCGATTAGTCAACACATTCTCCAGGAACGTCTTCCCAGAAATATACAGAAATACTATATGTACTTATTGTGTACACTTTATTGTTATAATACATTCTTGTTCTAAGTACATTTTGTGTTGCATTATTATTCCATGCATTAGGCGAGATTCAACAATGAGTCAAGACTCAACAAAAACATACATATAACAAACTATTTTCTAATTCCAACAGTTAAAATATAATCCTTGAAAATGGCTAAATGTATAGCCGAAAGTCGTTTTTAATGAAATGTGCATATATATATATATATATATATATATATATATATATATATATATAGAGAGAGAGAGAGAGAGAGAGAGAGTGAGAGAGAGAGAGAGTAACCGTATAGCAATAGTGCATAGACAAGAAATGAACTGTGATCATATAGTCATCACGCTACTTCGTATTTATTCACTTCTTTTATGATCACGTGATCTACTTAATAATTGAATCGCCCGTATTGCTCACTAGCGATCAAGGTTCAAACACTCATACGTTACACTCTGTCACTCCATTATAAATATTGGACTATTCTGTTTTGATGGGAGGAAAGCGGGAAAAGATATATCAGAGACGCTGTTTGGTTTCATTCAAAGAAAGAAACGATAGAAGAGGCAATAACTCTGTTGTGTTTTTAATATCTGTTTCAGTAAAATGGAAAAAAATGTCAATTTCAAATCTCTTCATTTGTACCCTCTTACTTCTATAAATATTAATATGAAGCCTTAATTATTATTATGGCAATATTTTTTTAAGTTATTAAGCTGAAATATTTAACGATGCAATAAGGGAATTTCCACAGATATTTTGTAACCGTGGAACTCGTAAGGAGCATTTTTAGTCATTTTCTCAAAAATGATGATTCATTAAAAAATTCAAATCGGGAAACCGTGAAATGTTCATCGTATGTCTGGTTATTATTCTTTCACTCTTATACCGAATTTCTGCATACTTTAATCAGCAATCACCAAAAATTCGTATTTTCTGTATTGACATTCTAATTAAAACTCATATTTACAATTTATATGTAGTGAAGAGTTGTGTGTAACCTAGAAAGTGTTACTGAATGAGGAAAAACCAAAACGGAGTTGGAAATGAAATGGTAATCTTTATAACATCAACAAAATACAATACTCGGCAGCGGCGTGAAGTAGATAAACCACTGCTAGTGGTGGACTACTTAGACAGCATATTACCTCTACTTACAATAGTGTCCAACGTATTTATGAAGATTGGGACACACCCATTAGTGTACGGTATATAACAGGATTTAGTGGAGTGGATTTAAGAAATGAATCACATTTTATAATTTAGAAACTTAAAAACATATATTTCATAATATTTATAGATATTTGTAGAAAAATATTTAGTAAATTTATAGAAAAACATTTATAGTAAATTTATAAAAAATATTTATAGAAAAACTCGAATGTAAAGTAAGATATAGCAGAATATGTCAACTCACCTCACGATATAAGATGAAAAAGCAAGTTAACCAGCCGAAATATGAATACGAATTGTAAAGATAATATTAAAATATTAATATAATATTAAAATAAAAATATTATCATAATATTAAAAGTAATTTTTATTTTACTATTATGTAATATCAATTTTCTATTTCATAAAATATTACATAATAAAAAATAAAGAAAAAAAACAACCTAAAATAAAAAAAATAATAAAAGGCAATATTACATAATAAAATATATAATATTACATAATAAAAATATTAAATTAAAAAATACCTAATATTAGGTCATCCCATAAGTTCTGTCCGAATTTTAACTTTTTGTTAAAATGAACGAAATTTAAAGAGTATTTTATAATGTCTAATGGAGCTGAACATTATTTTTATGTTTAGATGCATTTAAACTGATCAAATTTTATTTCAGAGAACAATAAAATTAAATTTTGTTTGATTAAAACCCTGCTAACATGGAAGTACCCAAGAATCATTTGAGGCACATAATGCTTTATGAGTTCAAGAAAGGAAACTCAGCAGCCGAAGCGGCTAGAAACATTCACTCAGTTTATGGAGAGGAATGTGTGAATGAAAGAACTTGCAGAAGATGGTTTGCAAAATTCAGAGGTGGAGATTTCACCCTTGAAGATGAAGATCAAACCGGACGTCCAGTTGAGTTTGATGAAAAGCTGCTTGAAGCAGCCCTTGAAGAAAATCCTGCTTTATCAGTTGAGAAATTGGTAGTGGTTCTCAGCTCAAACTGTTCATCTTCAACACTTTGGAAAAGTTCCTAAACTTGGAAAATGGGTGCCTCATGAATTGTCTGAAAACAACCTCAAATCCCGCGTTGACCCCTCATCTTCTCTTCATTCTCGCCAACTTGTTTCACCTTTTTTGGATAGACTTATGACTACCGACGAAAAATGGATCTTTTATTGAAACGTTAAGCGTCGTAGACAGTGGCTTGGTAAAGGTTAAGGACCCCAGCCACAGCCAAGAAGGGAACTTCATGGACAAAAGGTTCTTCTTTCAATCTGGTGGGTTTGCCAAAGAATAATCCACTTTGAATTCTTACCACCTAATGCAACAATTAATGCTCAAATATACTGTCAGCAATTAGAGCATTTGAACCAAGCTTTGAGGAAAAAATACCTGCTCTAGTGAATCGAAAACGGGTGATGTTTCATCAGGACAATGTGCGACCACACACGGCAAGAATCACGTCACAAAAGATCGAAGAAGTTGGTTGGGAGAAAGTTCCTCATCCACCTTATTCTCCCGACCTTGCTCATTCAGACTACCATTTGTTTCGTAGCTTACAGAATCATTTGGAAGAAACAGCTTTTGTAACACAGGAAAAGGTTAAAACTGGCATTTGTGAGTTCTTCTAATCAAAGCCAAAAGAATTTTACAGTAATGGAATTAGTAAGCTTGTTAATAGATGGAAAGAAGTCATAGATTATCAGGGAAAATACATTGTTGATTGAATCTGTAATTAAATGTAACATTTGGTCGCTTGTTTTCTTTATTCAAAATTCGGACAGAACTTATGGGATGACCTAAAAAATTCTACTGCATAATCCAAAAATAAATATGACATCATATAAAATAATTAATAGAAAAATAATAAAAAGAAAATACAAACGAAGCGAAACCTTTGCCGGAGAACTTTACTTTCTGTCGTCTAATTGGTAGGAAAGAAGAATGGAGGCAAAGTCAAAAACGGAAATGTGGTGGCACTAAAAAAAAAAAAAGTAATAATAAAATGGAGCGATCAGTATACATTATGTTTTTTTATATGTCGTGTCCCTTCAGAACATTGGTGATCATGGCTCTCCACAATTTCCCGTCCTTTGTAGCTCTTAATAAATTTCATCTATTTGTTATTTCTCCTAAACCTTGTTTCACCTTCCATCAACTCAACCTCACTAGGAACATCATGCGTTGTTTTCGATGTCCCTCTTGCCTTCAATCTGCCTGTGAGTATCAAATTTTCAACGCCATCTTTCCTCATTATGTGCAACAGGAAGTTCACTGTCTTTTTCTGATGTTAAGTATAAATATCTTTTTTGTTTCCATTTTCTCGAAAACTTCTTCTTTAATCACATGTTCAATCTCTAATATTCTCAGCATCCTCTGTAGAACCAGTTTTCTGTTGCTTCAATCCTCTTCTTCATCTGGGTGGATATAATCCAACATTCAAGGCCATATAGGAGGACTGACATCGCGTAAGAGTTCAGTATTCTTTTCTTTGTTTCTTACGAAATTTTCATGTTTCTTAATACTTTAGTTAGCTTTTGAAAGGCATTTCATTTACTGTGCCGATCTCTCTTACTCCCCGCGCATTGACAAGCAAGTAACTGACTTTTTATTAAAAAAGGATTGGGATTCCAATTTAAAAAGCAATTAGCTACTTAAATTATTTAAGGGAGTATGGGAATTATCAATATTAATATTAATATCAATTGATCACGAAAATTGATTTCATTTGACTAATTTCATTAATATTTGAGTGAACTGACGCATATGAATTAAATGAGGCGGCCATCTTCAAACGTTTGACAGGAGGACGATCATTGGAAAGAAAGAAACATACAGTAAAGATAAAAAAGAAAACACTAAAATATTTCCATCACACTGCGCTAAATTAGTAGAATCAGTTAATTTTTGGTTTGTTGGATGAAGGTTTGAATTTACAAACTAACATAGAGCAAAGGTTACTTATTATAATATTCAACAATTATTAGAGTTTTGCAGACATATATAACAATAAATACCCGTCTATTAGGGCAGCTAACCAATCCTTATTGCAGACGCTCTCTCAGGCACATTTGTGTTTGTTCAACATCCACACAGTCAAACTTTGGTTTACACTGCAACTATGCTGAGCAGACCTTAGTTATAGTTTCTGGAAGAGAGAGTGTTATCTAGCGTGATCAACAATCTGAATAAGGCCAGCACACTCAAACCCTCGGTCACGATGACTTGTGACTTCGTTCTGCAACCATATATATACATATATATATATATATATACATTCAAACCTCTCATCTACGGACTCCATCAACGGACTCCGGATGCAACGGACAAAATCTTCAGGCAAAATAACAAAAAAAAATCTGCAGGAAAAAAACTTTCAAATCATCAAACATGTAATTCCTCTTATATCGCAGTGAATGTTTGTCAATCTCCCATACGGATGAAGAAAAAACTAGAGGCTGCAGAAATTTGGTTCTACAGAAGGATGATGAGAATTCCATGGATGGAATGAGATAACAAAAAGAAAGTCTTAAAGAAAATGGTAGCAGAAAGAACACAACTATTTAGAATCAGGAATAGACAGCTGAAATTCCTTGGATACAAAATGAGGAACGAATGGCTTAGAAAACGTAACCTCCACGGACCTTATTGAAGAGGTGAGAGGTAGGGAAAATAAGAAATTGTGGAGAGCCATGATCGCCTATATCCTGAGGGGACACGGTACATAAAGAAGAAGGGGCAACATAGGAGATGTGAGTGGATTCAGGTTTGACAGTACAGCAAACGGAATCGGTGAGTTGAATTCAAATTCTGGCTGCGATATGCGTTAACTTTGCACTATTAGTCTTGCAAAAGGCATCAATATATATCTTCTCTTGTTTGGAAGAAAATTATCGTTCGTCACATATATGTGTGTACTTATTTATGAGGAAAATTCTCGAAAGTACCGCTATCGAATCTATCGGATTTTTGAGGAAAAGACAGTTGAAATTACTTAGAAACATAATATGGAAGGAATGCTTGGAAAGCTTAACCCTTTGAGCCCTGGCCACCGCTTTACTGGTGGTAGAGAAAAATGACGTAGTGCTCAGTCACCGGTTGAACGCTGGTAGAGAAAAATAACTTAATGCCCAGTCACCGGTTGAACAGTGGTAGAGAGAAATGACTTAACGGTTGAACGGTGGGTAAACACCGGTGACTATTTTGATATCTACCGTGATACATTACATACCAATTATTTGCGAATTTTGACTCAGGGGCTCGCGTAGAAGGGTTATAATTGTTCAGGAACGCAGGGCTCAAAGGGGTTATCCTCAAGGTACATACTGAGGACAAAACAATGGGAAAGGCAGTGATCCAATTCTTTTTATCGAGTCACTAAACCGCACCCATCCCGTGTTGCCAACAGAGCCTTGTCTAGCGGTGTTAAGGTTGTAAAGTGTGCATGGATCTTCAAGATTTGGGCAAACTAGAAGATATTCCATAATTTGTGATTGCCCGCATTGGCAGTTGGCATCACCATCGGTGGTTCATCCCCATTTCTACCATTACCAACGGCTGTTCGTAGGAGATTTAGGCAGGATCAAAGGACCAGGAATAACTGGAGGTAGAAGTGAGGAATTCTGTGAAAGAGAGCCTGTGTTCCACGATGTTAAAGTGGCTGCAACACAGAGACATACGCTGACTCGGAGCTATGTTGTTCAGCGGTTCGTCTGAGTGTAAAAAGCTTTGTCTTGACTTGAGCCACTTTGTCATTGGTTCGCAGCCGTGGAGTGAATGACGAGGGTCAATTTCCTGCTTCAACTTCTCGTGCTGGGAGTGGACTGTCCTTCTTATGTAAGCGGGGATGTCACTAAACCAGTAGAGGTCATTTACTTTGGTTGTCTTGTCGATCGGCAAGAAATCATTTGACGTGCTTGGGTGAATGGATGACGAATCGGAGCTTGGAAACCTTAGCAAAGGAAGAAAAAACTGCTGAGAGCCACACTAGATAGGGAGTTATGGAGAGTCATGATCGCTTTTTTCCTGATGAGAAGACACATGAAATAATATTAGTAATAGTAGTAGTAGTAGTAATAATAATAATAATAATAACGATAGAAAGGTGAAGATTTTCATTTGCCATTAATTCTCCCATCTTAAAGAAGTACTTTATGAAGAGGAAATGCACAGAACAGAAAATCCTTGGTTTGTTTCATTAAAAGAAAAAGACACTAACTCAGAGCCGTAACTGACTCATATAACTGTTAAAATTCTGGAGAAATATGGATAATTTTATGGCATGTGGTAAAATAACAAAGACCTTTGTTTGTCCTATAGACACTATCAGCTGACAGTATCGGGTTTCTTAACATGACCATGGAATAAATAGATTTTATGAAACAAACTTATCTTTAAGAAACAATGTCTTAAGTTACTGTGTACCAAGCGTAGATATTAGAAGCAGTTTAATTGTCATTTTACAATCTTTTTGCATATTTCGTGTTTTTTGTAGCTGCCAGTCTTCGTGGCATTCCAATACTGATATGTTATTTTTTTTAAATCTCTGAAGGTGTAATATCAATTTCATAGCAATATCTGTGGGTACGCTACTCTATCCACAAGTACCTCTCCACTAAGATCGTGCTATGTAATTGATTGCTTTATATAATTCTAAATAAATTCCCGGTGAACAGTGGCCGACCTCAACTAAAAAGCTTCATGCGTTTTCATGTAATCATCAGGTAGTCGGCAAATGTTATTTGCGAAAATGGGCATTTTATACACCCTTAGCGAGTCCAAGATATTACTGAATATTCGAGAAATCTTATTAGAGAAAAATACGCGCCCACCGACAGGATTCGAACCTACGTTTCCCTAGGGCAGGATTTCGCAACCTGGGTGATATTGCTCACCGGTGGGCGATTTCAGGCGTTGTGTGGACGATGAGTAACTGAACAGAAAATGGTGGGGGGTCTAGAAATTTTAGTGGGCGATTTAGGATTTTGAGTATTAAAAAGGTATTTCAAAATATGTTACCCGAAAAAAATGTTCAAAGGAGATATACAAAGAACCTGTATATATATATATAAAAAAACAACAACCCCCTACAAAAATAAAACAAAAACAGGAGTCTAAATGGAAATAATACTGTCACATTCATAGATAAGATATAAAAATCACCGCAAACAAGGACTATTTTGATATTTACTATAATTTTGAAAAGGGTTATTAACATTCAAATAGTTCTTCAGACGAAATAACATTTTTTCGGATATATAAATCAGATAAGGGAAAACCAAGACCCACAAAAAATATTCATTGAATTTTTATTATTTGTTGGTCGTGTGTAGTCTTTTTAGGTATGAACAAAAATCGTTTTATATCAACACCCGTAACGCTAACCCTAACCATAAAACTATATATATATATATATATATATATATATATATATATATATATGTATATATATATATATATATATATATATGAATGAATGAATAATTATATTGCACATACAACTACATTCCTAATAAGAAGACTCACGTTGCATCTCCATGTCTATAGTTCATTTAGGACTTATTTAAACACACACAGGAACCTACGAAACTCTATCCGTAATATACTCGTAAAAATTACAACTATATGAGCCTCATGCAAATGTAAATAAAGGCGGAACAGTTTATATTAATTAAGCTGCATTATTTAATATATATATATATATATATATATATATATATATATATATATATATATATATATATATATGTATTTTTTACCTATGAACACTAATGTATATATTCAATCCTCATAAATACGCTGGGTGCTATTGTAAGTGGAGGTAATATGCTAAGTAGCCCATCATTAGCAGTGATTTAGCTACTGACGAGTATTGCATTTTGTTGATGTTATAAAGATTACCATTTCGTTTCTAACCTCAGTTCTGGTTATTCCTCATTCAGTAACTGATTCTAGGTTACAACAATAAATACATACATACACACGCACACACACACACACATATATATATATATATGTATATATATACATTTATATATATATATATATATATATATATATATATATATATATATATATATATATACATATATATATATATATACATTTATATATACATTTATATATATACATTTATATATATACATTTGGAAATAAATCTGATGATTCACTGTCCTTTAAATGGGCTGTGGTGAAATAATTTATTATATGGAACCTTAAAGTAATCTGTTTTTATTTAAATTATTAGCTCTGATTTACATTGAGCTCTCTGGATTTTATCCTCATTGGGTCTACCCACACGGATTACCTAGTTTTTCGTAAACTATATAGATGTATATATATATATATAACCTAGTGAGCCATATATATATATATATATATATATATATATATATATATATATATATATATATATATATTTAGTTTTATGGTTAGCGTTACGGGTGTTGACATAAAACGATTTTTGTTCATACCTAAAAAGACTACACACTACAAACAATTAATAAAAATTCTATGAATATATATATATATATATATATATATATATATATATATATATATATAACCTAGTGAGCCATATATATATATATATGTGCATACTTTTCAATGGTCAAGTTTGATTTCGTTTGTTCTTCAATACGGCAACAGTTGCTGCATAAGGCATTTCTATTACATCATAAAGTCAGTTTACGAACTAGTAACAAAGACATACAAAGGGCATGCAGTTGTGGAGAGAGATTATTGCCTACACCCTAAAGTGTCACGGCACGTAGCATTTTGGTATGCTATATAGGTTGGCGATTAAAAATCTTTCCATGTCGAAGTGAGCAATGTCCCAAAAAAGGTTGGGAATCCATGTCCTAGGGGAAACGAAACGGTAGACGAAAATAAATATATTGTTTAATAAATAAACTGAACCTCTACTCAAATAAGAGTATCCGCTAAATATAACGTTTAAGTAATAAACATCTGTTGGATTAATAAATAAAAAAAAACTACTTCTTTTACAAATTGCTTTGTTTACATTAGTGCACGGAACTGAGTAGATGTGTCTATTTCAAGAGTCAGTGAGATAGCTGTGTTTGAAGGCACTATTCATCTTTGCTTGGTCATCGACGCACTCTGTAGCCCAGAGGTTCAAGCACGTCAGATCTAATGACGGTTTCACCAAGGAGAACGCAGATTCGAATCCTGCCGGAGAGAGCATTTTTTTTTTCACACATAAAATAAATATTCTCTCTGGTGTTGTTACTAATTATATAAAAATATATATGTAAAATACCTCCACGTGATGAAGTTTATTCCTTATAAAAATGTTGAATTCAGTTTCCTCGAAAGTTATCAGCCTCGCCTATTACAACCTTTCGTCCCTTACACCTTTAATGGTTGCCTTCGCAGAAAGCTGCCAAGAAAGAAAGGCTATTATTTGTATTAAAAAATAATGAAAATTAAAAATAGACAAACAAGCAGGTCAGCTTCTCCCACTGTCATATATTTCCCTATAAAACAACGCCTGTCGCTGGTGTTAGTAAAACTTCTATTGCCTCAAGAGGAAAGACTACGCGGGAACTCTTTCTGCATATTGAATCGGTTTTATAAACAGCTACTACTTCGTAATCTACACTTGGTTTGGTTTGATTTGTTTTACGGTATACCAACCTCAATGGGTGGTTTTACGGCATATCAGCCTCAATGGGTGGTTTTACGACATAACAACCTCAATGGGTGGTTTTACGGCATACCAACCTCAATGGGTGGTTTTACGGCATATCAACCTCAATGGGTGGTTTTACGGCATATCATCCTCAATGGGTGGTTTTACGGCATATCATCCTCAATGGGTGGTTTTACGGCATATCAACATCAATGGGTGGTTTTACGGCATATCAATGAGTTCTTTTACGGTATATCAACCTCAATGGGTTGTTTTACGGCATATCAACCTCAATGGGCTGTTTTTCGGCATATCAACCCAGATGGGTAATTTTTATTGCTGTTAATATTTTTTCCAAAAATGTATTGTTGGTAATATTTTTTTTCAAAATCTATTGCTGGTAATATTTTTTCCAAAAATGTATTGCTGGTACTAAAACCTATTTTTACACTATTTGTCCATAGCTGGGACCCTAACAGGTTCTACCACCCTAGGTGATGCTGGACCTTGGAAAACCAGCAATTAACAGGTGGTTACACGCTCCTCAAAACCTCCTGATCAGAAGCCTTGCTGTTGGACGTAGTTTATCGTCTTACCCAGGACGGAATCTACAGTTCGTCGCAGATATTCAAGTCAAAAAACGTTCAGTTAGTACAAAAAGAAATGGAATATCAATTAGGTGTTTAGGGGATCAAGCATATAAATAACAAGAACAAGAACCCAAATGAAAACGATACAAACTTCCAACCACAAAGAATTAGAGATTTGAGTATCTTCTACAAGGCTAGAACTTTCGAAACCGAGAGAAAACTTGGAGAGGATTTCTTAGGTTTTCCGAAAGTACAATACTTTCTGGCTGTGGCGGGAATTGGGCCAAATAAACAGTATTTTGCTGCAGTCGGCGAACAACACCTTGAAAATGTCACATCCGCAGAAACAAGCGGAAAACAAAATTGGAATCAGTGTTTATCCATTCACCTTTACCTCTATAGCAATAAGACCTTTTCCCGGAGAGAAGCGTTGTCAGTGTCATCACATCTTTTCCCTTATTTCGCCAACACAAGTAAACCAATTACGGCTAATTTGGTAGCTTTTCTGAATGACCGAGGTATGGAAAAGCTGGGTTTGTTCCAGCAATCTCCGTATAGATGTATATTGTTTGCAAGAGACCGACCTTATTTCAGGTTAGCGGGAAGCAGTCATATTCGAGAAGCGTTTGGACACTTCTACGTGATGTAATGGTTAGCAAACTTGACTTGTTAGATCACTTACGACTGAATAGCGAGTTCGATCCTCACTGGGCGCCTCATACTTTCGGCCTTGTGCCACATCTAAGCTACGCTCTGAAAATCGCCATATTGGAGAGGCATCTCTAAGCTTGTATACGACTGAATGCGTTGTGTTCGTTTGTCTTTGTAGATCTGGCAGGCTGAATGTGTATAGTGGATGTTATTATAAAGAAAAAAGCGTCTTACTTCACCGAAAAACAACAGGGTCATAACTGCCTGTTTTTGGATATATGGTGGGTAGATGAATTTCTTTGAGGCATTGTAATTAATTTACATTGTTCAGACTGTTTTCCTCACCTTTATTGTCATATTCATGACGTTTCCGCCGTTGTACGCTCCGACCTTCTTCAGGACCTGTCTATATTTCTGATATGGGGCATTGTAATTATTTACATTATTTACATTGTTCAGACTGCTCTCCTCATCTTTATTGCCATATTCAAGTTGTCCGTCTGGCCTAACTTCAATTGAATGGAATTTCGAACTGAAGCAAAGGGTTGTGAGTTCAATACCTGGCTATTGCAGTGGTGAAGAAAAACTTGGGGATTTGAGTTAAAGGGAGATAACTGAGACATCCGGAAGAGACATGGTGCGTGGAACTAGAACAATTTACCCCAGTGGACAAAATAGAGGGTTCAGTTCGAAATTCCAACCACCTGAAGAAGGTCGGGGCGTACAACGGCCGAAGCGTCGTGAGTATAGCAATAACGAAGAGGACAACAATGTAAATAAAATTGGTTTGGTAAACAATTTCCAAAATGAGCGGCCGAAGCGGATTGAATGGGCTTTGAAAAATCCTGACTGTTCGGTTTCGATGTCGCGTTCTCGCTAAATAGACAGTTTTGATTATGAGTTCTGCCGACTCTAAGACGTCTAAATTTTCGTAGCGTACATTATTCATAGACTTTGAATAAACTTAGTCTAGTAGGAAGATTGGATTCTGGGAATTAAACACGTCTTCGTTAGATGTGAAGGTGTTTCAGAACAAGTTAATATTAACCCTAAAGCGTTGCTTGACGTGTCTATATAATTTTCTTTTGATTACATTTGCCCACTCTGACGACAATGTAATTTAGATGCGATCGGACTGTTAAATTGGAAGATAGGACAAGCAGTTGTAACTAATGCAGGGCTGGCTTTCTTGATTAAGACGCAGCTTTGGTAGTTAGAACTAGATTAAAAACAATTCATACCAAGGCTACCATTATGGTTACAGAATTGCGTAAAGATTATTCTGAAGTACTAATGATCCGTACATGCCCAGTTGAACGAAGTTTGACGAAAGTGTCTGTGAGGAATCTCAGGATTACTACCAAAAACTCTTCACCATGGGAATTGGTGTGAACTCTGTTTAGCTGATTTTACTCGCCTCAAGTCTATTAAAGCAACTGAAATTGAATTACCTATAACAGATGATGAGATCGATGGCCGACCTAACGAATTTTTACTTGAGGCTGTCGCATACATTTGTTCTTTTCAGCAACTGGTTTAATCAGGGGGGAGGTTCGGGTGGGTGGGTTCGTTTGGGTGGCTATACCCTCTAACGCTACGCCAGGAGCGCAGTGAAATAACAAACTTGGAACTGGGCGAGATTTGTAATTTTCAATCCTTGTGTCAACGAATTAAAGATTTTGGCTTAGATCGTGTACTAGATTAGCGAATCGGTCTCTAATTGATTTGTACTGCGAAGGGTGGGGCTATCTAAAATGACCTCTGTGAGGAGCGCTTATGATCACAGAAAGCTGTTTTGATCAATTTATATCAGTCCAAAGATTTTGATAGGGTCGATCATTGATTCTTGAAGGTGCCTTCTCTGCGTTCGGTTTCAGGTTGAACTGTCGTGCTTGGATGTCGGCATCCAAAAATCGAAGCCTTTCATGTTGTCCATATCGATTTATTGTTCTTGCAACTTATCTCCCAGATTCCACGCCCTTGTGCTGGAACATTAACTAGTCCTACGCAAAACTGCCTTGTGCCACAATCGAGGCCAGGCCCTATGTCTTAACGCTTGTACGTAGCGACTCATAGATTGTGAATACCGACAAAGAAATCAATGGGTTATCTAATGCCGACAACATTTTTATTGCTGGTAATATTTTTTCCAAAATTGTACTGATGGTAACAATTTTTCCAGAAACGTATTGCTGGTGTTAAAACCTATTTTAAAACTTTCATAGTGGTTTGACCATTTTTTTTTTGGTGGTGGTGTCGGGGGGGGGGTGTAACTATTTGCCCATAGCTGGGACCTTGACAGGTGCTACGACCACAAGTCAGGGTGGACCTGGGAATACCAGAAATTAAGAGGTGTTTCCATACTCCTCAAACACTCCTGATCAAAGGCCTTGCTATCGGATGTAGTTTATCGTCTTACCCAGGACGGTTGGAATTTGGTACATTTTCTAAACATTCTTGTAAATCTCTTCTAGTACATTTACAGTTTTTAAATTGTAGTAACAAATTGTAGAAACAAAGAAAAGAAAATTAACTGTTATGTAATATCAGTTCCCCTCTATAGCAGTGAGTGCTGGACAATCTCTTCGCAGATGAAAAAGAGACTTGAAGCAAAAGAGATGTGGTTCTACAAAAGGATGCTGAGAATACCATGGATCGAACATGAGAACAACGGGGAAGATTTAAAGAAACTGGAAGTACGCTTATGTTTAGAATCGGGAACAGTTGAAAATTCTCAGACACACGGTAAGGAAACACGGTTTGGAACATTTGACACTCACGGAACACATGGAAGGTAAGATGAAAAACTTATTCAGCTTGGTTTGGTTTGTTTTGTTTTACGGCATATCAACCACAATGGTTTATTTAGTGCCGACAAAATTTTTCAAAAATGTATAGCTGGTAATATTTAAAAAAAAATGTATAGTTTGTTTTGTTTTGTGGCATATTAACCTCAATGGGTTATTAAATGCTGACAAGATTTTTATTTCTGGTAATATTTTCTTTTTTCAAATATTTATTGCTGATACTATTTTTTAAAAAAGTATTTCTGGTATTAACATCTATTTTTACACTTTCATAGTGTTTTGAGTCAGGTTGTGGGGTCAAATATTTGCCCATAGCTGGGACCCTAACAGGTGCTACTACCCCGGATCAGGGTGGACCTGGGAACATCAGCAATTAAGAGGTGGTTCTACGCTCCTCAAAACCTCCTGATCAGAGGCCTTGCTGTTGGATGTAGTTTATCGTCTTACCCAGGACGCGGATGCAATTTATCGTCTTACCCAGGACGCGGATGCAGTTTATCGTCATACCCAGGACGCCTTATTCAGTTTGTGTCAGCGTATGACTGAACAAAGATTGGGAGGGTCGGTGAAAAGATAAACTTTACTAAGCACTATAAAAGATAGGAAGTCGCGGAGAGCTCTGATTAGCCACGTTCTGAAGGGACACAACACAGAGGTGATGATATATATCGTTCGAATCCCAAAATAACCACCGCATATATTTTTAATAACTTCTCTCTAAGCAAAGTGATAAAGCTATTATGACACAAGTGGTTAATGAGTGTGAAAGAATTCGTGAAAAATCATTATTAAGTAGAGGGAGCGATAAAGACCAGGATTCAAAGGGAGAGATGACGACGCTTGACAGTGCATTTAAATTTATGAAAATCATAATTGATAGGAAATCAAGAAAGCGGCAGAGAGTTCTCGAAGCGAGCAATATGATAGAAGCAACTGTTAGCATAGGACTTACATTTACAACTATTAATTTCGATTGTAAAATGATGAGACCTAACTGCCAATCTAGCACTGCGTTAATTCGAAAGCTCATCAGAACAATTACCGTTAAAATACTTTAAGAAAAGGGCAGTGGGAAGCTACGTTACGGCAGTAGGAGTGACTGAAGCCATGATACCAGGTCGTGCGCGATAATATTTCAGTCTTTTGTTTTTTACTAATGTTCACCCTATACTGTTCTCAAGAGCCACTCAAGGTAGAGGGTTATTAAAGGAGGTTGTTGTAGGAGCGGTACGAGGTGCAATTTATGAAGATATGTTGGAAATAGCTGTTAACCGTAGATTTGAGTAATGGTCAGGAAAAGCATCCTCCTAGGAGTCGCTTCACAAAGTAGTGGTTCGTGGAAAGAAACTGTCCGAATGGAACTTAATGAAATACGAAGGGAATGAAGGTGGCTCGTCACAGTTTGCGCATCGTGACTGTTCTTAATGTAAGGTTCAGTAATTATCGAAATTACGGAATATTTCAGAGTGAAATGATTAGGTGAAAGTAACGGTGAAGGACAATTGAATCAAAAACTAACACTAGTGTAGTGTTGCAGCTCAGACCAGAAAACAGGTTCGTTCTCAAAGTGCAGATTCTTCGAATCAAACGCTTGTGGGTTAAAAAATAACTCTTTGGTCAGATCGTCACCGACGAAATAGAACCAAGTGGATATGGCAGTAGTAGGTAAATTTTATTCTGGTTATAACCTACTGCTGTAGACGAGTGAGGCGGATGAGGGAGAAAGGAACAGTCTAATGGGCGTGTTTCCTTTTCCGTCGCTGCGTGAAGGAAGCTCGTTACTTTCTGTGCCTTTTCCTGAGTATATCTGTTTTTTTCTGCTGGTAGTGACCACTGTCTTATGGTGCACGTTGTCATCTTTGTCTAGAAAAAGTAATTTATGAAGGTCTGACTTCATCCAGTGATCTATTTTGTCAGGGTCGTTTGTGATGATCTTTTTAAGTCCACTTCACTTAGCTGATAATCATCAAAACAATAAATGTCCGAAACAATTTTTTTTGTGACAGCAAAGATGTTTCCATTTAACAAAATATCAGCTAACGCTGATATCGCTACACTAGCTAAGTTAATGGAAGGTTTGAATAAAGACTAACACCGTTCCCTTAATATTCAGCCTCGTCTCATATTATCAGTGTTATTACAAAATAAATAGTGCCAGTGTGAATAGTCTAGCTCAAGAAGAAAAGTACGAGAAACGGTTAGGATCGAATTCCCTACACAGGTAGGTACCATGCGTGATGTACACTTAGGCGATCATGTATCGTTCGAAACATGACTGATGAGGCAGATTTTTCCCGCAGTAGGTTGCCATTTTGTTCTGTGGTAAACCAGTTGCCATCCAAGGCAATAGAACCCGGTCTATCCTGCTATTTACCCATAGCTGTGCGGGGAGAAGAAGAGGGTTCATACCTTTCCCAAGTACGTAAGTGAATGCAATGGATCTGACTGTAATTCGAACTCGGCTCTCTGATTTCTCAATCCGAGACGCTATCCATTACTCCACCGTGTCCAAATTAAAATATAGACACGAGATAACGAAAAAGGGGTGTAATACAGACCCCCAAATAATATTTCCACAAAGTTTTCTAATAAAATAACCTATTCGGTATACAAGTCAACAGATAGAAATCGAGACGAATCGAAAAAATGGACGATTTCCCTCAGTTTATATTAAAATAGAAAAATTAAAATTAGCAAAATCCTTAATGTTATCGTTGAGTTTGTTCACTCTAGATTGGGAGAATACAATATATACATTTCTATATATCAAAACTATGTAAGGAAAATGAATGACAAAGTGGTAAAATTACGTGTAACACGTTTCGTCGTCTAGAAGGACTTTAGACTAAACTAATATTTTTGATTAAATTATATCTGTGTAAGATGGGCGGATATAAAAACGCGAGCGTCGGCTACAATGATGCACCGACACACAAGGCTGAAAATTAAAACAATTCAAATATTTTGCCAGATCTAGCCGATCTCATTCAGTTTCCCTAGGCTTTCTTTTTGTTATCATTTCTATTAAGTATCCCAAATTGTGATAACGGAAGATCCAAATAAGAGAAATAACAAATGAACACTATTTACATTATTCGGACTATTGTCCTCATCTTTATCGTCATATTTATTACAACACACGAACTGAATCCTTTATTTCGCTCACTGGGGTAGACTGTTCGAGTTCCAGTTATCAGTTATCTCCTGTTAATCCCCTCTCCAAGATCTCCCCTGCCTTAACCGGGTATTGAACTCACACTCTTTGGGTCCTGTCACTGGATCTAACTAACGACTTTATCTACAATGCCATGTGTCCTTGAGGACATCTGTGTATGAATTTCTGGGTATTATAAACCTAATGTCTTCAGCCACCTATTTTTATCAATTTTAAAATTGCAATTTTAGCTGTTTATCAATACATGTTTTTACCATAGCTCATATTGCAATTTTTGTTGTTATTATTGTTTTTCTCTGGCACTCCTTATTACTGGTTCCCATAGTATTCATTGTAATAAATATGGCGACAAAGATGAGGACAATAGTCCGAATAATGTAAATAGTGTACATAATACCTCATCTCAGAAATATAGATAGATACAGAACAAATGGAGTAAAAATTCACAGTTCGTAGCATTTATTTTTTAAAAATGTGCTCAATGCAAAGTAGAGCAAAATATTATATTTTTATTAAAAGAGATTATTATAAAAACACTTTTAAATCGCTACAAAAAAGCTTTCATGTTTCAATACTATGATTGTACTTCTTCAGGCGATGGTTGGTGACTGGTGATAAAATGATTTTTTTTAGGGAAATTTAAAAACAAATGGTTACCTCTTTTCCGAAAGTTAAAGGGTGAGGTATAAAGTCAGAATTAACAATATACTTGCGGGTATGCCTCGATTAACCAATTAAATGTCAGATCAACGCTAAATAGAAAATTTAGATCGGTGGGTGAGTTATTTTTTCATGTCACGATAAAACGGCAATTAGACGATTGTGGAGACTATGCCAGCGACAAATGTATCATGAATGTAGCCAAATATGACGTTCCATTTTTTGAAGAAGATCCACCAAGAAAGGTGAAATGCTTCAAGAATCTGGACGCAAATTTACCGTGGCTGATCTAGAAATTAGGGCCATTTCTGTACACTTCCGTTTCAGTAAAGAACTTTTTCTTTTAATTATCATTTTCTTTTAATGATAATTATGGTAAGACTCATTACGCTGACCGATTAAGGCATTTAGTGTGTTCTGTGAAATATATCTTTGTGTTCAAATAATGTTCTATTTAAAATTCCTCGATATTACTCTAATATAAGACGCGTTTGGCGGAGCAGAGGGTATTCAACATTTAATTTTACGGCAATACGCGTTTAAAGGTTTTAGGCAGATTTAGTCAACATTTCTTTCCATGTTTAGCAGTAAGGAATTGTAAATGTAGAACTACCTTACACTTAAGTAAAATAATAACATTGATTAGTTTATTACAGGTATTTATCAAGTTTTACGGAAACATTGTTGACAATTATGTATTTTGTTACATAAATAAAGAAAATTATAAATCTTGATGCTATATTCGATTTGGTGTCAGATATTTTTCATTTTCTCCTTTGTTATTGGCAGCATTTTAGAATACTTCTGCTGCAATGCTAAGTTTCCTAAGTTGAAGAAACTGGATCTATTTCGTTTATGCTTTGTTACCTCTCTTTTCCATTGATGTTTTTAGATCGCTTTCTTCCAGTCATTTTGACGGGCAATAGCAAAATCCTGAAATTTAGAATGATCTTATTGCATTCCAAGTCTATAAAAAGGAATATTTTAAATTAATATACGACCTAAATTAAAATGCTTTTGACAAAGCCCCTTAATGATTTCACTATAATTATATAGCAATAACGTAATGATATTCCGCAGACAAATCTACGGTTTATGTTACCTCATCTCATTGCATAGTTACAAACTATAAACCTAAGTTGAGCTTGAAATATTTTGTAATCTGCACTAATTTTTTGTAAAATACTTGGATATAATTTGCAGTGAAAAAAACCCAAAAACAATTTTCGTTTTTTTGTTGAATACGCCCCTCCTCCGCCGAATGCGTCATATTCCTTATGATAATTGTAAAATAGAACAAGTGCTAACTAGTCCCCATATGCGCAATTCTGGTCTGTAGGGAAGAGGAATAAAACAATTTAAAAATCTAAACCCCAATGTGTATTTATAATCTGTAATAAGCTACTTACAACAAACTAAATAATGTTAGTAATATCCCACCCAATCCTTGTGACATAAACATAAGTTAATTGGACGAAATTAATGAACACTATTTAAATTATTCGGACCATTGTCCTCATTTTTGTTGCCATATTTATCACAACGTTTCGGCCGTTGTACGCTGCGGCCTTCTTCAGTATCTGTCAAGTACCAGTCTATTCTGAGATGAGGTATTATGTACATTATTTACATTATTCGGACTATTGTCCTCATCTTTGTTGCCATATTTATCACAACGTTTCGGCCGTTGCACGCTCCGGTCTTCTTCAGGTGGTTGGAATGTCGAACTGAATCCTTTATTTCGTTCACTGGGGTAGACTGTTCTAGTTCCACGTGCCATGTCTAATGGTTGTCAGTTATCAGTTATCTTCTGTTAATTCACCTCTCCGAGATATCTACTGCCTTAACCAGATATTGAACTTATAACTCTTTGGATCCTGTCACTGGATCTAACCAACGCCTTTATCCACTGTGCCATGTGTCCTCAAGGACACATAAAATCACAAATATTCTGTACGTAGTTTTATGTTTTCAACTACAGATAAGACACAAAATAAAAGGGTTCAGTTCGACATTCCAACTACCTGAAGAAGGCCGGAGCGTAGAACGGCCGAAACGTTGTCATAAATATGGCAACAAAGAGGACAATAGTCCGAATAATGTAAATAGTATGCGCAATACCTCATCTCAGAAATATAGAGAAAAATTAATGCGGTTTTTAATAATCAAAACCTGCGTTCCTCCTACCATTTACTCAAGCAACAAATACTAAAATCACAACGTAATGCGAAAGCTGTTCCGCATCCATCAGAGAACTGACATCTATGGCCACCTAACGAGGGAAGAGGATTTAAACTAAATAAAGTGGGAACCGAAACAAGAGACCAATGATCTCTTTGCGAAGTAAACTTTGATAGAGGAAACTAAATACAACAACTAACCCTAAACTAATCTAATTTTGGACTGGGTTGCCATTGTTCAATCTAGTTAGAACAATATACTAATGCCTAACCGACATCAAAGTACCGCTCTAAATCGGCCCCTTTTACTCAACAAATACGCGCAAGATTCGCCCACCGTTTGCCAAGTTCTGAGGGGCGAAGGTGACGCCGTCTTTCCGTCCTAATCTTGACTTCAAGAGATGATGTCTAAACAACAAAATTAGTTTGGAAGAAGTGAATTTCTCGTCCTCATAGAATTTCTCTGGGGGTTTCGTCCATATAACGAATATTATAACACCTACCAAGGATGGAAAACTGAAAAAATTAAATCACTGACAAAAAAATCCAAAGAGTCAAACAATAAAAACAATTTCGGTTCAAAAAAAAGTTCATTCAAGTAAAGTTTATAAGTAAAAATTAAGAGTAAGCTATAAATTAAACAATAAAAACTAGATATGACTAAAACAGTTGTCTGGTAAGTCTTTTACGTCAGATCAGAAAAAAATGGCGGCCAAAGCCGAGGAGAAAAGTGAAATAAGTTTGAAAAAGAAAAAAATCGAAAGTTTGATTCAAAGAAAAAGAATGAAGGAAACATAAGTGAAAATAACTTAAAAATATTTCTGTTGCAAAAAATTCTTTGTAGGTCTAAACCAAAGGATTCAGTTGCAAGTGATCTTCACGAAACTTCACCGGTCAGAAACAGAACTTGAAAAAAAAATGAAACCAACTCAGTGCTTCGGTGTTTCTCCATTATACTGTTCTTGTAACCGGTGCGGTGATATACTTTTAGGTGTCCCGTTTTGATATTGAGACCTGATCTACTCTATAGTAATAAGTACAGTTTATAGAATAAATTCCTTCTTCAAGTTAGTCGAGATTGTTTTCTTCTGACCGAATAGCGTTTCTTAGCTTTTAACCGTTTATGCTTTAGGAGCGGCCAGATGCGCCCGCAACAAGGTAGCACAGTGTTTCAATACACAGCGTTAGCACTCGGCACAGCATTCAACTAGAGGTGCCGGAAATCTTTGAATTTGTGAAATTTCCGAAACCATATCTCATAACTAGTAATACCAAGAGGGTTAAACTTAAAGTATTATTTGAAAAAGAAGTTGATTTGCTTTCATATAAAGCGCCATCACGTAATGCTTTATTTTACGATGCTGTAAAATAACCATAACGTCAACGGTAGTAGTAATTCTGAATCACTTTTATTTCCGTACCACAGTCTAGCTGAGATCTGTTACTCAGCTCTTAGCTGTCGTCGAAGTCTCTGCTTTCGGGTAGAGAGGAACCCGGATGAGGCTATACCGGAGGGCAGAGTCTCGTTCGGGTAGGTAGACAGACCCGAACTCGTTTATGCGGGGTTTACGGGGAATTTTTTTGGCCGAGCCTATGGGACCAGATTGCCTCACATTAAGTTCGGCCTTGTGTTACAATCATTCCTGCTCCGTGGGGAGGTTGGTAAATATTACTTTATTCTCGTACCAACGTTATACAAGGTTCCGCCAAGTTTAACCTTCACGGCTGCGACTAGCCATGCTATTTACGTGGTAGTAAACCACCCAGATTTCCTCCGTAATCCATCGGCGAGAGGTAAGTTACACTCAAACAGCTTCTTCTCGCGAACCAGTGCTCTATGGAGCAGACACCCGGGAGAATGTTTCCCCCGATCACTACAATCTTAACCTGTTCAAGTCTAGAGTTAACGGTTATCTTCTCTTCTTATCCGCATAAACTACTTCTTAACGTAACCCTCTACTTTGAGTGGCCCCTGGACCTTGTACAGTGTGAATATTACTGTAAAAAAACCCAAAAAACAAAAACAAAACAACAAAAAAAAAAACAAATACAAAAATACACTCGGCTCCTGGCCACTCAGCTGTTTATATAACACCGGAGGAGGTAATTTGTGTCTATCTGTCGAAGTCCCCTATTATCTAATGATATAAATATTATTGTATAAAATACAATAATTGTGGCACATGGCCGAAGGGGGTGTGGGGGAAAGGCTGGTCTTTGCTGTCTATCCTAGTCCTAGTTAACCACAATCACGACCCATTCATCCAATACAATTTTTCCAACTCATCCCTCATCATTCAACCCTGCATATACCACAATAGCGTAAAAATTCCTCCTTGGAGGAGTTTCTAACGTATGGTTTATCATACTCTCAGTTCCGTCTCTGTCTTTAGGCAGAGTGTGCTCAGGGGCTTCTCTGTCAAAGGACAGAGGTGCAAATGAGAAAATTATACTGAGAGGTGCCCAGCCCTGGGGAACAGCTGCCCGAGCCCGCGTTCTCCCATTGCACAAGAGGCCAGCGCAACCGACGGTTGCAGGGGTTGTGGCCAATTTTTGTCCTTGTCCCGAGCGTACGCGATCGGGTCCCCACCTAAAAAAGACCTTCTGTCACATCTCAACCAAGTGGGAGGAAGGAGTTAATACCGCATATACCACAATACAACAATATTCACTGGGGACCTAGAAAACATTCCACTATATAAAAATCTCATGAAAGTTCATAGTATCTTCTTTTTTTTCACAAAAATATATAAAAATTTCATGAATCATAAACTGAGGGTGTGGAGATGAACTCAGAAAACTAACACAAGATTGTAACAAAATAAACTAAAACAAAATAAATCTTAGCCGGATCCGTCCACCCCGCAAAATAATAAGAGTGGCCACTGTATTATGTCTTTATATTTATTTTGTAAAATTCTATTCCTAGTTAACCACAATCATGACCCAGTCATTCATTATGATTACACATTCACCACAAGAACTCATCCAACACCTCACAATACAACATATTCACAAGGGTGCTACAAAAACTGTAATGTTCATATATATATATATATATATATATATATATATATATATATATATATAATTACAAAATCCCATGAAACATGAAATGATGAGGACGGGAGATGAACCCAGACTTGAAACTCAAAAAATGTCAACCAAAGATAAAACAAAATCAAAACAATGTTAGTAGGGGCCGTACACCCCTCAAAATAATAGGAGTGGCCAGTGTATTCTGCCTTCAGAAAAAATCAAGAGTCTCTCTAGCTAAGGGGGGAGCGAACAGACAGAAATATATTTATTTTGTAAAAAATACAAAATTGTGGCACATGGCCGAAGGGGAAGTGGGGAAAGGCTGGTCTTTCTCTAGCTATTCTATTCCTAGTTAAGTACAATCATGACCCATTTATTCATTATAATTACACGTTCACTACAAGATTTCAACAATCACCTTTCAATCCTGCACACACCACAATACCAAATATTCACTGGGGACCGACAAAAAATATCCCATGGTATAAAAATCTCATGAAAGCTCATAGTATTTTTTTTTTTTTCACAAAAATATATAAAAATTTCATGAATCATGAAATGAGGGGAAGGGGATGAACCCATAAATCTAACAAAAGATTGTAACAAAACAAACTAAAATAAAACAGATGTTAGTAGGACCCGTCCATCCCTTAAAATAATACGCCCCCATTATCTAATTAAACCTTTCATTTCTACTCTCCAGATGGGTTTTAAGATATATCAGTTTAATTGCCGTAACGTCATAAATTCAGATATTTTAGGCACTTTGACGTGGCGTAATGGTTAGTCAAGCTTTTTCTCGGTAGATCTGTTACGACTGAGTAGTGAGTTCGATCCTCATTGGTTGCCGTATTCTTTCAGCCTTGTGCCACAACTAAGCTACGCTTAATAAATAACCATATTCAGATTGTTTTCAACAACTCGTTCAGGACTCCAGGGATTTAACAAAACGAAATCGCTTAAGGACTGGGAGGGTTAAAACAGTGTCGCAGGAACAATGCAGTATTCTCAAAGTTTTAAGATATTTTATGACCTTCTTACCCATTTTGCCGTAAGGTCAATCAGTAATTTAAAGAGACCGTTACATCACCAGAAAATAATTAGGTCACGAAAGATTACGATTTGGTCAGGTAGCAGTTTTATTATCGTCCGACCTTAAGTACTAAGTTTATATATACGACGACGATATTTTGTCTCTCAGTAATGGAAGCTTAGTCAGTTCTCGTTAAGGAACAGAAATAAAAAAAAAACATTTTTGCGCACAGAACTCAACCCCTACTCTGAATTTATAAAGTGAATTAAAAATTCATCGCTGTGATTCTAAGTGGGCGGTTGCATGTGCTTCCATTATTGAAGTGAGTAAACTGATCTTTATAAGAATGACAGACGATTTTTCATTAAACTAAGCGTCAAGTTCCACTGCCAGTGACACGGGTCATGTACAATAACTGCGTGATAGCAATTTGTTGGTGTGATTCTAAAAGTAGCATAAATTCACATATTACCTTTCTACATGTTTTTTTTTTCCATTTCCAAACGGTGCTTACGTCTACATAACGTAGAAAAACCGGTTCTCGTACGATCACTGAAGTTAAGCAACGTCGAACATGGCCAGAAAACCTGACATATCGTTGTGCAAATTAATTGAAACAACTGTTTTAGTTTCCTTCTTTCACCATGCGGCCAGTTTTAGATCTACTGGACTGAAAGGGTGTAATCGATTTCTATTTTTCCTCAGATTAGTTCATTTGCAGTGGTGTGAAGTAATATAAATCGATTTTCGGGGTCTAGGATGAAATTTGTTTGGCCTTGGAAAATACTGCGTCATCCATGATTGCATCAGATTTTTATAAAACCCATACACTATTGTCTCAACTGTCGATTAGTTGTCCTACGGCCATTGTCTGCGATGGGCGTTACTCCTAGTAAGCGTACGAAAATTGTAACGCCGCATGAACACACTGACAAGCCTTACCAGTGAACAAATCAAAATACTATAGGCTGGATCGGAAACTCTCCTGATTTAAATCCAATCGAGAATCTGTTGTCAGTCTGTAAGGAATGACTTCGTGGAATGGACATACGAAGTATTAACATATGGACTGGGTCATGTTTCAATGAAAAAATACGAAAAAAGTAAATAATAACAGAATTATTCGTTTTGTTTCGATTAATTTGCACAAGGATGTAAATAGGGTACCGCTTGAGAATACCGGGTGCAGTGAGATTGGACGTACCGATGGGGTAATGGATAATGGCTCGGAATTGTTAATCGTCGAGCCGAGTTTCCAGTTCGAACGGGTTCGTTATATTGACTTGCCTTGGGAAAGATATGAATCCACTTATTCTCCCCTACCTATGGATTAATTAATAAGACATGTATCACTAAAACCCTTATTACCCCCCCCCCCCAAAAAAAATCGAATTGCGTACAAAATATTCAGATTTCGGAATTAAATAACCCATACAGGTGTTGATATGCCGCTAAAAAACAACCAACCAAATCCATGGCAGACAACATTCTGAAACAAAGATGGCTGATATTGTTTAGTGGCATATCAATCTCTGTGGGTTAATTAATGCCGAAATCTAAATATTCAGTACGTAATTTTATGCTTTTAACTACAGATATTTTGTACATAATTATATACTTTCAGAGTAAAGGTATAATTAGATATATAGCTTGTAGAACATAAATGTGTTCTTGGTAATTTTACTATAAAAATGTATTTTTATATTTTTTATTGTTGCATTGATTGTCATTTTGTTATAAAAATGTATTGGTCATTTTATTATAAAAATGTATTGGTCATTTTATTATAAAAATTTACTTTTGATTTTTGTTTGGTAGTTAATTATTTGCCCATATATGGGACCCTAACAGGTGCTACTACCCTGGCTTAGGGTGAACAACAGCAAAGAGGTGGTTCCACGGTCCTCAAAACCGCCAGTTTTCCGTTCAGTGCCATGCTACCGGATGTAATTTATCATCATACCCAAGAGGCCTGACACAAAGGCTTTCTTAAGTTAGGATCCATTAAAAAACGGTATATATTGATTTAAGCCGTTTACAAATTGTTTTGAATGTATAAACAGTACACTTTCGCCCTTTTAGAATAACAAAGGAATTAGTGCGATGGTTACCCTGAGGAAAACAGCAGTTACCTAGCGTGTACATTACAGATAAAAAAAAATACCAGTTTGCTTTGGCTCTCTGTGCATTAAGATAGTACTGAGAAATCATCAGTTACTTCCCCTTAAGATCTAGGAGGTAGAAAATGCACCCAGTAGAGGAGTATTCAAAATAAAGTGCTATAAAGCTTTGGTATAAGTTTATTCACTGGTTCTGTTTTGCGAGAAATGTTTCGTTTGTTAGCATTAAAACTTTAGTCCCAATAATTTATTTGTTAGGCTCTACAGGGTACCCAGTAAAAAAATAAAAAAATAAAAAAAATTCAGTAAGACGTGAGACAACGATTGAAAACTGTGGAGCACTGATGTGACTGAAAAATTCTATCCCCACGTCGGATGTTCATCTTTGAAAAGTACGATAACTTGACGCTCAAAATCAGTGAGTTGTTTAAACATACGAGAAGGGCAGAACGGAAGTTGTTCGCAAATGACCTTTAAATGACGAGTCATAAGATCGAACACCAATTAACCAATCACAAAAGAACCAATCAGAGTTAAGTAATTAGGCAAGAGTGGAATAGTTATTCAAGGTCATGAACATTCAAGAAATTTATTCAAGGTTATTCCAAGTAAATTATTCCTGAAAGATAAAACAGTGATGAGAAATTTGCCGCTTTTTCACTGGGCACCGTGTATATTCGTTGACCTTTGACGTTCAGCCGTTACATTTGTATTTGAGGATTTAGCTAACTTTGCGAAAATTCAACTTGTTACATTTGCATTAGTGGACGTTTGTAGACCGGACTTATTTTTATGAAGTTAAAATGCATTGAGTTTGAATTGGTTAGAGACTTCATTCTCAGTGAATGGTATTGTTCTTAAAAATCAAAACGAAAAAAGAATTTCTCCTCAATAAGTTTGTTCTAATAAATATGCTGTTAAATATTTTCACATTTTCTTTGAAAAGAAACATCGAAGAGACCAACCGAAAAATGTTCAACATATTTTCATCAACACTCAGCCTGGATTTGCTTCTCCAAGTTAATTGAGGAAGCTCTCATGTTTGCCCAACCAAAGATAAAAAAGGCCATCGATCCACGAATCAAACATCTGCTGTGATTGATATTAAAAACGGGATCAACCTCGGCCAATGAAGAAATACCAGAATTAACATTTGAGCTGTATCTAATCCATTTTAAGTCGGCGTTTATCGGTCCTCATACGGGAACGGAATGTGGTTCAAAACCGAAACCAACGACAAATAATCAGACTAATTATTATGATTCTTGGGCATAATATTTAATTATCGTCCCTTTCCTCTTACACGAACGGAATGTGGTAGAAAACCGAAACCAACGACAAATAATATAACTAATTATTTATGTTTCTTGGGCATCATTTTTAATTATCGATCCTTTCCTCGTACGCGAAGGGAATCTGGTTGAAAACCCAAACCAACGACAAATAATCAGACGAATTATTTGTTTCTTGGTATCATTTTTAATTATCGTCCCTTTCCTCGTACGCGAACAGAATGTGGTTCAAAACCGAAACCAACGACAAGTAATCAGACTTAATTATTTGTTTTTCTTGGGCGTCATTTTTAATTATCGTCCATTTCCTCGTACGTAAACGGAATGTGGTTGAAAACCGTAACCAACGACAAATAATTAGACTAATTATTTATGATTCTTGGGCATAATATTTAATTATTTTGCCTTTCTTCGTACGCGAACGGAATGTGGTTCAAAACCGAAACCAACGACAAATAATCAGACTTAATTATTTATGTTTCTTGGGCGTCATTTTTAATTATCGTCCCTTTCCTCGTACATAAAATTCAATAAGAAAAAAAACCCAAACTTTTCTGTAGTATGATTGAAGATGATCTCTTTTCAGTCTTCGTTTGAAAAGAAACTTTCCGCAATTTTCTTCGTAATAATTGACTGCCCCAAAGATGCCGACGATAACGAGCACTGGCCTAAATGAAAAGTATAAAATTCCGTCCGCTAACGTCAACAGACAGAATTTGGCGCTAGTCCTATGGGGTAGTAAATGATTTCTATTGATTGATTGATTAATCCATTCATTTGTACGGCTTATCAACCCTTTGCAGGTTATTTAAAGTCAGAAAATATCTTTAGATTGTAAGATTTTTTTTAGATAATACTGGTTTAGTGATACAAATAGTACTAATTAACACAGCTGTGGGGGAGAGGTGAATTCCTATCATTTCCAAGAGTTTTTGCGCGTAAACGAATATAACGATCGCAACAGGAATTTGAACTCAGCTCTCCGATTAACAATTCAGTTTAGCCCTTATGCATTACACCACACGCACCTCTAAGCATACAGCACTTGGTATTCCGAAGCCGTCACCCATCTCGGTACTGACTGAGCTTGACGTTGCTAAATTCGGTGATTCTCTGGAAACCGGTGTTTTATCGTGATGTGGCCGTAGGAAACTGCAAATGTTAGCTCAAGGGAAATAATTACCAGGTCTGACCAAAAAGTATCAGGTATGTTGCTATGGTAACAGCACAGATTGAAATGCACAATAAGTTATAACGTCCTTGATAACTTCCGTTGCTTATAGTTGTGATTGGAAGGAAAATGTGTAGAGTGTGGTCGTCTCACCACACCACAGAATTACATCGGTGAGCATGGCGTGTACAGCAGTCTTTGGTCAAGCGCAACACTCTCCAGGTCCAACAAACGCCATTGTCCCTTGCGACTTTTTCCTCTTCATAAAACACACCCCACTTGAAAAGATTAAGTAAAGAAGACGTCGAAGAAATGCAAGAGAATGCGACGAGTCAGCTGCTCGTTATCCGAAAATGGAGTTCCAGGAATGCTTCCATTAATGGAAACGACACTGAATAAAATGTGTGTCTTCGGAACTCGACTACTTCGAAGGAGATTAAATGTCGAATTGATATGTGTTGCAGTTTTCTTTTTGTAGCACCGGTACCAATATTTTTAAATCAGACCATATTTTGTACAGAAGAATTTGGGAACAATATTGTTTTTCTTTTGCAACAACGTGTAGATTCTTTGCCAGAATCAATTGGATTTAATAGGTTCCTCACTCCGTCAAAACTGTCCTTGTTCATTTTAGATTTTTTGGAGCAACTTAATCTACGGCTTACGGCTACATCACCTTGAAGCTCCGGTTCTTGTATGACTATATCGTCCCTTTTGTCGAGTTTGATCACTACGTAGATGTGTGACCACGTGGGACTACCAGGTGCCGTAAGTTTGCTGTGCGGGTGATGTAATTGACAACGGTTCGAAATTAGAGAGCCGAGTTCTAATTCCAGTCACGTAAATACATTTACATGATCGAGAACCGTCTACCCACTTAGATTAAATAAAGTGCTCAGTTCAGAATTCCTTGTCGATTAACCGGATCGAAATAAACTTGATGAAAAATTATGATAACAAATATGAGTGTAATCATCTACATGTAAATAGGAATGTGAACGGATTCCTGCTAGTTTGCCCAATGCGAGGACCAAGGGAAACTCGGTGTAAAGCGTTACTGACCGAGAATATTGTAAGAGAGAGGTAAGGAGGAAGTAAAATGCATCTTATGAGGACATGTGGGATAGGTATCGGTTGACCCTGGTGTTAAAAGATCTGGCTACACAGCCACGACATGCAATGCAACTCAACTTCAGACAAGACTACCTCGTGATACATATTTTACTACCTGAGGAGACAGAAGGTGCCAGTATATATTGTTTGTAAATATCGCACCATATTTACACACTTGTGCAAATTAATTGAAACAGCCGCTTTAGTTTCCTTCAGTTTTACACCCACTGGTGTGACAGGGTGTAATCGATTTTAATTTTTTTCCTCAGATTAGATCATTTGCAGTGGTGGGAATTAATATAAATCTATTTTCGGGGTATACAATGGAATTTGTTTGACCTTGAAAAATATTGTGTCATCCGTGATTGAATCAGATTTTCATCACGCCCAGACACTATTGTCTCAACTGTCGATTAGTTGTCATACGTCCATTGTCTGCGATAGAAGTTACTCCAAGGAAGTGTACGAAATTTGTAACTCAGCACGAACACACTGGCAAGCGTTAACTGAGTAAATCAAAGTACTATGGACTGGCTCGGAAACTGATTTAAATCTAATCGAGAATCTGTGGTCAGTCTGCAGGGTAATACTTTGTGGAATGTACATGCAAAGTACTAACATGCGCACTGATTCCTGTTTCATTGGAAAAATATGAAAAGATATATAAAATCGGGATTTCTAGCATTGAAAGATTTAATCTCAGAGAAGAATGAAATATTATCCGAATCTTCGAAAGAAACAAACAAACAATTTCAACATATTCCGGATATATATGTTGGGCACCTAGAATATTATTATCGTATATTATAACGAAAAGACGATAGTAAATATCTCAGACATGACATCATTGTTTATTTATCTCCGAACTTCGTCAATTATTGTCCTCAAGTGGGTATGTGGCGTTGGGGTTTTCTCCACATGTGGACTTTACATTCTCAGGAGGATACGAAAGGTTCTCTTCTTCCCCAGTCCTAAGTGTGTGCTTATATATATACCCTTTATTTATATATATTTATTTTATATATCAATCTTTTTATTCGGTCTATTTCACGTTTGCTCAACCGAGACGCAGCTGTGTCGACCATTTGTTTACATGATGAGGGCAGCCGCTGACATCTAGTGAGGGCCCAGACCACTAGGAGGTTATCCCTCAGGTCAACTTGATTCAAATTGAAAGAACGTGTCATTGTCTATATTCAATAATGCTAGAGGTCGGGACAGTGTCAGAAAAACTACAACAACAACAACAACAAAAAAATACAAAGACGATATACTCCTGTTGTTAAATTTGACAGGATAAAGTTTTCATATTTTTGTTAGCTAAGAGCACAATTTAAATTTTTTCCATAATTGTTGATTAATTAAATATATTTCAGTATTTTTATGTTAACAAACATACACACATACACTGTGTTTGGGGCCTGCAATCTTTGTTTTTTACATATTTCGTTTAATGCAACTGACAGGGGAAATATTTCTCCACATCTTAGTGCTTACAAAAAGGAAAACTATAAGGACACTAGAAAAACTTCATTGTTGGTTGCATTAAACGAAGCGTATATATATATATATATATATATATATATATATATATATATATATATATATATATATATATGTGTGTGTGTGTGTGTGTGTGTGATAATTCTAAGCTTTATATTATATATAAATAAGCATATTTTTTATATATATATTTAAGCTTGTTTATTATTGTATATATATTTATATCAAAGCATATATATATATATATATATATATATATATATATATATATATATATATATATATATATATATATATATATATATATAAATCGATAGCACAAAGAGACAGACGGAGACAAAGACATATATGAAAAAACTGTGGTAGGTAGATGGATAGATAATGAACAGAATGAAATAAAAAGATAATGAATATATTAATACATATATATATATATATATATATATATATATATATATATATATATATATATGTGTGTGTGTGTGTGTGTGTATAGAAAGTACGTAGAAAGTACGTATTAAAAAAATATATATATTAAATAAAGATAATAAAATTTTCCTATATTCGGCTTTGTTACTGGATTAACATTTAAAAACCTGTCGAAATCCTGTTTTTATTTCATATTGTGAAAGAAATAAGCGGATGATCTAAAAAGGAGGGCAGTTAGAGTTTGGCAGTGGTTCAGTGAATATTTATTTCAGGGAATTGTTCCAGAACGAATTCCAACGAATAAAATGAAAGTGGAAAAAAATACCCCGAGAAGGACAACAAATGACAGAAATAAATAAATCTAATCAACCTCAAAAGGGAAAATATTTATCTTTAAACACAAGAACATAGAAGAAAAAAGATCCTGCTCAAAAGCGATATTTTTGCACAACGTTGTTAAGGGATTGAGTTGGCACCTTACGACTTGCACCACGATAATGAGTAATTTTTAGAATAGTCAAAGAAAATATCTATAGATGGAAGAAAAAACACACCACAAAAGTATTTTAAAGGGAGAAAAAGGAAAGAAAAGATAAATAATTACAAAAATTATCTTCAAAATAAAAAGTAATTAGTAAACACATACACACGCACACACACACACACACACACACACACACACACACACACACACACACACACATCTATGCGTCCAAGCATGAAACAGACTGCCAGCATTCAGTGTTGATATCCGTGTCGACACTTCTTATATTTGCACACGCTCTGTACTGGATTTTGAGCAGTTTTACCCTATTAATATAGTATGCTTTAAAGTTATATTTTTTCACTCGAACGCGCGCGCGCACACACACACGCACACACACACACACGCACGCACACACACACACACACACACACACACATATATATATATAGACATTTCAATACTGGCTTGAGGCATTTGGAAGTCTAGTCGCACTGAGGAGCTGTGATACAGCGAAACAGTACTGTCTGTGAATGACATAACTTAGCTCTTGAAAATACATTTCAATTGAGCACTGTTGAGTGATAAGCTAATTCTATAAACAACAGCCACCTGCACTAATGCAAAGCTCTTCAGTAAAATGAATGGAGCACTTTGGTTGATGGGCATTTGTTTACATTTGTGAAAACAATACGCTAGATTTAGTTGTGTAACTCTACCGAGTAAAGATAGCTCTGGCTGAGACAAAATTAGTTGTTTCAATCCTGGCTTGAGGCATTTGGAAGTCTAGTCGCACTGAGGAGCTGTGATACAGCGAAACAGTACTGTCTGTGAATGGCATAATTTACCTCTTGAAAATACATTTCCATTGAGCACTGTTGAGTGATAAGCTAATTCTATAAATAACAGCCACCTGCACTAATGCAAAGCTCTTCAGTAAAATGAATGGAGCACTTTGGCTGATGGGCATTTGTTTACATTTGTAAAAACAATACGCTAGATTTAGTTGTGTAACTCTACCGAGTGAAGATAGCTCTGGCTGAGACAAAATTAATTGTTTCAATCCTGGCTTGAGACATTTGGAAGTCTAGTTGCGCTGTGGAGCTGTGATACAGCGAAACAGTACTGTCTGTGAATGACATAATTTAGCTCTTGAAAATACATTTCAATTGAGCACTGTTGAGTGATAAACTAATTCTATAAACAACAGCCACCTGCACTAATGCTGTACTGTCTGTGAATGACATAATATATATTTATATATCTACCTACCTACCTATATATATATATATGTATTTAATTAAGTTACGAAAAATTTGGCGATCCATATAGGTAGTCCCAAAGAGGATCAAATTTTGAGAGCTCAATGTGAATTCGGAGCTGTTGATTTAAAGAAAAACAGACCACTTTAAATGGGCTATGGTGAAATAAATTATTACATGCAACCTGAAAGTGGTCTGTTTTTCTTTAAAATATATATATATATATATATATATATATATATATATATATATATATATATATATATAAATGTATATGTATGTATGTATGTATATATAAATAAAAAGAAAGAACAGTAAGATATATAATCCGGTGTTCTTATTTATATTTTTTATTTTTATTTTTACAAATCAGTGCTCAATGTAAATTTACTGAGCATAAATATTATAAATTATCTGATTTAAAATTTTTTAAAATAATCAGTTTTTTAAATCAGTCAATACATATAAACCAACAATAAGCTTTTATTACTCAGCCTTTCCACCTTGCATAGCAAATTCCTCACTGTTTTGGCCTTGTAACAAAATAGGTTAAACTTAATCGATAAATATCCAAACGAAAATTTGCCGTTGATATATCCAATAGTTACCCGCCTCCTTCTACTCCTCTAACACAGCCAGTAACACTCTTATTTCATTTACTAATGGTTCACTCAATACAAGGCCCAAGAGCCTCTTAAGGAAGAGGGTTACTTAATGTGGTTGTTGTAAGCGCGTATAGGTAAGAACAAGAAGTACGTATTATAAGGATATGTAGGATAGTGTTGTGAGATCAATACTTCCCTACATCATGGACTCTCCCAGTCCTATATTATTATGTGAATGGTAGTATCATGGGAGGAGTAGCACCAGTAATGCGCAGCCGCGTACGATACCAATACCGGACACCACTGGATAGTAAGCTCTGCTTACACTATTCTTTGTAGCTTTTCTATTTAATATATCTTTCTTACCTCTAACCCGTGTTCCGTGTTTTCCTTCCGTGGCCCCTACGTCGGGTCCACATCAGATAGATAATGCTTGACCTTAGACTTGGAGAGGATAAGATTGTAGTGAGGGGGGCGTTATTTCGGGAGACGGTTCCATGTTCTGGGTGGAAGTATTTTTCTGAGTGGAACTTTCTCCTCACCAATGGAATATGAAGTAAATGATGATGAATCGATTGCTGGTATGTCGCCTGGTTGGCCCTGGCTGTAAATGTCTGAACTGGTGGAACCAAAGAAAGTAGTTTTACCCATTGACTAATTGATTGATTTGTTTTTTTACGGCGTTGTGGGTTATTTAAAGCCGAAACTTATATTAGATTGTCGGAATAATTCTTTTTTTGCAAGTGAATATCGCATTAACCTTTCATAGTTGGTCCGAACATCAATCATGCAAATAACGATGGTAGCGAGAGGCTCGCAAAGTTTCGTTCGTGGGGAAGGGATTGCAGGGCGGAAAATAATTAATCACCCACAAGGCTGTGTAAACTTCTTCTTCTTCTTCTTCTTCTTCTTCTTCTTCTTCTTCTTCTTCTTCTTCTTCTTCTTCTTCTTCTTCTTCTTCTTCTTCCATCACCTCCTCCTCCTCCTCCTTGTTCTTCTAAATCAGCCGAACATTTTTCAATTATACGCGCGTGCTACTAGATTGTCATCCAGGTCCCACCCTTTTACTTTTGAAATAGCTAATAGCAACCGCCACTTCTACTCCAACCGTTTCTTTTCTCGTACTTCCCGCCTGTGAATCTTCGTTCTGTTTACTTGCTTGCATGATAATTACAATGTTCAAAAATGTAAATGCAAAATCAATCGCCATCATTTATCTTCTTGAATCTCGTTCATCTTTTGTCCTTTCTTCAATCTTCCCTATTCTCAGTCTTCTCTCTCACTGTCACTCCCTGTAACCCCTTTGAGTAATAATAGCATTCCCGCCTGGCTTGGAGTGGAATGATTAAAAAAACAAAAACAAACAAAAATCCCATGTAATATTTTATCGCAGATAAGCGTTTTGAGATTTTAAAAAAACATACAAAACGTTTTTTTGTTTTTGAATTTTACAATTTCTTAAGTTACACATTTCAGGTAAAATGATGAAAAAGTCTCATTCTAATGGATATACAAATATTCAGTTTATTTTAAATGTGAATTAAAACAAAAATTGATATAATAAATACAAAAATACTAAGAATTCTTTATTGAAGTCAAAATTGTTTTAAAAAAAAAATGTATTAAAAATACAAAAACGACTACGTTTAATACTTTTGGAGGCAAATGTGAACATTTTTTTTAGCGTTCATATCATCTTTTTAAAAAATATTCATTGGGAATGTAAAGTTTGAATAACCGAAACATTTTTCTGAATTTTGATATATAAAAAAAATGAATACGTTACGGAATACATTTTTATTTTTGAATCATAATTTACTATCTGGTGTCAATATTAGGTATGGAGAACATTTTTTTATGCAAACCAGATTTTTCTTATTTAATATCCAGATTTTTCTTTCATTTTTTTAAAAATGTAACTCTATTTCTCTCACCATATGGAATCAGATAACTAAAAAATGGGTGAGGTCTTTTTTTGTATATGTTATATCTTTTCAGAGCATAGGCGATCACGTCTCTCCACACTACCCAGTGTTTTTTTTTTTTGCTATATTTTTAACCCATCACGGTCGATTGTTTTTTTGTGTCCGTTCTACCGTCCATAGACAAAAGTCTCTTAAATAGATTGCGCGATGTTCCAGACTGCTTCTATACCTTCAGTATGTCTTCTGTGGGTCTCCCAGTCCTCATTATGTGTCCTAGAAATTTCACCCCCTTCTTTATGATGACAAATATAAGTTTCCTTATTGTTTCTATTTTCTTTAAGACTTCCTCATCGCTGACATGTTCTGTCTGTGGCATTCTTAGTATTCGTCAGGAGAACAACATCTCTATCGTTTAAGGTGTCACACACACACGTATATATATATATATATATATATATATATATATAATTACTTAGTTTTTTTTCTTTGGACTCTGAGTTTGAACTCTGGACAATTGTTTTCGCCTCAATTTCATGTTCTTAGTTCTTTCTTTTTTTATTTCTCATTTTTCCTTGGGTACTGGTTTGTTCTACTACAAGCCGAAATACCCAAGGTTTTTCCAAGCGAATACCAATATATATATATATATATATATATATATATATATATATATATATATATATATATATATATATATATATATATATATATATTTGTCATCCACAGACAGACTGTTTCACAGCTCATCAGTGTGGCTAGACGTCCGGTTGCCTCTAGCTAGGATCCGTCAGTCCGAACTTCTCCCACTATGCCGTCAGCGTACGGTACGGGATGAAGGTGAATTTTAGCGTGTTTAATTTTAGATTCGGATAAACACACCGTGACTGACAGTGACTCAATTCTGTCGAAGAGTCGTGCAGTATTAGCTTAAATAGTCACTGTTTACAAATGCATACCTCAAACCAGAGGGCTCAACCGAAATTAATATATATTTATTTATTTATATATATATATATATATATATATATATATATATATATATATATATATACATATACATATATATATATATTTATTTATTTATATATATATATATACATATACATATATATATATTTAGTTATTTATATATATATATATATATATATAAATATATATATATATATATAAATATATATATATATATATATAAATATATATATATATATATAAATATATATATATAAATATATATATATATATATATATATATATATATATATATATATATATATATATATATATATATATATATATATATATATACAGGGTGTCTATAAAGTCTCTTTACAATTTAAAAAATATATTACAAAGGCAACTGATGAGATATCTTAATCAGATTTGTTCTATGTACTCTGTAGTTATGAAAGGTTTTAATCCTTTTGCATTTGTGTATTTCAGGTATCCTGTTGATGAAAGAGGTACTGTTAAATGAACCCCTAACATTTCTATACTAGTCGATTGGAAGGGATGGCCCAATTCCCTGGCCATCTCATTCACTCGATATCCCTCCCCTGGCCTTCGCTTTTACGGGGTTATTTTAATGATATCGTGTATCGAATAAAGATACGGCACATCACTGATATAAAGCAAAAGATCACTGATGCGATTGCCAGCATGGATGAGGCTATGCTACAGTGAATATGGCAAGAAATCGAGTACTGTCTTGACGTGCTTCATGCAATAATGGCACCCATATAAAGGTGTATTAAATTAGTTAAAAAACTTCAATATCTGCTCCTCATTTTCTAACAGTTTCTACATATTTGTCTTTTCATTTGCTTTTGTAATAAGTTTTTTTAATTGCAAAGAGACTTTATGGACAACCTGTATGATGTTTTATGAACTGAAATTACATGATCCATTAGTTTTAATATCCGAAGAGCAAAAACGAATGCGTTTCATATTTTCTAACGCAAGGGACTGTGAAAACAAATTCTCATAGAATAAGTGCGCCGTAATTTGGAAAAGTATTTTAAGAAATAATACAAAATTGATATGTATTATCAATATATAATTTATAATAACGATGAATATATTGAAAGCATATTCATTTCATTAGATCCAAGTCTATTGTCATATCCAATATGTGCTATGAGAAACCATCCGCTGTTGAATCTGCAATTAATTGCTCCGGCATTAATAAAATAATATACGTTAAGTTGACCCAACGCAAGTTGTGAACGTCACCTGCTCAAAGCACTGCACAACAGTTAATTACTAATTTGACTTAATATCTCGCGCTTCTAATGTTTAGCAGTAGTTGCTGGCGAGGATCTATTCTATAATATGAAACCCTGTGTAACGAAAGGACGCAACGAGACACCCGAAAACTTTTTCTACTTTGTCATACATCTTTCGACAAAAAAATTATTATTGATACATAAAAAATGTATATATCGTTATCCCATATATATGCAGGGTGTCTCCAAAAATGTAATCACTATTTAAATGACAACAAATGCATTGTTTATTGACTTGCAAACAAGATTAATGGTTAAAAGGGCAAAATATTAATGTCGGTTGATTTACGATTTAACTTATATGATTAATGATTTACATTAAATACTAAATGAAATTCATTGCATGGATCCGAAGAAATAAAAAAAATAAAAAAATCTTATAGGAAGTCAAATTTTGGGGACACCTTATATATATATATATATATATATATATATATATATATATATATTGTGTATAAATATATATATATATATATATGTGTGTGTGTGTGTGTGTGTGTGTGTGTGTTGAGGTTTCTTCTAGACTCGAAGAATTACTTAATTATAATGATCTCAAAACCTCCTAATTTCTATCACTTGTATATCCTTGCTTTGAACCGGCTTCTGATGCTGTGGACTGAGCGGCTTGGGGATAGTAGTCGTAGCTCGTGGGGGCACAGTCCTATGGGTAAAGAGAAGCTCGGATGAGTTCCACCACGGTATATGTGATCGAGCGGCGCTATATCGAGTCTAATTCGTTGCCCCTTTGTCACCGAAGCTCGTTGTTACAGTTGGTATGACGTTTGCCTGACATCGTAAGTTTTCGGGATTCAATTCTCGGTAGTGAGATGATGAGTCCTATCTGCTTTCTGCATTCTGTTGAGGTTTCTTCTAGACTCGATGAATTACTTAATTATGATTATTTCTATATATACATAAAAGTTATTTTAGTGGGTACTCGTATTAGAGTAAGCGTCACGTTCATTTATTAATTTTTAGTCCGGTACGCCTCACCGACTTGGCCATGAATGCCAGTCGGTTACTTTAGACAAAATCTCGTACTTTCAGGCGAAACGCTAGCTTCCTCTGTCCATAAGGGAAAAAGGTTTAATTCCTGCCGGAGAGCGCAAATATTTCTTTAATAAGATTTCTCGGATATTCAGACCGATAGACGAAATATACATTTTTTTTTGCAGTAAGGTTTACTCTGTACAACGCCCTGGGTCTACTAGATGTAGAGGGTTACCCTAAGGAGTTGTTTATATGGAGAGTAGGAAAAGACAACGGTTAACACTAGACGTGAACAGGTTAAGATTGTAGCGATCGGGGAAGTATCCACTTAGGAGTCTGTTCCACAGGGCAGTGGTTTGAGGGAAGAATCTTTTTTAGTGGAACTTTCTTCTCGCCGATGGAATACGTAGGGAATGTGAGTGGTTTGTTATTATATAAGTGGCATGGCTGGTCCTCGCCGTGAAGGTTAGATCTGTCAGAACCAAGGAATGTAGTTCGTCCGAGCACTTTCCATGGTATTAGCGATAGAGCAATGAGAGACTCCCAATATCCCGCCCGTGAGAGGGGTCGGAGGATGGGAAGCAATTCTTTTCCGACAAGGCTCGGAGACGCTTTATAACTCTATCAAGACTGGAAAGCGAGGATTAGGTAGCTCCCGCCCAAATATGGCAACCATACTCCATTTTCGACTTGATCTGGCTCTTATAAAGGTAGGTGATACCCCGAGGAGTCAGGTACTTGCTAGAGCGGTACAGGGAGCCAGCGCATTCTGGGGTGAACAATTCAACAGCGCATTCAGGGGTGAACCATGGCTGACTGGTTTTTGCTGGAATTCTTTTGGGCTACAAAGCACTCCATTCCAGAAAGAATCCATTCGAAAATTAAGGCAGCAGTTTTAGGGGTAGTATGCTTAAAGAAAGTTGGGAGAAATTAACAAAGTACAAATTGACCGTGGTGAGATTCGAACTCGAGTCTCATGGTCAGAAAGCGAACGTTCTAACCATTCGCCCACATATATCCAAATGAAGAGAAAGAACAGTCTGATTAACAATCCATGGTTGTTTAGCATTTATTTTTTTAAAGTGCTCGATACAAAGTAGAGCATACTATTATAATATCATTTTAAATATTTTATCATCGCTTTTTTAAAATAATAATAATAATAATAATAATACACACACACACACACACACACACACACATATATATATATATATGTATATATATATATATATGTATATATATATATATATATGTATATATATATATATATATGTATATATATATATATATATATATATGTATATATGTATATATATATATATATATATATATATATATATATATATATATATATATATATATATATATATATATATCATAATGAGAGGCCACGTATACTTTCTTGATATGTATATAATATCTGGATAAAATAAATGAAACAAAATTGGGTGTTTTTTTAATGAAAGTATTTATTTCTGTGTTTTTGTATATATTTATTTATTTAATATTTCAGATTTGATTTCTGAGGAAAGACCTAGGTGGTCTGAAATATTAAATAAATAAATATATACAAAAACACAGAAATAAATACTTTCATAAAAAAAACACCCAATTTTGTTTCATTTATATATATATATATATATATATATATATATATATATATATATATATATATATATATATATATATATATATATATATATATATATATATATATATATATATATATATTAGTCACAAAGCCTTATCTTCCTTGTTTAATGAGCCTCGCCGTGAAGTAATGTTTAACGAACCTAGTCTGGTTGAACATTACTACTGAATAGTGTGTTCGATCCTCACTAGGTGCACCATATAAACTTTGACATTAAATGAGCCAGAAAGGATTGACACATCGTAAAATCAACCAGGTTTATCTAACCTCCCTTTCTTGGTAATAAAATATCTCATTGTCCGGGTGACTGGAGACATTAATTGATGCTTCGTGTTCCCACAACATTTAGCAAGTAACGTCAATCAGGCTGCGAAGCTAATGCATTGCTTTTTTTTCGTCTTTTTGTGTATTTCTTTATATTAAATGATTTAAAAAGCAGAATGTATTTATATATTCGACAAAAGAGTTAATTGTTGAGATAAATATCTTAGATTGAATATTTGATGCCTGACTCTAACTATTTCTAGTCATTCCCATTAGTTAAAAGATTGCTCATAGTTCGATGTTTTGGCTTAATACTCAACTGATACACGAGTCTAAACGATGAGAATAAAAAGAAATCATAATCTATTTTAATGAAGTTAAATCTGTAAACAAAGAAGACAACCACTGATAGATTCTAAGTTATCTAAAAACAGTTTCATTAATTCCTCTATAATCTAAACTTGTTAAATGTGAAATAAATTACAGATTTACCATTACTAATCTAGCATCAAGGAGATCTAAAGTAGGCACGCTGGAGTAATGGATAGCGGCTCAGATTGAGGGATCGGAGAACCGAGTTCGAATTCTAGTCGAGTTCATTACGTTCACTTACTTGCTACTACCCTTGAATCCCCCTCCTTCTCACAGCTATGGGTAAATTGCAGGACAGATAAAGTCCTATAGCCTTGATTGGTAACCAGTTTAGGAGAAGGAACACAACTCAAACCATCCTGGAGAGGGTTGGACTTCATCACACCACTGCTGATATGGCTGCAATAGACGTGGTGTGCCTACGACCCTAAGCGGTCACAGGATTCGTGACTGTGGGAATGTCGGGTAAGTGTCTTTATCGGATTTCCGATGGTTACGTTATTTTCCTCTCTGATTTTTAGGTCGGAAACTGTAGACGAAACAGTGCTGCAGATGTGACACGATCCTCGCACAGGAACGCCTTTGTTTAGGTTTCTTTCAGAAGTTCTGTTTTATCTGTTATGGACGACGTACGGAGTTTGAGCTTCACACCACGAAAATAATTCCCCGTATTTATTGGCGTGATGACTGAGACTAAAAGTCCGCAGTGTTTAATGCAGATGGGCAGAAGACAAGTAAAAATACCTGAACAGTAGCTCACAAACACAGCTGATAGAGCAGTTAGTACCACCAAACTAGTGGCTGGTCCGTGTAGGTGATGCGGGGAAACATGAAAAGGGGAAATATCGCCTGGATTACAGAACCGGATTATTGATTCCCGGATTGGTATGACTAACCATTACTAAAAAAACTGTTATAGATTTAATTTATGTAAATGATGATACTTCAGGTGTTAGAATTTTGTTTTCTAAGTTTTCTCTTATTATTGATTAGAGTTAATCTTTCATGTTAATTTTGTTGCACTGTGAGGCGATGCTCAAGTCGTTTCAACACGCATCCACTAGCTTGGCTTGGATATTATAAAAAAAAAGCTAATTCTACAAAAGTTTTGAACTTGTAACCTGTATGTACTTGGGAGTATGAGATGGGCATCGCCTAAATCATGTCTACGAAGGCCAACTAACAGGCGATGTTCAAATTTAATCATATTGTTGGTGAACTTTATTTCTCTTCCGATCTTTTGCAGCGCCATATTGCTGGTTTGCATGAATGAGTAGCAGACTTTAGTTGATTTAACAGCCGTAAGTTGTTTGTCTAACTGCGGCTATGGTAATGATAAATTCTGGAATTAACAGTTTTCAGACAGACGGCATTTATTGACCGATCACTTAGCGATACTGCCGCTCTAAATTTATAAAATACTTTTCTTAAAACTGTTTTCTTAAAATTTGTTTTTAAGTGTCATCGTTCTTTCTCGCAGTGATGGGAGTTTCTTTCCAAACCTGTTTTAGCTAATGTGGTATGCTAACAACTTCATTATAAAATTATCTCTTTTCTATTTAAATGTACTACCAAAACATGTTGCTGCTGGAAGTTTTCAATTTAGTTTTTGTTATTTCGTAGAAGTCTTTGTGATTTTGTAACGCCAATCTAAAAGTCCGATGAAGGATCGTCTTCTTAAAGAATCATAGGAATAATGTGTCTGAAGCCATTTTTAATCATTGGCCTAAGAAAACTGTTTAGCTAGTCAAAATTTCTCACTAAGACTTTCAAAACAATTAAGCTTCTGAATAAACCAGTAGATAGTCACAAAATGTGTATAGTGCCGGTATATCGGCTCTGTTATCAGAGTTAAGCAGCATCTAAAACGTCCAGTATTCAGATAACACTGAATGTTTTAGATGCTGTTTAACGTGACAGATGAGCCACCGGCACTTTTGTTCATTACTTGATTGGAAGTGATTATTTTGTGCACAGATTTTTAAATGGGAAATAAATTTGATGAATATTCTGAAGACAAATTACAGACCATTTTGATAACTATTTGTGTTCAATTCTTATTTTGTTTTTCTTTTTTATTCTTTGGTTGTTTTCTCTGGTGTTTATTCTTCTTCTTCTTCTTCTTAGCTCCTCTGATTACCACGAGACATCGTAATAAATGCACTGCAACTTCCTGGTAAGTGTCTGCTGTTTATTCGTGCCGTCAAAACGGGATCCCCCGCATACTGCACATCCTGAAACGATACGAATAACACAGATTAAAAGGAGGTGAAATCTTGACTGATCGTCATCCAAAGATTGCAAGAAAAAAAAGAAAAAAATACTAATGTTTGTAACAGCGATCACACACACACACACACACACACACACACACACACACACACACACACACACACACACACACACACTTTATTTCGATTTCACACTTTAGAATTGGACTATTGAAACACTTACACATTTTTGAGTAAGAAATCTCTATCCGATGGCATAACATCTAAAATCGATGACCAGCGAATAATGATTTTGAAAAGATAATAGCTGCGTTCTGGTTCCTTACTCATTTCGAGTTCAAAACAGCTCCAAATCCAAAGCTTTCTCATTCCTGTTGGAGGGACCCTTCCCTGTCTTCAGAGGTTTAGCTGTACACTCCACGCGTTGCCAGTTTTGGTTGGCTGAGGTTATTTAATCGATAATTGGGACTGACGACCGTTGATTCCGAGGAGTTCATCAGCCCTTTGAACAGCTCTTGTTTTTGTGTGCTTCTTATCCCGTTTATCAAACCAATGCCTGGTAGAGGAGCCGGTTTAGTCGCTGGCCACTCGACGGTTTTGAATTCAGAGTTATGCTTCTTCTAACACGGCTGCCAAGCAACGGTATAGTACCCAGTCTGTCCTGCTATTTTACCCATAACTGGGGTCGGAGAAGAGATGGATTCATACCTTTCCGAAAAGTATTTGCACGTAAGTGAATGAAAAGAACTCAAATGGAATTCGAACTCAGCTCTCCGATTCCTCAATTCGAACCGCAATGGATAACTCCACCGTGGCCCCATGCCAAAAAACTGCCCATGCGGTGCGAAATTGGCTATGAACATTTAATACCTAAAAAAAAAACAGTTAACATTGCTTCCCAATTTCTGTGTTGTTTCTAATCACAGTGAAATGTTCCTAGTAGGTAACAAGTTCACTTCAGACTTCAAGTGGAAGACATATATACAATCCATTTCTAAAGAGGCCAGGAAATGGTCGGCTTATTATATCTCTCCAGGAAAAAACAGACTCTTCCTGCCATTTTTTTATCTTTAAAAGGGTTAGACCAAAAATGGTGCATTGCTGCCATATCTGGATTGGAACTGCTCAATCCTCACTTTTCAGACTTTATAATGTTGAAAAACATTTACACGGTCTTGTGGAGAAAGACCAATTCTCATCTCTGCATTCTCTTCCCGATAGGCGCAACGTTACCAGCCTATCGCTACTCTATCGATGTTTCCATGTCACAAGGTTTAGATTAGCTCCATTTTTTTTACTTCCACTAGTTCAGAAATTTACAGCTAGGACAAAACCATGTTACTTACATAAAAATCGAACAGACTTATTTTCGTGTTCCAAATCTAAGAACAAAGTTCTACCCAGGCACCATTTTCCCCAAGAAATGCCACTTCGTAGAACAGTCTCCCGTGGGGTTACTTCCTTGACCAATACCTCTTCAAGTAAAAAAATCGACCATTATCTATCCTCCTTATCCTCATTATTTTCACTTCATCTTCTTTCCATCATATATTCATAATAACTATTTTAAAAGTCACCTTCCACTTGAGTAGTTCTTGTGTCTTGTATTGAGTATAAAACGCTGAAAACCGTCAACATTCAAATGATTAGCTTTGTTAATGAAAATCCAGTAAACTTTGTAATTAAAATTAGAATTTTGGGCTAAGTGTCAGGAAACAGAGATGAAGTTCTACAGATGGACGTTGAAAATCTCATGGACAAAACATGGGAGAAATCAGGGACTTTTAATCCTAGAACACTAACCATCAATATTATTTAGGTAAGAAAATCATGTACTGAAAATTGTAATTTAAAATAGGAAAATTTGCGCTCGGTACTATATACCCATGGTTAGTGTTCTATGGTTAACAAATTGTCGACCAAAGAAATGGAATCTTTAAGTGACTACCAACAAAACCTTGTAATATTTTGCACTTGCAAAAGAGGTAGAAACAAACAAATATCGACTTGAAGTCAGTTATTCGACATATTACGGAAACAGACAAAATAGTAACCGCAACTCTACATCAAAAATCTGTATTGATGTAAAATACATGTGCACATCAGTAAGTCCGTAGCCTTACACGAATGTATTCATTGTATTCTAATATGAAAACAATCGTATAATATTTGATATATTTTATTAACCCTAGAACACTAACCATCAATTAAAGTTACATCACTACTAACCATTGGTATATCATACCCGATTTTGAAAATATTAAAAAAAAAATTAAATATAAATCTTTATTTGAAATATTTTACATGCAGGCACTTCAAACTTCGTACTTTGAGTTAACATTAATAGGAACTGAAAAACATATTTAGGTAAGAAAATCAGGTACTGAAAATTGTAATTAAAAATAGGAAAATTTGCGCTCGGTACTATATACTCATCGTTAGTGTTCTAGGATTAATGAATCTGACACAGAAATCTGAAGGTGCGTTGGAATAATGAATGATGCTTCCAAAAACTCAAAGCATTAAGAAATCAGACAACAGCATCAAAAATCAAAGTCTGCTCAGGTGAGATGTAATATCAGTCTTCCTATATGACAATCAATCCTGGAAAATTTCCTCACATATGGAAAAGACTTGAGACAACAGAAATGTTTTGAGCCAAAAATTGAAAACATTGATGGCAACCAAGTTTCAAAGACAACATTAATATTAAATGTGAACTCCATATTCAGAATTTCTTTTTAATTTTGTGAGATTATTTGATATATAACATACTGTACAGAACCCAGAATAGCATTCCAAAGTTCAGCTTTGATGGTAAATTGCTGTCTATCGCCGTAAACCTTTTTAGAAGGGTCTAGAATTTTTATCAATTAGGTTAAGATTAGGTGGACAAGCTGACAAATTCCTTAAACGAACGTCCTTGAAAATTCATTTTTATTCAGATATTCATGAATTATTTTCACTAAATTTGATGGCACTTTAGCCTGCATGTCTTCATTCTGAAAGTATTTAATTTCTTCATGACCCAACAAATACCAAACGACCTTCCGTTTTCATATGCATTTGTACACATGAATAAGATCGAAGAATAGATCGGCCGAATTTCTTCCTAACTACAAGGCAAAGACAATGAGATCAATAGTCTGAACAAATCTTGGATTTTGTTTAATCATTTCGCCACAAGCAAGGAGTTAATGCCACTAAGACGCTTGCTTTATTCCAGTTCCAGTCTTGAAGTTTCGAAGTTTTCAAACTCACTAATCGAAAACTATTTATCCTCAAGAACACATGGCCTAGTGAATAAAGGCATTGGTTAGATCCAGTGACTAGATCCAAAGTATTGTGAGTTTAATGCCAGGCTCCAGTGGTGATCCAAACTTGGAGAGTTGAGTTAAAGGGAAGTAACCGAGACATCCGGAAGTGGCATTGTACGTGGAACTAGAACAATGTACTCCGGTTACTAGGAGTGAAAGAGAATAGAATCTTTGAATGAACGGGTTATACAAATTCTAAACAGGAAACAAGCGATAAATCTCTACGTCTATTCAATAGATGGGGGGAGGAGTGTGAACAGGACGATAGGCGAACGTATCTACTCCTATTAAATATAATTTTAGTTTTGATAAATCAAAGATAAAAAAAATATAAAAGAACAACGAGGGATTTAGCGATTGAACCATAGATTACAAACTTTTCTAAACAAAATGGTTTCCTTACCTTATTTGGACTGTTATGATCATCTGCATTGTCATATTCACAATGTTTCGGCCGTTGTACGCTCCGGCCTTCGTCAGGTGATTGGAATTTCAAACCGAACCCTTTATTTTGTTCACCGAGGTAGATTGTTCTAGTTTCACGTACCATGCCACTTCAGGATGTCCCAGGTACTTGTCTTTAATCAACTCTCCAAGTTTTGGCTCACCACTGGAGCCTGGTATTAAATTCACAACACTTTGGGTCTAGTCACTAGATCTAACCAATGCCTTTATCCACTAGGCCATGTGTCCTTGAGGATAAATAGTTTTCGATTAGTGAGTTTTAAAACTTCGAAACTTCAAGACTGGAACTGAAATAAAGCAAGCGTCGTCAATTATCAACACCATTCGCAACTTCTGTACCGATCCTATCATCTGGTTTCTGCCGTCAGTATCAAATTCAATCAATTAACATCAACAGAACAATGACCGGTAATGTAACATTTGGTTCAGCACTCAATCAGTTCGTTAGACGGTTTCTCGTTTATTGATCAGCTGATGAATTTTTGGCAACTTGCCTCAATGAGCTAAGAAAATCGTGCAAATTAAGGAATGACCCGAGGTCATCTCAAGGGGCTTGTAATATATAACCATCGTTAAGCGGGTTTCATTTGCTCGATTGGGCTAGAATTACATCCGAGGCCTTCAGTTACAGAATCTATCTATCTATCTATCTATCTATCTATCTATCTATCTATCTATCTATCTATCTATCTATCTATCTATGCAAACCCTGATCTACAACTGATTTCTTACAAAGAATACATATTCTATTCATACAAACCTATCCTAAAAATCTTGTCGGCATTAAATAACCCATTGCGAATGATGTGCAGTAAAACAAAATAAACCCAAACCCTGATATATAATAAATATTATATTTAGTTTCACGCGTTTGTATATTAGTTTGTGTACGGGGTATATAAGCCACACACGCGTACGCACACTCATGTATATGAGTTTATATACAAAATTAATGAAGATGGGAAAATCGGCAGTCAATTGCTGAAACCTCCTGACGAGTGAACCGAATGATTACAAATACGTTCGTATACGAAATTATGGAGTCGAGGTGGTAAGTTACAAATAATATATTTGTATTAATCCTATCTATCTATCTATCTATCTATCTATCTATCTATCTATCTATCTATCTATCTATCTATTAATTCACAGACACACACACACACACACACACACACACACACACACATTTATATATATATATATATATATATATATATATATATATATAAAATGATAATATTAATGATCAGTATGGATATTTCCAAAAGGATATAAATCCAGGGAAAGTTCTATGTTAGAAACAGAGTAATAATTATTATTATAAAAGGCATGAACACTTAAAATCTTCTGAGGTTATATTTATTTCGTTAGGGTCATAAAAACTGTGCCAATTCATCGGACATTCAAATCCAAAAGAATAATAATAATAATAATAATAATAACAACATATATATATATATATATATATATATATATATATATATATATATATATATATATAATGGAATAAACTTAGTACTCACATCATGAGTACTAAGTTCATTCCATTAGACAGTACTTTAAGTGTTATAAGAATGATATTTTATGCAAAAAGGAAAGTTATCCCCCTTGTTGCATAACATGTTTACTTAATTTCTAATTTCAAATTTTTTATTTTAATTATCATAATTTTTTATTTCAATTTTTTTAATTCATCGTCTTATGAATTTAAGAATTGGAATGATATAAATGATAAATAATTATTTATAATATTTTAGGCAACAATGATTCCTCATTTTGAACCCGAGAAATTTGTCGTTACTCAGTCCATGGTATGTTCAGTCCATGGCATCCTCAGCATCCTTCTGTAGAACCACATTTCTCTTATTCATCTCTGAGGATATTGTACAGCATTCACTGTCAAAGAAGAGGACTGATATTACACAACAGCCTAGTATTCACTTTTGTTTCTAACGTAATTTAAATAATGTTAATAATAATTCCTCGACGCTTGGGATTCATAGGCAGGGCGATGTTAAAGAAATCTCAAAAGTTTATTTGAATTTACCTCGGCTTTTTCTTGTTTGTACAATCAGTAAACTCTAGTCCGATGTTCATATACATAAGGAAAATTTAGATGTTAGAAAAATAGGTTAAACTTCTGGAGAGGAACCGTGGACAGCGTTTAAGCATATCTTTCTCTTTTTGTTCGACACAGAACAATCCCGTTTCAAAAACTAGTCCCAGCATACTTTTAGAATCTCAGTCTAAAGGAATCATTTAAAAGGAAATTCTTCTCTGGGTTTGGAAATTTTTTAAGCATTTCACCCCAAGCAAGGCGTGAGTTCCACTAGCACGCAAGGGGGTTACTGAGAGTGAGAACAAGAGTAAAAGGGGGTGTTTGGGGAAAGGATATAGAGAAGGACGGGGATCAAGGTCAAGGCATCAGAAGATGTCAATTGACATTACGTTTGAATATTTGAAGATTATAGCTATCAGGGAAGCAAGTAAGAGGAAGGGAGTCCCACTGTCTGGAAGTGCGAGGGAAGAAGCTGTTGAAGTAGAAGAGGCGGTTACATTTAACTGTTTCGACAGTGAAAGGGTGGGACCGAGATGCCAACCTACTAGCACGCTTAAATTCATGCAGTTGGGGTACCAGTGACAGTAGCTCGTCAGAGCAGTTGCCATGAAAATATTTGTAGAAAAGACAAAGGGAAGCCACATCACGTCTGTGAGAAAGTGACTGTAGACGAGATGCCAGATCAGGACCTTAATTCAATGATTAGTCTTTTATTAATTCACAGTATTAAAGTAAGCAATTGGCTAATTTGAAGGATGTATTTTAATAGAAAAGGCTAATTTGAAGGATGTATTTTAATAGAAAAGGCTAGTTTGAAGGATGTATTTTAATAGGAAAGGCTAATTTGAAGGATGTATTTTAATAGAAAAGGCAAATTTGAAGGATGTATTTTAATAGAAAAGGCTAGTTTGAAGGATGTATTTTAATAGAAAAGGCTAATGTGAAGGATGTATTTTAATAGAAAAGGCTAGATTCAAGGATGTATTTTAATATGAAGGCTAGTTTGAAGGATGTATTTTAATAGAAAAGTCTAATTTGAAGGATGTATTTTAATAGAAAAGGCTAATTCGAAGGATGTATTTTAATAGAAAAGGCTAGTTTGAAGGATGTATTTTAATAGAATAGGCTAATTTGAAGGATGTATTTTAATATAAAGGCTAGTTTGAAGGATGTATTTTAATAGAAAAGGCAAATTTGAAGGATGTATTTTAATAGAAAAGGCTAGTTTGAAGGATGTATTTTAATAGAAAAGGCTAATGTGAAGGATGTATTTTAATAGAAAAGGCTAGATTCAAGGATGTATTTTAATATGAAGGCTAGTTTGAAGGATGTATTTTAATAGAAAAGTCTAATTTGAAGGATGTATTTTAATAGAAAAGGCTAATTCGAAGGATGTATTTTAATAGAAAAGGCTAGTTTGAAGGATGTATTTTAATAGAATAGGCTAATTTGAAGGATGTATTTTAATATAAAGGCTAGTTTGAAGGATGTATTTTAATAGAAAAGGCTAATGTGAAGGATGTATTTTAATAGAAAAGGCTAATGTGAAGGATGTATTTTAATAGAAAAGGCTAATGTGAAGGATGTATTTTAATAGAAAAGGCCAATTTGAAGGATGTATTTTAATAGAAAAGGCTAGTTTGAAGGATGTATTTTAATAGAAAAGGCTAATTTGAAGGATGTATTTTAATAGAAAAGGCTAGTTTCAAGGATGTATTTTAATATGAAGGCTAGTTTGAAGGATGTATTTTAATAGAAAAGGCTAATTCGAAGGATGTATTTTAATAGAATAGGCTAATTTGAAGGATGTATTTTAATAGAAAAGGCTAATTTGAAGGATGTATTTTAATAGAAAAGGCTAATTTGAAGGATGTATTTTAATAGAAAAGGCCAATTTGAAGGATGTATTTTAATAGAAAAGGCTAGTTTGAAGGATGTATTTTAATAGAAAAGGCTAATTTGAAGGATGTATTTTAATAGAAAAGGCTAGTTTCAAGGATGTATTTTAATATGAAGGCTAGTTTGAAGGATGTATTTTAATAGAAAAGGCTAATTCGAAGGATGTATTTTAATAGAATAGGCTAATTTGAAGGATGTATTTTAATAGAAAAGGCTAATTTGAAGGATGTATTTTAATAGAAAAGGCCAATTTGAAGGATGTATTTTAATAGAAAAGGCTAGTTTGAAGGATGTATTTTAATAGAATAGGCTAATTTGAAGGATGTATTTTAATATAAAGGCTAGTTTGAAGGATGTATTTTAATAGAAAAGGCTAATGTGAAGGATGTATTTTAATAGAAAAGGCCAATTTGAAGGATGTATTTTAATAGAAAAGGCAAATCTGAAGGATGTATTTTAATAGAAAAGGCTAATGTGAAGGATGTATTTTAATAGAAAAGGCAAATCTGAAGGATGTATTTTAATAGAAAAGGCAAATCTGAAGGATGTATTTTAATAGAAAAGGCAAATCTGAAGGATGTATTTTAATAGAAAAGGCTAATTTGAAGGATGTATTTTAATAGAAAAGGCTAGTTTCAAGGATGTATTTTAATATGAAGGCTAGTTTGAAGGATGTATTTTAATAGAAAAGGCTAATTCGAAGGATGTATTTTAATAGAATAGGCTAATTTGAAGGATGTATTTTAATAGAAAAGGCCAATTTGAAGGATGTATTTTAATAGAAAAAGCAAATTTGAAGGATGTATTTTAATAGAAAAGGCTAATTTGAAGGATGTATTTTAATAGAAAAGGCTAATTTGTGGGATGTATTTCTATAGAAAAGTCTAGTTTGAAGGATGTATTTTAATAGAAAAAGCAAATTTGAAGGATGTGTTTTAATAGAATAGGCTAATTTGAAGGACGTATTTTAATAGAAAAGGCTAATTTGAAGGATGTATTTTAATAGAAAATGTATTTTTTTGGACAAAAATATGGATTAATTTTGCTGCATGTAACATCCATCCTTATGTTGCAAAATACGGAAGTGTATACATTTAATCAAAATTATTACCCGAACCAATTAAATATATTTGGGAGACAAATTTATCTGAAAGTTGGTTGAGGCCAGCGAAAATTATCTCTGTCGCTTGAATAATCATGTTATGAATTTATAGCAACAAAGGTTGTTGGCACGAACCTGCTCGGAACTCGATGCATCATTTCTCATTCAATGCGTTTTTTTAATTGATCTGAATTAACCTGGAGTTTTAATTGATTGATCTGTTTACTGCTAAATTACTTTCATCTCTTCAAGTAGAAGCTTTGACGTGTTTTTCTTTTTGAGCCTAGTTAATTGATTATGTTAATTGATCTCATTTAAATTTATAGCTTTTATTTCTAATGGAAATCTAATTACATAAATGACTTGAATTCTAATATGGAGAAATTTCGCTACTCAATTCTAGTTTATTTTCATCGTCTTAATTTTACTTCCATCACAATTATCAGGTTCAGATTGTCAATAGTTATGGATTAATGTTAATTTTACTGACTGTCTAGAAAATTTACAGGTATAATTTTAAAATACAATACATATATATTCTGGCAGTAAATGTTTTTTTTAATGCAAATACTTTTGAAAACGACGTATATTTTACGTAGATTTATTTGGATAATTTTGTTTTTTTGTAAATTACGAATAATTCTTCTCAAATAAATATCGAAACGAAAAAGTTCTGACTATCTCATGAGAGAGCAAATATATTTATTCTCAAAAGGGTATCTTTTCCACGCGGCCAGTACTTAAATTGTCATGCATATATATATATACTTTATTTTGTATGTGCAGTACTTAGTGGAAAGCGCTCAATATCAGTGATAGAACTAACATATCCAGTTGTATGGATATCAGTTTGTGACCCTGGGTTTCAAGCTTTTGTGATCATCAGACAAACTTTGATGATTGCAAAACCACGATTTTCAAGTTCTATAAACAAATCAATAGGTGATTTGTTTGCAGATTGAGAGCTGCTGTTTTTTTCGACCTCTCATGATATAAAAATTATTACCTATAGGATTTTAAGTGTTTGATATTCTTTAATTATATATATATATATATATGTATATATATATATATATATATATATATATATATATATATGTATATATATTGGTTTGAGTGTGGTTTCTTGTATATAACCGTGCGCACACGCGCACATACGCACACATACAAACATGCATGTATAGATATATCTATATATAAAACAGAAGATGTGTGTGTGTGTGTGTGTGTGTGTGTGTATTATTTATGTACATCCACATTTCTCGACTGATTCCAATGAAATTATACAAGCATGGTTGCAAATTTACTAAAATAGGTCAAAACCAACTTTTCAATCCCTAGGCTCACCGGCTTGGCAGAAAAATCGATAAAACTGAAGGTGGATACGACTTGTTACAAAAACCAAGGTAAACTTACACGCGAACAGTTTTTTTTACTGGTTAAGCTGATGTTCTTTGCCCTTAATGCAAAAAAATAGATCATGTTACGAGGTGCTTGATAGTTTTCCAGTGACATTGGATTCACTCAGAAAATTGCAAAAAACTGTGAGAAAATCGAGTTTTTCATACTATTTAAAATAAAGACTTGAATAACTTCCATATTTTTTATCCGATTTTCTTCAAGCATCTCACAAAAATGCCATCTGCAAGAAATAAGATAGTGTGATTTTAGTTCTGCTCGCTTCCCAGCGTATAACGAAAAACTACGAAAATCCGTCCAACTGTTTTTCGGCCATAACTCCCTGGTATTTCATTCGATGCTGCCAAAATTGCCATATAGATTACATATAACACACAAATTGTCTTGAGTGAATGTTTGGTGTAGATTATTTCAGTTAAGTGGACGAAATCTGCGACAAACTAGGTCCAAAATCGGCATTTTCCATTTAGCCAATAGTTTCTTCTTATGATTCCATTCTATATTGCCATTCGAATAACCTTGATTGTTTGAGAAGGATTATTGAAGCGTTAAAAATAAAAAAATCCAGAATAACCTCTTATTAACCCCAGCTTTACAGTAAACATGGGAAGGAGGAGGGGATGCGTTCATGCATTTGCATTTGGATTTGAATCAATATCTGACGCTTCATCCGTGTTTTTGTTTGATCATTAGATTTGTGAACAATGCCATACTATTTGAAAGTTATTACGGCCATAGGAAATTTACTGAATATCTAAAATATTGAAACAATTTAATCCTGAGAAACGACCACACAAAAAGTTTTTATAAATGAAAGTCCTTTATTAAGAACAATCAAGCACTGGCAAAGGACATACTGTAAAAAAGACGTGGGGATTAGCTTAGCATACCAACCGATGATGCGTGGGGAGACAGGCAGACATTTCCAGACAGGAGGTGCGAGTATACGGGTGGGGGTGGAGGAGGTTATACAATTGCAGCCATGTACACCCGGACAACGCCGAGTACTTCGGCTAGTATGATATATATATATTAGAGCAAATTTTTTGTGGGCTTTAGTGCTTTTTCCTGATATAATGAGTCGCATAGAGATGGCTAGGTTTTTTGTTCGTTTGTTTACATATACACAAAGTAATTTTCTAAGCGCGGCTTAGATGTGGCACAAGGCCGAAAGTATGAGGCAACCAGCGAGGATCGAACTCACTACCCAGTTGGAATTGATCTAGCAAGACAAGCTTTCTAACCATTATACCACATCGAGTTGCCCTTTTTATGTATATATATTTTATTTTTATATGTATATAAATATAATATATATAATATTATATATATATATATTTATTTATATAAATAGTATTAAATAACATTTATTATAAAACAGAGCATTTACTTAAATCCTTGTATCTATAAAAACAATGTTAAACATAAAAATGTCTTTAAATAATTGTCGGACTTTGTCCATTTCATATATATATATATATATATATATATATATATATATATATATATATATATATATATATATATATATATATATATATATATATTATGAAATGGACAAAATCCGAAAATTATTTAAATTTAATATATATATATATGAAATGGACAAAGTCCGACAATTATTTAAATTATAATTAAACAATTATTTAAATTATAATTGTCGGACTTTGTCCATTTCATAATATATATATATATTATGAAATGGACAAAGTCCGACAATTATTTAAAGACATTATATATATATATATATATATATATATATATATATATATATATATATATATATGTGTGTGTGTGTATATCCGTGTAAATACATACATATATATATGTATATATATATATGTATATATATATATGTATATATATATATATATATATATATATATATATATATATATATATATATACGAATATATATATATATATATATATATATATATATATATATATATATATACGAATATATATATATATATACGAATATATATATATATATATATATATATATACATATATATATATATATATATATATATATATATATATATATATATATATATATATATATGTACGCATATACACATTTGTATATATACATATTAAAGCCTTTGGAAAAAAGGTTCTAATATATGTATATATCTGGGTAGGTGTGTATGTATATTTAGATAAACTGATTTATGACAGTAATATAAGAAACATCCTTGAAGACAACACAGAGTTTATCCGAAGGCGTTAAGAATCAACTATTGAACAGTTTTTACATGTATTAAGTCCAGACAAGAAAACACTTGTCAGTATTTATCCACATTAGAAGATCGACTAACCGTAGCTTACGCGTGGCACAAGGCTGAAAGTATGGAGCACCCACGAAGCATCGAACTCAATATTCAGACGTAACTGAGCTAGCGAGACAAGCTTGCTATTAGACCACGCCGAAGTTCTTATACACATTGGAATATAACGATTTACTAAGCTTAGCTTAAATGTGGCACAAGGCCGAAAATATGGAGCACGAAATGAAGACTGAACTCACTATTCAGTCGTAATTGATCTAGAAAAACCAGCTTGTTAACCATTGAACCCCGAAGTGCTAATCCACATTGGAATATAGATTAACACGTTAAAACTTATACCTACAGAAAAAGTAAATAAAAATAAATGAAAAAAAAGAAGGTTAGATAGAGTTATTGCCCTTAGAATATTTTTTTCTAAATTCATCGTCTAAGGGAGACAAATTTCGAGGGAGGTACGGCATTTTAAAATTACTTAAGATTTGTTAAGTTTTTTGGGGTAACCCTCTGCGTATCGAACGGACAACATCACTAGCGGCCAGCTTGTTACCTATTAATTTTTGGTGAATCATCAGTTATTTATGTACAAAACTTAGCAAAAACAAACATAAGGGGACTAAATATGTACGTTGTTTACCTTATTTATACGCGGTCTGTTGTCCTAATGTTTGTTGTTGAAATCACTACGTTTCAGCCGTTGTACGCACCGGACTTCAACAGATGCTTATCGATCCGGGAACTGAATACTTTATTTAAACTACAAGGGTAGATAGTTGTCTTTCCGCTGAAAATGTGCCAGAATATATTGTCTAGTTTTTTAAAAAATTTAGTATTGCTGTTATATTATGAATTATTTTAGTATTATATTATATTAGTATTTTATTATATTATATAATTATTTTAGTATTGCTGAGTTATTTCTCTTCCGATTTCCAATGAATCCAAATACACACTGCCCGACCAAGGGATCGAACTCGCAATTCCTATGTTAACAAATTCACCAGCCAATGCTTTAGTGGGCGCATGGCAGAGTAGTTAGATTGATTCGTTTTCTACTGCTTATAAACATCTCGTCATGGTCGATTTGTCAGGAAGGTGATATTGTCAACCGGGAGAAGCGATCCCACCTTTGGAAAGAGCTTGAAAACGATACCACGGGTTGACGCAAGCCTTGTGAATGAAATTAGGTAGGCGGAGCTCTTTGGTAGTCATTGGATACACTGGTATAAAGTTGATTGAGTTATTGATTGATTTGTTTGTTTAACGGCATATCAACATCATTATGGGTCATTTAATGACGAAATTTAATTTTCCTGACAGGTTTGTAGTAACTTCATAATTTCACTATAAATATATAATGTTGGTACACACACACACACACACACACACATATATATATATATATATATATATATATATAACTATTGCAGATGGGAGTTAACGGAAAAGCAATCCCTGTGACAACTCCCAAAAAAAGGGGATAATTTTCCAAATTTAGAAAGATGGTTAAGAAAGCAGAAATGAGGGAAAAACTATTAGAATTAATGAAAATTAAATAACCAAGAAGCACCAGAACCTTTCGGCCCCACGTCAGAGCCGAAGTGCATATAAATAGATGATTTTGTGGAGTTCAAAGACTTTGGGCTGATAAACCGCCTCGAGTGCTTTTGGAATCCACGTCAGCTGCCACCAGAATTCCTGATTCCAAAACTTTGAGCCCAGCCTTCCATATGTTTAGACAAAAACCCAGTGTCACCAGAGAAAGTGACGCGGGAAGGGTTACTTTTTGTTGTTCCAAGAACTATATAAACCAATCGAAGATTAACTCCACGAACCTCTCGTTTTACTTTTTCGTCGTCAAGATATTTTTTCCGTTATATAGCGCCCGCCACGGATTGACCAGCGCTGCGAAACGACGACGTCATTCGATCTTCTAATGCCCTGAGAACAAGACCATAAGGTGGGTAGAGACGGTGTGGATCGAAGCGGCCAGCGACCAACAACCAGCTTGGACCAGCGTAACATCATTGACCAGCGCAGAGTTAGCTCGTGGTTAAAGCATCATCTTAAGACCACTGAACTTGTTACAACACCGGGTGTAAGCGTCAACGAAAGGTGTTACATTATTTGATGACAGTGACCTAGGATGGAATCCTGTTGCAAGAGGAGCTTACACTAGCAAGAAGTCACAAGTCATGGTAACCGAATACTGGCATTGTTCAGTCTGTTGATCGCGCCAAATAATGCGGCCTCTCCACAAAATTCTAAGCATGGACCGCTCATCATAGCTGCAGTATAAATCCCAGGCGGTCTATGTCGGTGTTGTACAGACACAATCATGCCTGAGAAGGCGTCTGCAACAGAGATTGGATAGTGGCCCTAGTAGATAGTCATACTTGGGAACGGGTGGTTAGATTATACTGCTGGTTTAGTCTGCTAGGCTATTGTCCTGTGAAGTGGAAAGCATGGAGCCCTAAACCTAACTTGCCTGCTGAAATATGTATTTGTTGTGTATGTGCGTAAACCTTGTAGACTTCTTCGTAGAATGTAGGACTATAGCCCCACTGGGCTAGGTGTTGCTGCTGTGGTTTTCGTAACAGTGGGATTTTTACGGTGTGGAGTTACTAGCCCCATGCCTAACGGGTTTTGCATTTTCAGTTATCCTTCTCCTAGACGGGTTTTAAAGCAAAGCTAGAGAGACCGGTCTTCCCCGTTATTTAACTCATAGTTGGTGCATGGTGTGCCACGTGTTAGATGATGCTAAAATCTCAGGCTTTTTTTTTCAAACTAAGAGTTTTCACTCACCTAGCTGCATTTTGGGCGTTGGTTTGTCAACCCCACCCCCTGGCTAGTTTTTCTTTTCCTAGACTGTTTACCAGCCAGTACTACAGGACCCAGTCTGTACTGCTATTTACCAATAACTGTAGGGAAGAGAAATGGACTCATACCTTTACAAGGGATATTTAATACCGGTTAATACACATCAATTTCATTCAACTTTGTATTGCTTGTCTGTTTCTACGACGGAACCAGTGTGTGTGTGGATTTTTAGCTCTACCAGAACAAGGGATTGAACTCATAATTATCAAATAACCTGATATGCATATGACAAACTAGTAGACCTTGTTTCTGCCTAGATATGGAACATCACTTGGACACGAAAGGCGGAATGTGGACAATTTCCACCCTTGGATTGAATAAACGTCTCGGTTCGAAATGACGGTAAACAAGTACTAATATATACACCGGAAGAAGGCAGAGGGTACAACGACCGAAACGTCATGAGCATAAAAACTAAGATAAGAAGAGTAGAATGTTCAATCCTCCCTGGCGGTTATATACAAAATTCCTGTTTAATAACCCAACAGGGGCTGATGTATGGTAAAATCAAACAAACAAACTTGCACTAACCTGATCAAAATGAAAATACACACTATTTGTTTCCAGTTTCCTTCAGTTACTTCTATTCATATTTGTCTTCGTTATCTGCTCCTTTTACAGTGGCTTTTTATATAATATTGTTTTGCAAGTAATTACCAGTTAAGGGACAATTCGTTATTTGCTCTGCAGTTAGAGGCGGGTTTAAATAAATAATCGAGGCAAAACACAACACCTGAAATGAAACAGACTGTCCCCGCTTGGTGAAGACCTCAGTATCAAGCTTTATATATACACACACACACACACACACACACACACACACACACACACACACACACACACACACACACACACACACACACACACATATATATATATATATATATATATAATTTTATATTTAAGTAATTCATCGAGTCTGAAACCTCAACAGAATGCAGAAAGCACTGGACGGCCGTTTCGTCTTATATTTGGGACTCATCAGCAGTGCGCATCCACTACCGTGAATTGAAACCCTGACATTTGAGTTATCAAGCAAACGTCATGCCAACTGTTCCAACGGGCCTCGACGAAGAGGTAACAAATCAGACTCAATTTAGCGCCGCTCGCTCACATATCCCGTGGCGGAACTCTACTGAGATTCTCTTTAACGAGAGGACTGTGTCCCCTGGAGCCACGACTACTATCACCAAGCCGCTCACTCTAGAGCATTAGAAGCCGGTTCAAGCAAAGATATACATATGAAATTATTAAGAGAATTTGATAATTATATACTTGACAACCTAACTGTCAGGGTTTCAATTCTCGGTAGTGGATCCGCACTGCTGATGAGTCCCAAATATAGGACGAAACGGCTTTCTGCATTCTGCTGAGGTTTCAGACTCGATGAATTACTTAAATATAATCATCAAATTCTCCTAATATTTTCATATATATATATATATATATATATATATATATATATATATATATATATATATATGGTTATTTAAAATTTGTTTTCTATAGCGAATTCACTCTCAAGGTAAATAAATAACAAAGCAAACAAATTGAATAAATATAAAAAATCAAAATACACACTTTTCTTTATATTTTCATTAAATTTTTGCTTGTCTCACGTCAATTAATGTGTGTGTGTGTGTGTATGTAATTCTGTGTGTGTATATGTATGTGTATGAAGAAAAAAATTGTATGCGGTTAAGAAACAGCGACAAATGATATCTACATAATGATGTGCGAACCTATTTACGCACGGACATATATATAGAATCACAAAATCACATTTACAATGCCAAACGATCATTGGCTAATAAATCACTAATACATTTTCTACAGGCAATTTACAAATCGCAGTAATGCGACAATTTAGGAATCGCTTTATTTTTTAAGTAGTCAAATTTGTGCAGTTTTGGGAGAAGTGGCTCACAGAAGCTTCCTTAAGTCTCCCCAAAGCTCGCTCGCTGATTGGTTGATGCCAACCAATCAGATCGTTTGCACGCGGAGAATAATTTTTCCCGCGCAACGAATCGGAGCCTATAGTCGCTTATTTAAGCCAAGATTTTTCTTATCTCAATTAGTGAGACCTCAACTGCTAAACGAATCTACGACAGTTGAAACTCCAGTTCTCACCACGCGCCAACCTTCTCACTCACACGCACACCCACACGCTGATAATAATTTGTACACCTTCACTAAAAACTTCTTTTGACACAACAATATTTTTCAACAGTCATATCACAAGAACAATCATATCAGGAAACACTCGTGAACATTTATCCAGTGAACTTTAAACCAAATAATTATCTCTCACTGAACTCTTAAAATGCAATCAAAGGGAGGCAACTCTTGATTAATTCAAGCTTTCTTACTTAAATGCATGTTTTCTTTCACATCGTTGTTTGATATTGTACATATTGTTAATATACATACATCTTATGTACAACAAAGTCTAGTGGTTATTCTTCTTGGGTGAGTCCTGTTTTCTTATCAAACAAATTAATGTGGTGAAGTCACCCACAATATAATATACCGACTCCATCATCGCCCACTTTATAATCTTAATTGTGAATCAAGCTAAAAAGAATATGAATCATTTTCTTAACAGTCGAATAAATGTTATCTTTGAAGAAATTCTCAATTTCCTCACTTCCCTTTTTATTAACGAGCGGCAAAAATGCCGTCGCACTCTTCAGGTTTGAAAATGGTGAATCAATTTCACATTCTTTAATTAGTTTATTTCGCGTCAATAATTGATTGCGTCAGTCGAAAACATCAGATCGGCAAGAGCAAGATTCAACAAACAAGGATAAAAGAACAGAAAATGACCGCGACAATCTAAGACATCAAAAATAATTTAAAACCTCTTCACCATTAACAAGAATCATTATCATCACCTGTTAAAATATCTCGTTTGTTTAAGCGAGAAAAACCGATATTCAACGAGAAAAAAAACGATATTAAACAACCAGAACTATTTTAACAAACATTATAAAACTATTTTAACCCTTTTCCCAGTCGGAGATTTAGGGCTTCTTTTTTAATCACTGCACAACTTTCAATTGATACTGCTTCTTTTGCATTTGATTGGTTTGGTTTGATTTATTTTGTTTTACGGCATATCAACCTTTCAATGGGTTATTTAATGCCGACAAAATTTTTAGGATAGGTTCGTATGAATGGAATATGAGTTCTTTGTAAGTAATAAGAAATCCTTTTTCCATGACGTTGTTTGGAATGTATTTTTAATTTTAATTTTTTTTTAACCTGTTATGCGTAAATTTAAATTTTCTGTATTTGCCCATATATAAATATATACTTTAATTTAATTCTTCGATAATCGCGTATTATTTTAATAGTGGGTAATAGAACTTTAAAACTTATCATTTAATTCGATTCTGTCACCTTACTAAGTCTGAGCAACACACCGCAAACATATTGGGGGACACTATTGGGTAAGTATGCCACAGTCCGAATGTCGGCGACTAAACCGGCTACCCGACCCGAAGTTCTTGTGAGTGAGGCGGCTTGTTAGCGCGCCAGTAAAACGAAAAATAATACCTAACAAAGACCTAAGAAAACGGCAAACCGCTTCACTTATAATCCCAAGAAATATCATGACAAATAACACACGCATTATGAACGCTAACGGCATGAAAGGGTTTAATCTATGGGAATTAACTCCTCGCCTGGTAAGGGCCAACACGTGCAACAGATGTCACCGTACCGTTATTCAGCGACTGCTCGAACTAAACATAAAATAACTCTCGAGACATGGGACGTTCGGACGTTGAACGACTGTGGCCAGTTAGATAATGTAAAACAAGAGATGAGTAGGCTAAAAATCAACATCTTAGGTGTATGTGAAAATAGGCGGCCAAAAAAAAAAAAACGGAGATTTTGTCAGCGACATGCACAGGATTATTTATGCAGGCGGAGAGAAAAAAGATAAAGGAGCAGGATTGATACTAGATCAAGAATTCAAGAAATGCGTTCTGGGATACTAGCAATTCTGAAAAGAATTCTGGTTGTCAAGATGAAAGCAAAGCCTTTCAACTGAACTATCATAATAGTGTCTGCACAGACAGCATAAAGTAAGGAAGAAGAAATCGAATATTTCTACTCCATGCGAGACAAGCCCATGGCTCATTGCAAATTTCAAGAAGTCATAATTATCATGGGAAACCTGAACGCCAAAGTAGGCAGGGAGAGGTCAGGGGATATAGATGGAAAAAACGGAGTAGGTCCCCGCAACGAACGTAGAGAAAAATGAACGGCCAATGAGCAGGTAAAAGCCAACACTTGGTTCCAAGAACACCCGAGACAATTATGGACATGGAGAGGCCCAGGAGTAGAAACTAAAAACCAAATAGACTACATAACTATCAATAAAACATTCAGGAATGCAATGGTTCACTGCAAAACCTACTCAAGTTCTGATTGTGGAAGCGATTGTAAACTAAGAGTGAAACTATGGAAACTGAAAAAGCCAAACGTAGCACTTAAATTGCAATACAACAAACTCCTGAGCGACCTGAACCTGAAAGAAAAATATATGGATAGTGTGAAAAGAAGGTACAAGGGACACAATGGAAATGGAAACTCGAAATGGGACGCACTAAGAGAAGCTTTAGGGACATCAACAAAAGATATCATACCAAAGGAGAATGGACGAAAAAAACAAACAAAAAAACGAATGGATGACTGATGAGATTCTCGACATGATGCAAAGGAGACAGAAAAATCTGTCAAGATAGGGAACAGAATGCAGAAAACTACACAACGAAATAAGGACCAAATGCAGGCAGGCTAAAGAAGAGTGGCTAAACGAAAAATGTGCAGTAGAGAGATTGAGTACCACCAACAAAGGAGATATGCATAAACAAATAAGGGAACTAACAGGACACAAGACATGCTCGTCAACAGGCTGCTTCAAATCAAGGGATAGAACGCTCATATTAGAGAAATGAAAATTCTTCAGCGCTGGAAGGAATATATTGGAGAACTCTTCTACGACAAAAGAGAACAACCGACAATGCACAAAACTATCGGCATTTAGATGATTTTGTCATAGAGAAGATTACAGAAATAGTAAGTGTAATCTACAGCAGTGGTGATATAGCGAAAGATCTCTGCAGATCTATTTTCATAGGACTGTCTAAGAGACCAGGCGCATACGAACGTAAAATTCACCGAACAATCAACCTAATGGCGCTACACAACGAAACACATCATCCGTATTCTGATGAATAGGGCATGCAGAAGAATCAGGCCAGAGATAGGATAAGAACAGTGCGGGTTCGTTAAAGACACTGGAACAAAGAATGCAATATTCATGCGCAGAATGTTATTAGAAAGATCAATACAAATGCAGAAGCACGTGCACCTATGTTTTATAGACTACACAAAGGCGTTCGACAAAGTACGCCACAAGGATATGTTGGAACTGCTCAGTAACCTTAATATATTTGGAAATATATTAGAATAATCAAGAATCTATACTGAGAGCAAACGGCTTGCATACGGATAGAAAATGAGCTCAGAAGATATACAAAAATAAAAAGGGGCGCAAAGCAAGGATGTGTCTTCTCATCGGAAGTATTCAGCATATACAGCGAGGCAATTCTGAGAGAACTGGAAATCCTACCTGGATTCATAATTGGTAGCCAGAATCTTAACAACATAAGACTCGCAGATGGCACTGTGCTGATAGCAGACACAGAAAGGGAATTACAAATCCTACAGAAGGTAGCGAAGGAGAGCGAGAAGAAGGGACTAAGCATGAACTACAAGAAAACAGAAAGCATGGTCATCAGTAAAAAGATGAACCCGAAATGCGATTTACAGGTCGCGGACACTAAAACCAAGCAGGCGCGGAGAATTAAATACGTGGAAAGTGTTCTGACAGGGGACGGAATGTGCGTCGCTGAGATCCGAAACCGTATTGGGATGGCCAAAGACGCATTTCAAAAGTTAAGTACAGTAATACGAGACAGGGGGATTTCGATGGTAACAAAAAAAGGAGTACTGAACTGCTACGTGATATCTGTCCTCCTTTACGGCAACGAATGTTGGGCGGTCTCCTAAAAGATGAAGAAGAGACTCAAGGTAACGTAGATATGGTTCTACAGAAGGATGCTGAGAATACCATGCACCGAACATGAGTTTTTGTAGAGGATGCAAACAAGGAGAAGGCTTATACTTAACATCAGGACAAGGCAGCTGAAATTTCTGGGAGACGTATTGAGAAAGGAGGGCTTGGAGAATCTGATACTCACGGGGCAGATAGAGGGAAAGAGAGACAAGGGAAAGCAATGCATGACATAATTAGTGGGCTTAAGCAAGTGGATGACAGAACAGGGTTAAGGAGAGGTAGCAAAAGGACAAAACATATTGAAAACTATAAGGGATAAGGGGAAGTGGAGAGCCATAATCGCCTACGTCCCGAGGGGACACGGCACATAAAAGAAGAGTCTTTGTAAGAAATCAGTTTGTAGATCAGGTTTCATTGATGCATTTTTGCAAAGAGGGTTTTTGCCGAGAGTCAAATGCATTGCTGGTAAATTTTTTTTTTCAAAAATTTATATTGCTTGTAATATTTTAAATATGAACATCTATTTTTATACTTTCATAGTGTTATGACCCTAGTTTGGGGGTTAACAATTTCCCCATAGCTGGGAGCTTGACAGGTTCTACGACACCGGGTCAGGGTAGACCTGGGAACAGCAGCAATTAA
>OZ038488.1:99252231-99262231 GCA_964036315.1 Acanthosepion esculentum | reverse complement strand
AAAATGTCAATGGGTTTTAACGTCAGACACTGTGGACGCTGATTTCTTTTTACAGTAAGGGTCACCTTTTCCAAGGCTCGGCGATCACTTGAGGTAGAGGGTTACGTGAGGTGATCATTTGTGCGTATAGAAGTGGAAGGTAACGGTTAACCCTAGCCTTGAGCAGGTTGAAATTGTATGATCGGGGACACATCCTGTTGGAAGTCGGACCCACAGGGCAGCTGCTGTCCAAATATGACAACAGTACTCCATTTATCGCCTGATCTGACTTTTGTAAAGTTAGAAGATAGCAAGAGAGACTATTAATTGGAAGTGACTAACTTCTACAAGCTCGTGAATTCATTGATGAGACAATTGGGTGATAGATTGAATTCGAATAAAAAAAGAATGAATTTTGTGTTCCCCAGCCCGCGTTCTAGATCTGCTAATGGGAGAGAGAAAACGAAAATGACAGTTTTCTCTGGGAAACATGGGAATTTGCGGGGATATCTAAATCAGCAAAACAAGTTATTCTTACACTTTTGCAAAAGTTATATTTTCTTGGATTTACAGCCACATCACGTTGAAGTTAAGCAGGGTCGAGCCTGGTCAGCACCTAGATGGGTGACCTTTTGGGAATACCAGACGTTGTAAGCTTAGTTGTGCGGGTTTTCCATTGGATAGCGGCTTGAAATTGAAAATCGAAGAGCCGAGTTTCAATTCCAGTTGGGTTTGTTATATTCACTTACGGGCAAATATCCTTGGGAAAGGCATGAATCTACCTCTTCCCCAAGCTATTGGTTAATTAGTAAGACGTATATCACTAAAAATATTATTATCTCCCCCAAAATTAAAATATTTAGATTTCGGTATTAAATAATCCATAGAGGTTGATAAATAAGACGCTGAACAAAAACGGCCAAGGAAACTTATTTTCTTGAAGAATGGTTCACATAACTTTTAGTTCAATAAGATTCTCAAGAAATGCTTATGTCCAAAAAACTGTTTTAATGAAACACATTGGTCGATGCCTAACAGAGATATCGCTTAAGTTATCTCTATTGCAGCATTCGGGCCATGTACAGTTTTGAATTCAGAATCGTCCTTCTCCTAGGTTGATTTTCTAGTCTGCCCTGCAATTTAACCTATAGCCGCGCCGAGAAGAGATGGATTCATACATTTTACAAGCGTGAAATTGAATGCAACGAACTCGCCTGGAATTCGAACTCGGCTCTCCGATCTGTCATTCGGTGCTACTATCTATTAGATTGCATGATGTACCGTATTTGCTTTCGTACGCACCCTTGATTACAATGCTCCCTGTTTTACAACGATCTTTTGTAGAAAAATGTTTGAGTATGTTTCTTCAAATATTGATGAAAGTGGTTTTCTAGGGGAACATGTATAAATTTTGTGCCTGCAAATACAATATTTTAACAGTAGACTGAAAATAAAGTACATAATATATTGTTACGTACTTTACCGTGTGTGAGGGGAGCACCTCGAGGTGGTGTAATGGTTAGCAAGCTCGTCTCGCTACGACAATTACGACAGGGCAGTGAGTTCGATCCTCACTAGGTGCCTCCATACATTCGGTTTTGTGCCACATCTAAGCTACACTTGGAAAATCACCATACCGGGTGTAACAGTAAAAATGCTTAATATCTAAAAGACCAGTAAACAAATTTTTTTCCAGGTCTTAAGACATTTAACCACCTTGATACCATTTGTCGTCAGAATCAAAGAACAACCCTATGAGTAACGCGCTAACAAGTGAATAGTCAATTAGATGATAAACCCGGTAGTCTGATGCAGCATAAGGCTACATTATTGGTGGCCGTTGACTAGGATCGATTCGTGGGGTGATATTCTTGGTTATTGTTGGGAAGGGTTACACACCGACCTAAGAATTAAAACAAAAAAACAAAAAACAATTATGGGTCACCTAGTGAGAAACAAACTAAGTAATCAGTAATAATTGATCTTCAAGACGAACTTAGCATGAACAGCGAAGTGCCAATATTATTTGGCAATAGGGCCCATTTTGTAAACCATTTCACCCCAAGCAAGACGTGAGTGCCACTATCACGCAGGGCGTTACAGAGAGTGAAAATGAGGGAAAAGACTGTGTATAGTGGGGGGTGAGGAAAGGATAAAAGAAGAACGGAGATCACAGAAATACAAGATGGCGATTGACGTTGATTTAAATTTTTGAAGATTTTAGACATCAGGGAAGCAAATAGGGGGAAGGGACTTCCACTGCCGAGAAGTGCGAGAAAAGAAACGCCCGGGGTAGAAGTGGTGGTTGCATTTAACTATTCCAACAGTAAAAGGGTGGTACCTAGATGCAAATCTGATAGCACGCTTAAATTCATGTAGTCAGGCTCTTTCAGTTGGCATGAAAATATTTATAGAAAAGACCGAGAGAAGCCACATCCCGTCGTTGAGAAAGTGACTGAAGTCGGCATGTCAAGTAAGGACCGATTACACTGCAGATCCCTCTTTGGATTTTGTCGAGAATATCGAGATAAACAGCAAGGGCATCAGACCAGATATGGCAGCAATATTCAATGCATGGACGAATGTGTAAGATAGACTGACGAGAAAGGCCTCAAATATGAGGTTCCCAATGAGTATCGAACTACAATTTGCAGGATTAATTGTTTCCTCGCCACCAACTGGATTCTGCATAACCAATTTTCAAAAATGCCTGTAGCCGTTTCTATTCATTAGCAGTACTTCCGGAGAAGGTTATCTCTAAATTTAGAAATATGAAGAAAGCCACTTTAAGCCAGTACGCCATGTTAAGAAATCATGTCAGTTCATAGATAATACTTTCATGATAATTGTTCTGATGAACTTTCCTCTATGATGTTTTAGTTTCTTTTTTCATTTAACTTAGCTAGGGTATGTATGCTCATTTGGCCCCTTTTATTTCTGTTCCTATTTTTCTTTAAGCTTAATTCCCCATCCCCTCCCTCGTTAGGTGGTTAGTGATGTCAGTTCGCAGGTAGGATGCGGGGAGCCTTTCGTTTCGCGTAAGGGTTTTCGTATTTGTTGTTGTGTCTGAATGAGTGCGTGTCAGTGTGTGTGCTTGGGATGAATGAATGTTCTATAATATTATAGTCCCGCATTGATTTCGGCCAATGAACTGGTATTTCTGTCACATTTAGTGATTGTGTGTGTGTGTGGGGGGGGTTTATTACTAATATTATTTTTCTTTAGTTTCTTGTAAATATTTTGTATTCATATTGTAAATACTCATTGGGGTTAGTTTTTAGAATTGTTATTTTATTCCCCTCCCCCCACAGACACTGAATTGTAAATATGAGGACTGGTTAGTATTTTCATAGAGACAGTGAGGTATTATGGTGGTTGTAGTAAGAAAGGTACGTATGAATGTGGTGTTTTGGTGTAAGGAATATTGTTCGTACGATTGAGTCAGTGTTTGCGGCTAGTTATAGTTAAGACAGACCGTCCTTTCCCCACCCCCCCCTTCGGCCTTGTGCCATATTTCTGTATTTTCACAGAATAAATATCACTCTCCTCTATAGTATGTAAATTGTAAATATTCATTGGGGTTAAATTTTTTTTAAATGTTGTTATTTTATCCCGTCTATCACAAGACAAATTTTACATATGGGAACTAGTTAGAACTACATAGAGACTTTGAGGTATTATGGTGGCTGTAGTATGTATGGTAGGTAAGAATGTGTTATTTTGGTGTAAGGAATATTGTGGTATCTTTGGGTCAGTAATCGTTGCTAGCTAAGTTGAAGAGAAGACAGATTGAAGACCCGCCTTCCCATATCCCGCCTCTTGGCCCTGTGCCACTTTTTTGTATTACGAAAAATAAATATTACTTTCCTCTATGGTACCATGACTCCACGAGTTTAAGTGCAGTACTAGATTGGCGGTAAGGTCTCATCATTTTACAATTAAAATGACTTGATGTAATCGTAAGTTCTATGCTAACAGTTTCTCCTCTCGCTGTTCTCATTTATGGGACTCTCTTCCGGCTTCTTGATTTCCGGTCAACTTTGAAATTCAAAAAAATTAAATGCAATGTCAATCGTTAGCTTCTTTTAACTTTTTTTAGTTGTTCTTTTATTGTTCTCTTCTTAATGATTTTTCTCGCATTTTCTCACACTCAGTAACCCATTGCGTCTTAGTGGCTTCATTTCCTTGCATGGGGTGGAATGATTAAGAAAATCGTTTGAAAATAAACCTCTATATTCAGTGGCCCTCATGCTTTTTATTGCGTGAATCTTAGTATTATAAAATTCATCCAGTTCACATTAAATTTAAAGAGCTGAATGTTGCTAATGAGTCTGAGCTTGGCCAAACCTTCTCTATATAATGATTAGAGAGAACAGAAGTTTTCTTTCTTGCATTCTACTCGTGATATCAAGTGTTACATAAAAATCTTGCATGTTAATGGTGTCTAACAGAATGTCTAACAGAATGCGTTCCTTATTTTGTTTAATCTCTATACAATTCCGAATATGTAACCGTGTCTATAATGGCAATATTATTTCTTTTTATTTTACTAGTTGATATTTACGACTTTCATGGCTTCAGTTTTTGTTGATATATTCTTGGCAATGAAGCAATAAAGTTCATCCGTAATTCTTTTAGAATCGCGAATATAAATTCTTCGAGACGTGAGATTGTGGAATGATTGTCGAGGCAGAAAGAATGATCAGAAAAAGAGTCAAAATTAGATTTATATTTACTTCAGATTAATTCCTTCGGGAAAGGCATGAATCCACACCCTCTATGATTTCTATTTTATGTCCGGATTTGACGACAATCTCATTGCTGACATACAACGATCGTTGATCAAGAAAATACTGAATTGTTTCAATTCAGGACAATTCTTTGTTTGTCCCAAAAATATCCGTAAAACGTCAACCTTGAGATAGACGAGAAACCTGCAATTGAAAATACAGCCCTATTTATGCAGGAAGTTTTGGATTGCCAAATAAATATTTGTCGATTCTGGTAGTAGCTGACCGTAGAAAGCAGAGAATTAGCCCAAAATGTATAATAAAAAATAAAGGCGGTTAGGCAGAAGTAAGAATAACATCAATGAAAATTTGTTTACTAGAAACAAAACACGTTACCAAAGTGTGCATACCTTCTCTGACTTCCGACCCTGAAAAAAAGCTAATGTCTGATATGAAAAGGCTGTCTTTACTCATAAGTCCGGTACGTTGTGTTGCAAAATCATAATGGTATTGGTAATATTAAACGTTTCTTTATATGGAATCATTAGGCATTCATTGACCGAACAGCTAATGCTACTATCAGTTGATATCTATAAAATCTTTCTCTTATAACCGTTTTTCCGTTTCTCAGGTCCACTGATATTGCTCTTCCTAGTATTGATGGGGTTTTCCTTCCTAATCTTTTTTTTGTAGCAGTGTAGAACTTCATCATCTTTATTATGACATTATTTTCTCTTCGAGTTTTATGTGCCATCCATTTTAGTTTTTTTCGCTGTTGAAAATCCCAAAGTGATCCAGCTTCTGTTATTTGTAAAGTTCTTTGTTTATAATTCTCTAGAACCAGTGCATAATGTTCGAATTAGTGACAAGTACTGAGACGTATCTTGTCTTACTCACGTATACCAGAAAAAACCTCCTCAATTCCAATAAGGCGTTTCGTTGATTGGCCGTTGAGATTCATATGACTAGCTTACCTCGGTGCAAACTAATTAGGGAAGAAGGAACGTTAACTCTACAGCAGGTAAGCTCGTAAGTACAAACAGATCCCTTTATATATATATATATATATATATATATATATATATATATATATATATATATATATATATATATATATATATATATATATATATAATTTGTCTTTAGGCAGCAATCCTTCGTTTATATATGTTTCATTAAAGACGATAGACAAGGTACTGCGATTAAGCTTTTTATTTAATTTTTCTTGTGTTCGAACAAGTGTTTTCTTTTCTGGACATAGCGTGTGTAGAAACCGTCCAAATGTTTTGTAATTCCGAGCGCTTTCAGATATACTTTTATCCATTATCAAGGATGATTTTGTTTTTGCTTTTTAATTGAATGTATGTTTCTAGAGTTACAGAGATAGTTTATTTTCCGAACACAGCACATTCACCCTCTCCAAGTTCTCCACTGCCTTAACCGGGTATTGAACTCGCACTCTTTGGGTCCTGTAACTGGATCTAACCAAACATGGCACATGGAACGAGAACAGTCTACCCCAGTGAGCGAAATAAAGGGTTCAGTTCCACATTCCAACGACCTGAAGAAGGCCTGAGCGTACAACGGCCGAAACGATGTAATAAATATGTTTCCTTGTTTGTTTGGGGTTTATGGCATATCAACCACTATGGGTTATTTAATGCCAGATCCAGTATTTACTAAATATATCAAAAACGTATAGCTGGCAACATCATTGTTTCAAAAACGTATAGTTGGCAACATCATTGTTTCAAAAAAGTGTAGTTGGCAACATCATTGTTTCAATGTGCTGGAAAAGACCTGGATGTTCACTATTTTCCCATAGCTGGGACCCCAACAGGTGCTACCACCCCGGGTCTGGGTGGGCCGGGGAACACCAGCAATTAAGAGGTGGTTCCACGCTTCCTCAAAACCTCCTGATCAGAGTCCTTGCTGTTGGATGCAGTTTAACGTCGTTCCCAGGACGTAATAAATATGGCGACAGAGATGGGGACAATAGTCCGAATAATGTAAATAGGCTTTGTTTATCTGTGTTTACGTGGTTTGTTAGTTACCCCAAAACTTTCTGTCTGGATTTCTGGGATAAGGTGTTATCGTTGTGTGCTTTGGTCTTCATCAGTTGCGTGTCGGTTCGAGTAACCTTCAGAGAAATTCGAATCGAAACCTTTAATTATTTCTGCTGATCTAGATTCTTCTCATTCCAATAACCACGCCGAGACGTTTATTTTCTTCTTATTAATTAGTATTATTCAATTAATGTCCACCCCGTTTCCACTGAGTTCAATTCTACCCTGCCCTAGCCAGAGATTGAACTCATAATTACTATGTCACCTAATTCACGAACAAATGCTTTAATCCAGTATTTATAAATGGCATAAATTGTGGGGGCCATGTCTCACTCTACCCTTGTAAAGAGGGCTGTTCTAAACAAGTGTTTCTATTATATGGTATTTTTCGGCCTGCAATAAGCTAATCTTTGTCCCAGCGATATTTTTTAAAAAGTATTTCACCCCAAGCAAAGTGGGAAGCCACTAGCACGCAAGGGGTTACAGAGAATTGGAGTGAGACCAAATAGCAGTGATAGAGGAAAGGATGAAGAGAAAGTTAGGATATAGATCAGGGCATCTGGAGACGTCGATAGACATTAAATTTAAATAGTTGTAGATTATAGCTATCAGGAAAACTAGAAATGGGGAGGGAGTTCCACAGGCGGGAAGTGCGAGACATAAAGCTATTGGAGTAGAAGAGACGGCTAAATTTAACAGTTTCGACAGTGAAAGGGTGAGAGCGAGATGCCAGCCTAGTTGAACGCTTAAATTCATCCTGTTGGCTTGTGAATTTGATGATGACATATTTTGTTCGGGTATTTCAGATTTAGCGAAAATGTCACAAGCTATAACTGATTAATACTAAATAAGAACTAAAGGGGATATCTCTCGACATGGTCAGCAGAACGAGAATAATCTACTCTTGTTGATGAAATAAAGGGTTCACTTTTAAATTGCCTGGAGGTTACTCGGATCAACAAGCACCTGATGAAGGTTGGAGGACAGAAGGGCTATTTCGTTGAGATAATAGCAACAGAGATAAGGACATTAGTACGAATGTAAATAATGTAAATAATAACCAAAAGAGCACACGACAAAAGCTTGACGAAGCCTTCCAAAGGTCTGGGTAGCAAAATATTTAAAGATAAAATCTGATGCAGGTATGTTGTTACTCTTTATGTTATTTTTTTAATTTTTGCCATCGTAAAGATTGCAGAGCTGTTCCAACATAATTTTACAAACCTTAAATCAGAATTGAACATAAGTAGATGGCACAAACCCTTTTGGCAGAGTGGCATAGTGTTTTATTGATTTTTAAAAGATATCTGTTTTATTCCTAAATTTAAAAAAATTATTTTCTAGATCCGTAGCCAGTATTTTGCCTATAAATTTATACTCGGCCTACGCTATTATCATTAAAAGTTCTTAATAGTAATTGAGATTGCTTTTTAAATTTTTGGCAAGAGATTCATATGGCAGTTGTACATTCAGGCAATAAATTGAGCAACCGTAGCTTCTTAGGTTGTTTAATACAGCGGTGATGTCTCCTTGTCACCCACCTAAAAAAAACCCAAATAAAACAACCAAAAACCAACAAAAAAAAACTAACAAAAAAGCCCAAAAAAACAAACAAAAAAACCCAGTGTTAATATGAAAAAAAAGAAAAGAAAGTATTGTCTCTAAAAGAAGATGAAGAAAATAAGTTTCAGAATAAGAATTATTCAATAGCAAGGATTAAATGAATTACAATGGCTCCATTTAATTTCCTGAAAGTAGCTAGGAGGTTTCAAAGGAAAGTATTTGTGTGCGTGCACAGATGATTTAGGGATTGTCTTCTGTATTTTCCAAATTATGATTCAATGAAAAAATTGAGTTTATTCCTAATTAACAAAACCGGCCAACGGTCTTTGAAAGCATTCTGAATTCTAACTAAATTCGACAGACAAAAGTCGATAAGACCCAAAAGCCTTTTTTACATATTTTTGAATTTGAAATTTAGATAATTTTAATAATTACCATACGAAAGCTATTATTTTTATTTTATTTTACGAGATTTTAGGTTAGAATGTACAAGTCGGTATTGTTGGACGGAAATTAGTCTCATCCGGGAATTTGATGCTCATGTAAATAAACAGACTGCAGAAATGGAAATTTATTCAGAATTTCTTTCCTTTCTCTCGCTGTGTATCCAACCGAAAAAAAATGGATAGAAATAAAGAATAAAATAGCGCGTCCTAGCTGTTCAGGTCTGTCTTGGTGGAAGTAAAGAATAGACCACTTGTGAACTTTTGTCATGTAAATATGAAAAGAAGTGCGACATATTTGCAGTGTTGCATATGTAGAAAAGAGGCTGCAGAGTTGAAAATAAGCCATCGCCTGCAAGACTGTGTGGTTAATGATGAATTCTATCAAGGCTAGAATAGTATAAGACCGCAAGTGTGCACCTAGTGGGAATCGAACTTATTATATTAGAAATGATTTGCTAGACTAGTTTGAAGGATCTAATATTTGCAATATACCGATTTTTGTAACTTTCTTAGGTCTGTTAATGTCAACGTCAGTCTCTCTTTTTATTTCTTTTATTATTATTATTATTATTATTATTATTATTATTATAATTTTATTTCCTTTGATTTCTGGTGTGTAACATTACTTTCCGGGTCCCGCCCAGAGACCGAGGGTCAGAAATGGCATCATAACATTTTCCACTGACCAATTAAAAAAAGAAAGAACAATAACAAACATATTTTACACGGATAAAGCCCTTCGTAAGGTGTGGGTTGTACTCGTGAGAACAATGTTTTGTATTTCTTTAAGACATGGACTTCCAGGAATCCCTTCAATGAGTCTACTGGAATCTTTTCCAACCAATCCGAAGACTCCAACTACAACATGGATCGTTGATGTTCTCATGTGCCACATTTTTGAGATTTCAATTTCAAGGTCCTTGTATTTGGATAACTTTTTAAAGATTTTCAAAGATACATTGCAGTCTGCAGGGACTGCCATATCAATAAGGAGGCATTTTTTGAGATTAATTGCCATCAAGAGCATTCCCTTAAGCTTTTAATCCTTAATACATGATGGCTATCGATTCGATCAATCAAGCATGGCTAGCGCTGACAATTTTAATCAATATTTTGACGGCAATGGATCTTGAAACCAGCAAATGACTGGCAATGCTTATTTGCAACTGTGGCAATGTAAGTTGTTCTGTATAGGGCCTAGCTTGTTTTATATATT
>OZ038488.1:99192231-99247231 GCA_964036315.1 Acanthosepion esculentum | reverse complement strand
TTTCGCTCACTTTGGTAGACTGTTCTAGTTCCACTTGCCATGTTTGATGGATGTCAGTTATCAGTTATCTCCTGTTAATTTCCCTTCTGAAAGTTCTCCACTGACTTAACCGGGTATTGAACTCACACTCTCTGGTCCTGTCACTGGATCTAACCAAGGCCTTTATACACTGTGCCATGTGTCCTTGAGGAAGAAGGCCGGAGCGTACAACGGCCGAAACGTTGTAATAAACATGGCGACATAGATGAGGACAATAGTCCGAATAATGTAAATAATGTACATAATACATTAGAAAATCTCAGAAATATAGACAGAGAAGTTACATTCTTCAGAATTTATATAATTTCTTCAATTAATTTTGTAATAAAGAACTTTTTTTAAATTCATAAACTTTATTTTTTTTCTGTAAACCCCCACCCCCCAAAAAACTACATTCTTTAAAATTCCTAAACGCAGTCATTTGTTTCTGCCATAAGCGAACAAAATTCTTCAGAAATCATAAACTACTTTGAAGTGTATCTGAAAAAATTAACTATATTCATCAAAATTTATAAACGAACATAATCTTTTTTTAAATAAACGAAAGTCATTTTTCATATATATAAATAAATAAACGGCAAATTCTCTCTCTAACCGTCCCCGTATCTGAAACTCCTAACTTGTGCCACACTTAGACATACCTTTTTTGGGATCAGGGTGACGCTGGGATTGAAAATCTGCCCTTGAACTGGTGCTTGAACATACGGCATTGGGATTTGTGTTCGGATGACGAATGAACAGTTAAAAAAATCAAATTTTAAAATAACTGAAAAAAAATTAGTGACTTTAAAACCTTTTAATCTATACTGTGTTTAAAGTAACACGAAAACAATTTTTAAGCTAAGCCTACCTTACCGTAATATTAAAACACTTCGTTGGAAAGGGGTGTCATTTTCTTGAGCAGAACTCTCAATGTCTAGGCGGTAGACATTAAATTCACGGATCAAGGTTGTTTTCACAAACACTTGTACGAAATACAACGTTTATATTAATAAGAAATATTTTCGTTTCAAAAATACATTAATTGCTTTAAAACAATATATATATATATATATATATATATATATATATATATATATATATATATATATATATATATATATATATATATATATATATAGTGTGTGTGTGTATTTGAGCAGCAATCCCTCTTTTATACACGTTTCACGACTGACAAGGTAATGCGGTTAAGTTTTTTTTATTTAATTTTTTGTGTTCTTATAACTTTCTTCTTTTCTGGACATAAATTATGTAGAAATTGTCTAAATGTTGTGTATCTCCGAGCGCTTTCGCCAAAACCATTTAAAAGAATTGTTTTAAATTGTTTAAAATATCTCCAAACTTTGCGAAGTGAGGAAATGAAATTCATTTTTCCAAAATGCCAAGTATTCAGAGTAAGAAAAGATTGATTTCGTGACGTGACGTTTTGTTATTTGAAGCACTCAACTCAATTGTAGTTCTACGAAGTTTGTGATTTGAAAAACTCAATTTAGAATTAGAATTTTATCCCAAATTGGAGTTTCGGTTGAAATCGGTCTTTTCGCCAGTATTGGACATATAATTCAAATCAGTTAAAGTTTGCACATATTATCTTCCTTAGTGAAAATCGTCAAGATGTTGAAACCATTACCTTAAACGACAAGTTATAAAATTCAAGAAACATTGTAATTAATTATTATGTACGAGAATGTGTGTGTGAACAAGTGAAAGCTAGACAAACTCAATGTTAATATTAACCTAATATGTATTCTCGTTATGAAATCAAGTTTGCTATTCAGAAAGTCAAATGGGCTGCATGCGGCCCTTTGTTCATGATATATATATATATATATATATATATATATATATATATATATATATATATATATATATATTAGCGTCCCCACCCTATTTTTTTTGCTCTACATTTTCGTTGCTGTTCTTTTCGTTTAATTTAGCAATTTTTCCAACGATTTTCTTCTGATGAAATGTTGGACGAAAGGGCCTTAGGGACTATTACCATTAATAAATTCCTTGTTTTTAAAATAGTATATAGATTTTGTACCTTCAATCATTTGTTTATATATATATATATATATATATATATATATATATATATATATATATATATATATATATATATATATATAATGAATGATGAAAGACTTCCGAAAATTCTTACTTATGGACAACTTCAAGCAGGGATGCCCTCTTCTTAGCTATAGACTGATAAACAATACCAAATATATGGAGATACAACCAGCAAGATGTGATGTGTATGTTGCTAACCGTCGTTTGTAGTAAAAGAAAGTTCCAAAGTGACGTCTAGATCGCGCAATCCTTGATTGCATGTGACATGCAATCAAGGATTGAGCAATACGGCAAATTTGAAATAACTACTGTCTCTGTTCAATATTTCGAGAGCGGAAGATGCCGTGGGGTGGACAAAAGTGGAGCAGGTTTAGCGTCTCACGGAAGACACAAAGAATAAAATGCGGCGCAAAACAAAGATTTCTGACGCCCCTGTATCTGAAACGACTGGAGATTCCATCATGCAAGGTATCCAAGAAACTGAAAAGGGATAGAGATCGTTTTTCATTTTCATAATATTGAGGCGAATAAATTTCAGTCAGAAATCATTATCCGACCATCTTTGAGCACTTCGACGTGGCGTAATGGTCAGCAAGTTTGTCTCGGTAGATCAGTGACTGAATTGCGAGTTCGGCCCTCAACTTTCGGCTTTGTGTTGTATCTAAGCTACACTTAGAAAACCACCATTATCCGACCAGCTTCAGAAGGTGTCTACTTTGAAGGAGATTAAGTGCCGAATTGATATTCGGTTGTTGTTTTCTTTTCTACAGCACCAGTCTCGATACTTTTTTTTATCACACTTTGTATGCTGCTGACCGTCATTGGTGATTAAAAAATGTCCCGAATTGTCGTTCGGGGCCAGATTTTCAAAAGGATTGAACACTTAAGTAATCTAAGGCAAGTTTGGAAGAATTACTGCCTGTTCAGCATTTTGAGTGCAAATGATGCCGTGGGATCTGCAAAAACAGAGCAGGATTAGTGTCTCACTAGATACAAACACTAAAGTGTAAGGTAAAGTAAAAAGAAAACGACAGGAGAGTCCATCATATATTTCAATCCTACTACACGCCAACAGTGTAGTATGGGACCATAGCCACAACATGCTATGCGTTATTGCTGTGGTTTCCATAGAAAGCGTTTGATATCGACAAATTTCAGCGAAAGGTGGGTATCTATGGCGAGCCTGGTTCGCGTGAACGGGGCTAGTCGTGATTTTCTCTTTGAAGTCCCCTTGAGCACAACGGGGCGTTTTCATGCGAACCTTCCCCTAGTTAAGTTAGATTGTTTTATGTTTTTCTAGTTAACGTCAACAAGTTTTGTTGTCGGCCTCTCCCCGGCACAGCCCTTTTATTATGAGCCATGTTGAGATTTCCAACCTCGCAAGTTTGTTTTTGTCCGCTTTTTTCATCTCGGCTGGACCACTCCACTATTTAATTTTTCCTTTCCCACTCCATTAGTGAGTGTGCCGCTTGATTCTGTTGAACAGCAGAATAGAGTGGACCCTCTCATTATTGTAAGGGGTGGACGGGTCCTACTAACATTTATTTTGTTCTAGTTTATTTTTGTTTCATTCTCTAGGTTTTCTTTCAAGTTCATTCACTCCTCCATCATTTTCATAAATTTTTATATATTTTTGTAAAAAAGAAATGTATATTTATAAATTTTTACATCATGAGGTGTTTTGTGCATATGTGGTATTTTGGTATATGTTGTATTGAGAGGAGATGGACAAATTCTTGTGGTGAATGAATATATTGTATTGAATGAGTGGCTCGTGATTGTGATTAACTAGGACTAGGAGAGTCAATGAAGATCGGCCTTTCTCCACTTCGGCCATGTGCCCAATTTTGTTGTAAAAAAAACAAAAAACAACAAAAAAAAACAGAAATAAATATTCATAAAAACAGCATCAAATTCAGTCTCATTTTAATTGATACTGAATCAGGTAGGGCGCTAGGTATTTCTTTATTACATTCATTAAACAATTGCTTTGTCTTTCCATGGGAAATCATAGGTATTTCTAAGACATCTCTTATGGAAAGTATCTAGATATATCATATTCTTCTATACTGTGTCTATGATTCAAACTCCGACAGAATTGTAGGATAACTGCACGGCAAAGTATATGGATATATCATATTCTTCTATACGGTGGCTATGATTCGAACCCCTACAGAATTGTAGGATAACTACACGGCAAAGTATCTAGAAATATCATGTTCTTCTGTACGGTGTCTATGATTCGAACCCAGACAGAATTGTAGGATAACTGAACTGGAGGCTAACTGCACGGTAAACAAAAAGTTTGGTTTTGAAACTCGGTCTTAACATTCTTTCATAATCTCGAGAAACACTAGAATTGATTTTGCTTTTTCACTACTGGAAATATTTCATATCCTGAAAGGCTTGTTATCCAAAAATATTTGACTTGATGGTAATAATGATAATATTAGTAATTTCCCTAGAAGGAAACATTTGCTATTTAATGACGGAACAGCCAGTACTGCTGCCGGTTGAAATTTATAAACGCTTTCTCTGAAAAAAATTTTCAGGAAAATATATCTACCAAGTCCAGTGACTTTATCGCTCTTTTAAGTATTAATGGGAGTTTCCTTCCTAACCATTTATATGATGTAGTATGAAATTGTAACATCTTGATTACGTTATTATTTTCTCTTCGGGGAACATGTGCTATCCATTTTAATTGTTGCTGCTGTTGATATACCTATAGTGATATAGTTTCTGTTATCTGGTACAATTCTTTGTTTGCGATTCTGTACCGCCAGTCCAAATTGTTCAAAGAAGCATAGTCTTTTCAAGTCGCTGAGGCTTCAATCGTTTAAATATGGCGGAATGTATTGAAGATTAAGTACTATTATGCCTCTCATTTCGAAAGGTATAAATTTTGGCTGCTATATAACACGAGAGGAAGTGGAATAATCAGGTGTGGCTGACCACACATATGGAGAGAAAAGGGAGATCACCGCAGATCAGGTTGAGATCATAGACAAAGAACCCCATTAGAAAATTTGTAAACTTAAGGAATCAGCACATATGCTAGGCCACAAAAATCTCCTGAGCCGACCAAGCATAGAAATGAATATTGAAACCAGTAATAAGGAGTGTCAACGAAAATTGAAATATGAGCTCTTGTAAAATCATGCAATGATAACAGCAAAAATTGCAATATGGTAAAAAATGGTGGCTGAAGACATTAGGTTTATAATACCTTCATTCACAGAAATTCATACACAGATTCCCTCAAGGACACATGGCTCAGTGGATAAAGGCGTTAGTTAGATCCAGTGAGAGTAAAGAGTGTGAGTTCAATACCCGGTTATAGCAGTGGAGAATTAACAGGAGATAACTGACATCCGTTAAACATGTCGCGTGGAACTAGAACAGTCTACCCCAGTGAGCGAAATAAAGGGTTCAGTTCGACATTCCAACCACCTGAAGAAGGCCGGGATTTTAAGTAATAAATATGGCGACAATAGTCCGAATAATGTAAATAGTGTACATAATACCTCATCTCAGAAATATAGACTGATACTGAATACATTCTTTGAAAATGCGCTCAAGAGTGAAACAGACTGCCGCTCGATGTTCACTTTTATATTTATATACGTTCTATCACTGGTATTGATTATATGTGCCAATAAATATAGCATACTTTAAAATATATATAGTGCATATATTTTGGCAGCGTGTTTTCATTAAGACATGTCTCATTATATATAAGTTTTGTCTACTTATTTTTAACATGAACCGCTCATATTCACGGACAAGATTCTTAGTATGCTTATTAAAGGAAGAAAAGTTACCATATTAATGCATATTCATTTATTCCGAGTACTTTTGACATTAGCAAAATGTCATCTTCAGAGTCTTCTTTTATATTTATCTATATAAAAAAATTGAAGCCAACGCGTAAGAAAATTAATTATGTATACTGCACAAATGTTTTAAAATGTTTACAGTAGTTTAAAAATATTTAGGTTTTAACTAATAGCTTGAAATATATATATATACTTAAACAGATATCTTAATCGCTTGACGTTACTGCACAAGTATACATACATACTAAAATTAAAAAATTGTACAGTACATAAGTTGGGCGTGTTTCAATCCACAAATAAAAAAATAGATAAACACAACAAATTTGTCTTCGATAAAATATGACCCTGGTAAAATGTTCGTGACTATGAGAGGATCATATTAAAAATAAGTAGACAAGACTTGTTTAAATTATTTAATCAGATATGTCTTAGATTATATATATATATATATATATATATATATATATATATATATATATATATATATATATATATATATATGAAGAAATATACTCTTCAGGTGTGCTATATTTATGGGATAAAGTGCTCAATATCAGAGATAGAGCGTATGTAAATATAAATATAAAAGTGAACATTGAAGTCAACACTCAGAGGCGACAGGCTGTTTCATGCTGGACGCAATCGTCAGGCCGCGAATCCCTACAGCCTGACGAAGGCGTCCATCATGAAACAGCCTGTCGCCTCTGAGTGTTGACTTCAATGTTCACTGACATATATATATATATATATATATATATATATATATATATATATATATATATATATATATATATATATATGATAATATTATAAATTAATAGATTTAAAATATGATTTTACCGCTACACAGTGATAACCATGTTTCAGAAATGGAAGCTAAAGCCCCTGAATTTAATTTTGTTATTAAACCAAAGACATTAGTTCCATTTCCTCATCAAGCAAATTTTGGAGTAACTTACTTTTTAAAATTTACGGTTGTTAACGGCACAGGAAAGATTCATAATTTGAGGGTTTCCAAGGTTACCGATAAATCCATTCATCTAGACAAGGGGTGGTAGAGTGTTCAATTTTTAATTTTTAAACCATATTTTAAATCTATTAATTTATAATATTAATGCTCTGTAAATTTAAATTTCCATTGAGCACTATTGTGTAAAAATAAAAATATCTATAAGAACACCGGATTTTATATCTTACTGTTCTTTCCTTTTTATTTATATATATATATATATATATATATATATATATATATATATATATATATATATATATATATATATAATCTCCAGGTAAGAACGATTCTTAGGAAAATGTCACTCTCTAGTGTGTGTTTAAAAAAAAGTTCATTAATATCGGCTCCTGTTTAAAGTAATTGCTGGCATTAACTGTCAATCTACATGTTATGACACCTTCATGGGAAATAATTTCTTAATTTTTACTTCTTTGCTTAGTTTAAATTTAACGTAGGTTATATTCGATTGGTTAATCTGAGTAAAACCCTCAAATCTTATACCCCAATTGTTCTTTTTTTTGTAAAAGAGGTTGTACTTTGCTTTTAATTCTAAATAAATCGTTCACTCGCCAGTAATTTACAACCGCCTGATGAGATGCATTTGATACGCATCGAAACACAACTTCAACTGTTTAATGATTTTTATATATATTCGATGTAATATCCTTATATATATATATATATATATATATATATATATATATATATATATATATATAGAGAGAGAGAGAGAGAGAGAGAGAGAGAGAGAGATAATATTAGTGAAAAATATACACATACATATGCAATCATATATCTAAAATATATAAATAAATATACATACATACACATACATATGTGTATAAAAGATAATTCCGATATATATATATATATATATATATATATATATATATATATATATATATATATATATATATATCAAGTATGTGGTGCAGTTGAATTTAAATTACATGAATCATTCATACAAAAAGCAGATAGTGAAGTGATTCTTGCCATTTATATCATTAACTTCACTATCTGCTTTTTGTATGAATGATTCATGTAATATATATATATATATATATATATATATATGAGAGAGTGATAGATAGATTTCAATCACGAGCATGAAAACTTTTGTTTAATTTTCTTCTTTCCACCTCCCCCAAAAAACGAGATTTACATGTTTGGCTTCGTATGACACAAGGCGTCATTAAGAAGAAATAAAATCGGGAAGATTATCGATTTTTACAAGAGATATTTTATTTGCAACTCAAAAGTCTTGTTTTATTATTTTGGAAACTAGTTGTCAGTATTCTGTATATTCTATCTCCAATTCATGCTCAACCTGCGCTGTTTTCGTTAAAAGGTTTTGGTAGCCACATGTGGCTGTTCCTTAACCATGTGGCCAGAGATTCGTATGGCAGCGCGCTTTTCAGGCAATATCTTCTTTTCACTTATAGACAAAAGACACACTCTGTTCACTAGGTTCATTTATTTAGCATCGATCATTTATATATATATATATATATATATATATATATATATATATATATATATATTATAAATTAACTGATTTAAAATATGGTTTATTCGCTACACAGTAATAACCATGTTTCAAAAATGGAAGCTAAAAGCTTCCAATTTAATTTTGTTATTAAATTAAAGACATTAGTTATATATATATATATATATATATATTTCTTATGATCCGTGCCCACTGGAATTGTATGTATCTATTTGTATTATCTATTTGTATGAATGTAAAATTATTAATTTTTAAAAAGTTAGCCCGTTTTTTTAAATTTCGTCGAAACAAAGGCCAACTTGCCGAAAATTCCGAGACTTCAAATGAACACAACACATCATCTTACTACGACAGAAAGAATGTACCGGTACTCGACTTCAGATGAAACTGAATTATTCAACAATCTTAACGTCTTTCACCAGCCCCGAAGACGAACGTACTGCAGACCTTCGTCGCTAAGTTTTGGCACAATGTCTCTTTGTGAGAGAGAACTGACGTCACTCAGTTCACAACTCGTTCGACGAACAAGATACATTAGCTCAATGAGGACATATATATATATATATATATATATATATATATATATATATTCAGGTATGATATGAGCGAATAGGGTACAAATCCAACGTTCATAACATTTAATTTAAAAGCGGGCTCAATAAAAAGTAGAGAAATATTCTTTATTTTTGCATATTATATCAAAATCATGTCGAAATTGCTACAAAATTGCAGTTATGTTTAGATGTATCTCAAGGCATCTCATCAGGCGATTGTAAATTGAGTAATTTACAATCGTCTGATGAGATGCGATGATATGCGTTGAAACAAGATTGCAATTGTGTAGCAATTTTAACATGTTTTCGGTGTAATTTCCTAAAATGTATGTATATATATATATATATATGTGTGTGTGTGTGTGTGTATATATGTGTGTGTGTATATATGTGTGTGTGTATATATGTGTGTGTGTATATGTGAGTGTGTATATATATGTGAGTGTATATATGTGTGTGTTTGTGTATATATATGTGTGTGTGTGCGTGTATATATATATATGTGTGTGTGTGTGCATATATATATATGTGTGTATATATGTGTGTGTGTGTCTATATATATGTGTGTGTCTATATATATGTGTGTGTGCGTATATATATGTGTGTATGTATATACATATGTGTGTATATATGTGTGTGTGTATATACATATATATGTGTGTATATATATATATATATATATATATATATATATATATATATATAATTAAAATATAATACGAGCTTAGTTCGGTGATAACTAGCAATGATTTTTTGTTGCTGTGCATCATTTAGAATTATATATATTCTGCACTTTGCTCTCATATTTTTTCTTTCTGTTTTCATCACGACCCATTTTATTTTTCATGCGACCCACTGAAACGTTGGGACCCACAGTTTGAAAATAACATGATCTAGCTAAATCTGCTGCGAGGCGGCCAAGATCTGTGTGAATGCAATAGAAATCACAGGAAAAAAGTCACAGTTGTGTTTAACAAGAATTTAAAAGAAAAAGTTTCATTGAAGATGTGTAGATAATAAGACAATGTTGAGCAGCTATTCAACTACGCGTTTCTCTTTTAGTCAGACTGACATGTTTAGGTTGAAATTTGTTAAGAAAAATCACATTGAAATTCTGAACTGATATCACAATTCTCTACAGGTTCATATAAAATATCATCCAACATCACTGAAATATTAGTATAGTACCGTACGATCGAACGGAGAATGTAACGAAGATCACCTAAGACTGCACTAAATTCCAAATCCACCAGATGTTAACGGCTTTATGAAAGAAATCTCTGTTCTCATCATCTGATAAGGATACTAACTCTTCCTCATGTCATGAAATGTACCTTTTTTTCACACACGGGTTTGTCTCTTATTCCATTCTGAGAACGCCTACTATAACTGGTGAAATGGGTATTTGAATACCTTTGACTTAGTTCATCCTTATAAAACCCATAAAGTAAATATTGATGTTTGAGAGAAATGTCCTAGTTAATCCCGACTGTCCTGTTGTAGAACATCAAAGTGACAAAAGCATGGCTTTTTCCTGTAATTTTCTTTCTGAGGTATTTTTGTGATTTTTTTTTATCCTACAAACATTTCCAATAATCTTAGCTTTTTATTGCATAAAACAAAATGGAATGAATCATGGAAGATCGTGTTTCGCAAAACTTAAGTGGGGAGGGTCTGCATATTTTTAGTAAATCAGCAGAGTTCTGGATTTTGATGAGTAAATGAGTTCTGGATTTTGTCTGGATTCAAAACCATCGGCGCAGGAAATGTAACTATTCCAGTTACAAAATAGGCAAACATTTGCCAGTCACTTCTTTTGGAAAGATGTCTGCCAAATCTTGACCCAGACCCATTGTTTTTCTTTGTCGAGTAGTGCATCTATTTTCCCCAATCACCGTTATTGTTTTCCTCAGTTTCAGCGAATAATGACTCACGTTCTGGTTTCGGGCAAATTAACAACTTGCATCTGATTGGATAGCCTTGTTAATAGCTGGACGCTGCTGCCATGGTATAGCTTCTTTGAGTAATTCCTCGCTCCCTAATCTGAAACGAACAAACGACGGTATAGATTAAGACGAGTCAATAAATATGTACGTACAGTGGTATACCCCGAGGCTAAGATAGTTAAGTGTATCACTGGAGCATGGAGTACGAACCCAGCTAATATACTAAGATTTCAAGGCATAATCTAATTACCAGAAATACTGGCACGACGCATTCTTACTCCATTAAGGCGAACTTCAATAATGGTTAGTAAACTCGACACACATAACGTTATTACTTTAGTGTTCACAGAGAGACGCAAGCTTTCTACCAGACTAAACAAAGCTGAGTAAATAGCTATACAGAGTACGTTGCTATAGTGAATAGATATTCTCTGGGTGCGCATCACATCTGGCCTTTTGTCAGACTTTTTTATTTGAATGTCATATTCCTTTAGAGAAGAGTCGTTCATGGCTATTCAACGATTCATTTTCTTTATTATCTGTCGCTTGCCATGCCTTCTTGGAAAAGATAGTGACTTCTTCATGGTTTGGAATTAAGAATTTTCTTTCGGTAAAACTAGTTGTTACTCAAGGTTAGAGATCATAGTCTGTTCTGATATTTAAAGAACCGCAGGGAAGAGAAGAAATGGAATTGTGTCTTTCTCAAGAGCATTTGAGTGAAAGTGAACACCGCGGTCTAGTTTAGGATGTACAACTTTTAAGATAAAATGCCATCTTGTTTCAGATCGCAGACATTTACGGCTCTCCACAGTTACGTTTTCTTTATTATCTGCGTATTCCCGTGCATTTGTAGGAATGATAGTGAACTAGTTTCACATTGCAAAAGAATTCAAATTTTTTTTTTACAAAATCAGAATTTTCTATTTTAGACTGGGTACCATCTAAGGCTGGAGAGGTCAGTCTACTCTGCTATTTAACCCAGAGTTTGAATGAGAAAAGATTCATTAATCATTTTCTAAGGGTATTTATGCAAATGTGAACACAGAATCAGCCGGCATTCGAACACAGTATGCTGATCCTACCTTTCAGCGCTGATGACCGCCACGCTACAACCACAGATTGGCCTCAGGGTGCGTATATAAATACGTGTAAATATTTTCAGTAGGTATCTTTACAGCATCATTGCTATTTTTTAAAATTATTTTAGATTAATTATTATTTACTGAAATTATATCAAGTCATTTATCATTTTTGATTCGCATAGTACCCGTAAAAAATCTACCTGTTTATTTACTTATGGAACGGAACGTTTGCTATGGCCAGTGAAACTGTGTGTTCTGCTTATGGCCAAGGGCAAAGAGTCAAAATACAGATTCTGTTCTTCTTTACTGTATTTCTGCCTTCTGACAGTTTACAGCTTTGCAATGAATAAGTCTAGTTCCGGGAGATTCTAACTCTATGTCAGCACCTCCTCTGTTGCACAAAAGTAGGAGAGTAAGAGTATTCGAATGTGAACATGAAAGCGGTTTGTTCCCTCGTCCATATACGGGCGCCCCCTCGTGAAAACGTCTACATATCATCTATCCTCATAGAGACGGGCCTTGGCTTTGGGCGAGACGCGGCAGTATATTTTTGTCCTTGGGCAAGACGTAGCATCCTTATGGGAAATTCGTCTCTGCTGCGTAAACCTCCATTTGACAATGTCAGAGAATTCTGACGTTTGTGTGGCATAAACTGTGGGGACCATGTCTCACAGTACCCTTGTAAAGAGGGGTGTTTTACACAAGTGTATCTACCATCGGGTATTTTTCGGCCTGCAATGAACTAATATTTGTCGCAGCGATATTTTGTTTTAAGCATTTCACCCCAAGCAAGGCGGGAAGCCACTAGCACGCAAGGGGTTACTGAGAGTTGGAACGAGAGCAAAGAGGAGTGATAGAGGAAAGGATGAAGAGAAGGATAGGGGATAGATCATCTGGAGACGTCGATTGACATTACATTTGAATAGTTGGAGATTATAGCTATCAGGGAAACAGGAAGAGGGGAGGGAGTTCCACAGGCGAGAAGTGCGGGACATGAAGCTATTGGAGTAGAAGAGACAGCTACATTTAACAGTTTCGAAAGCCTATGGCAGTATTTTCCTCTTAACATCAATAAGACAGGATTCTTTGTTACTAAGCTTAGTTTAGTTTGAAACAAAGACAAAATTTGCAGGCACCTAGTGAGGATTTTGTTTATTAGACATCAAGTCACGTCACTTAGCATTCCCCATAATTTGCCTAAACTGTTCAATTAGCCTGATGAATATTCATGAGTTTTTGTTAATTTAAAAATAAAACTGAAAAACTAACAACATTCATATTTTTGCTTGTAAATACTTATTGCAAAATCAAATCCTTATATTTGCCTTGATGCATATATCTGGTGTAACAGCAAAAATATCCAAATCGTGTAACAGCATGGGATAATTGCCCATTGCACAAAATGTTTAATATCTAAAAACAGCTAAACTAATTGAGTTTCTTCTTCCAAGTTTTCAGATTTTTGACACCATTTTTTGTAAGAATCACTGAAAAATCTTTTGCGTTATTCAGCTAGAAAGAGAACTGGTTAAAATCATTTTGTGTCAGCGCCACTATATCTTCCCAACTGAGCAACGATGAGAGGCAAGAGATCATTCAGGCTTTCAGTCATGGTGTCCACATTCATACTCTGCTTCCATCTTCAAAATCCGTTCAAGAAGCATCTAGAGAACGGTGAATAAGTTTCAAAAAGAGGGAACAGTAGAGTGGAAAATTGGACCAGGAGGTCACAGCAGGAAGTGGGATCATCATTTTAACTTAAAGATAAATACATTGTTATTGTTCGAAGTAGAGTCCAATAGGGTTGTAAAATCCTCGGAGAATTCCAGTAAGATATCTTTAATCATTCAATGGCCCAAAGCTTGATCTAACAATTGGACAATTTTGCTGTTACACACGGTATATAAGGGTAAGTCAAAAACTATGCGCATTTTCCGCATAACATGTCTTTAGAAAAGAGTGCAGATAATTTTATTTTTGACCTTATCTTATATATATATATATATATATATATATATATATATATATATGATGAAAAATATGGAAAAGACAAAACAAAATCCGAATATGCACGTTTACTGTTTTAATGTTTTACTGTCGACGTCAGACTTTTCGGTCTAGTAGACCATCTTCAGGACATGGTTATTAGAAACATACTTAGGATTAGACGATATTTAAGTCAACATGAAGAGACGATAGACACAAGACTAGTCAGAAACAGAACAACTGAAAATTCTAAAGTCAGCGTTCCCTTTTTGGGATTCGGTCACGTTGGCGTCATGTTGGCATCGCGCGGGTGATGCTGCGAAAACGCGCTCCCAAGAAAGAGACTTTATCTTAAGTGAAAAAGAGGAATTCTATTTGAATCTAAAGCTTATAAGTACGTTTGTCAAGCATTAATCTTGCCAGGAAAGGGGAGATGTTAAAGAATCCGGGTCTAGTATTTACCGTACGTGAAGTGGATAGTATGCCTGCCTCATAAATCAACATTAAAACAGTAAACTTGCATATTCGGATTTTGTTTTGTCTTTTCCATATTTTTTATCATACCGTCGGATCTACATCCACATATTTGCTTACATATATATATATATATATATATATATATATATATATATATATATATATATATATATATATATATATATGTCTATCTTTACGTCTGTCAAAATGAAAAGAATTTCTGCCAATCTCAACAGAGATACAGGGCAATAATTATTGCATCAGAAATATGAAATATTCTGTATACTTATGGAAAATCGACTACAAAAAGTCATTATTCGATATGTATCCTGAACATTGACTATTTTGGAATAACAAGAACAGTATCAATAATAATAATAATAATAATAATAATAATAATAATAATAAAATATATATCATAAAATTTAATTCCGGTCGAGCACTCTTGCGAGAAAGCGCGGATTTGTAGACAATGACTACTACTGCCAGTACTGGAAAAGCTCTTCCATGAATTGAGATCTCTCGGTCATTGACGTATTTGTTCAAAAATAAGTACGTTAAAATTAGACTTTTTCTCAACTGTGAGCTGATACCTCAGGGGGAAAATTTGGCATTAGTCGGGTTTCGATCCCGGCTTGAGGCCATCGGATGACTAGCTGATGAGCTGTCATACAGTGAAACAGTTTGTATATGGATGAGTATATATATATATATATATATATATATATATATATATATATATATATATATATATTTGTATATGTGATAAAAATATAGTTTTATGCAATGCTATATTTATGGGTAAAAGTACTCAGTATCGGGGATAGAGCGTATGTAAATATAAATGTAAGTCGACATTGAGGTCAGCACTCAGAGGCGACAGTCTGTTTCATGCAGGAACGTAATGTTCAGGCCTGATGATTCCGTTTGAGCATCAAACAGTTACCGGGGTGTGTTGGCCTCAGTGACCACTCGTTTCGACCCACTTCCGAAAATTTAAATGAACAATCATCAGAACACTCTTTTGGAGAACTAGGTTGGACTAAAATTTTATATGTATAGAGATTTTTCAAGCGTAGCTTAGATGTAGCACCAGGCCGAAAGTATGGGTCACCTAGTGAGGATCGAACTCACTACTCATTCGTAATTGTGTTAGAGAGACAAGCTTGCTAACTATTACACCGCTTCAAATTCAAAGTTAAACCTGGTAGTAGAGGTCTGCTTACTGTAAGAGGTGTTCCCAAGCGGTCCCCCATCTAAGTGCTGACCTGCCTCTACGATGTTTAACTTCATCGTGATTTGACCGTGTAAGAAAAATTATATATATATATATATATATATATATATATATATATATATATGAAGAAATATACTCTTCAGGTGTGCTATATTTATGGGATAAAGTGCTCAATATCAGAGATAGAGCGTGTGTAAATATAAAAGTGAACATTGAAGTCAACACTTAGAGGAGACAGGTTGTTTCATGCTAGACGCATTCGTCAGGCCACGACGGCTGACGATTGCGTCTAGCATGAAACAGTAACGGACCCGACTGGACTTTTATTGTCCCTGTACCGTCAGTCAGTCAGTTATGTCCCATTCGTGGTACACGCTCAGGCGATCATGTATCATTCGAGGCAGATTTTTTGTTCTCGCAGTAGGTTGCCATTTCTTTCTGCGGTAGACCAGTTGCCATCCCAGTCTATAGAACTGTCCTGCTATTTACCCATATCTGGGGGAAGAAGAGGTCTCAACCCATTCCCAAGGATAGTAGCACATAATAATAATGGGTTCCATCGGAATTCGAACTCGTTTCTCCAATTTCTCAATCTGAGCCGATATTCATTAGTACCGCAATTGATAACACAGAATCACCAAGTGACTTGATTGCGATTGAGTCGACTTTATATTTCCTCAATGCGCCAATGGTCGGTTTTCTAACCCAAGTAAAAAACAAAATTTTCAAGGTAGACAGGCTCCATTACCTGCAAGATCAGACGAAACCAATTTTTTATTGGAAGGATAGTTTGGAGCTGTTTATTTCCTATTGATGTCACTGTTAACGGTTCAAATCAAGATTTTGAACGCTGATCTGCAGGGCATGTAGACACACTACTTTAAAGGTTGGCGCAACACAGTCATCAAACTATGCTTTTTCTTCATTTGGTCTTATACCGTACTAAAGTTTTTTGGCTAATGGCCTTATCACATTCCCGTAGGATCACTGAAGTTAAGCAACGTCGAGCCTGGTCAGTACCTATTTGGGTGATCGCTTGGAAATACCAGGTGCTGTAAACTTGACTGTGAGGATAGTGTAATAGATAATGTCTCAGAATTGTTAATCGGAGAGCCGAGTTCCTATTCAAGTTGGATTCGTTATATTCACTTATACGTAAATACCCTTGGGAACGTTACGAATCCACGTCTTCTCCCACCAGCTATGGGTTAAATAGTAAGAATTTTAATAATTTGCAAAGGGTTAATAAGACGTAGGAAACGAACCAATCAATCATAAAGTGTGCTCAATCAGATAGTCTCAAATAATTGCTACACAGAATTTTTCCTGTTCCGAATTCCCCTATTATCGGCCTAGGCTCATATGATTAAGTACCTATAAGGACAAAGAGATGAAATGAATCAATCGCTAATTGCTTTCCAGCTAACAATCCTTGTTGAAAGCCAGAAGAAAATTAATTTTCGAAAAAGTTCTACAGCTTTTTACCCACAAATTTAAAGAAAGTGACACTTCAAATTAAAAAAGAATGTCTTAAAAAAAAAACTCAACTTCAAAAGTAAAAAAAAAAAATCTCCAAACTCTAATTAAAAGTCTTTAAATTAAAAAAGTTCAACTTCAAATTAAAAACGCTGAATTTCAAATTAAAATTTTATTAATTCGAAAAGTTACAGTGTTAGTTTACAAACAAACGAACAGGATAATCACAAGCGAGGTAATTAGGAATTAAATAGTGCACACAATGTCGCCCATTTGGAGATCTTGTTGCGCCAATGTTTTTGCCCATGAATGCACATTTTCATGCACAGCCGTGGTGTAATTGTAGGTATCACTTCATTGATTACCGTATTTGACGGCATATAAGACGCACAGGTGTATAAGACGCACCCTATTTTCAACAGTGAAAATCAAGAAAAAATTAGTAATTAGTAAAATTAGTAAAATTATTAATAAATGGTACAGCCTCGGCTAAAATTTATGAGGTATTATTTTGGTTAAACAAGCCATGATTACAATTAAAAGAAAAATAATAGGAAAAAGAGAACACGAGCTTATAAAACCTTTATTATATCCAAAGGTAAGAAAACAAAATAAAAATCAAGCAATTATTACAACTAGCAAAACAGAAACTTATTCTTCCTGTAAGTGTAAGGTCGTGACCAGGCATTGCCATCCACGTGTTCCATGGCCCCCTCATGTTTAAGTCTAAGCTAATAAGAGTTGCCAGGTAGCTAGTTTCGGGTGAATTCGAATTTTAAACCTACATATCGCATATAAGACGCAGGGGGAATTTTCAAAGATATTTTTAGTAAAAATATGCGACTTATATGCCGTCAAATACATACTCTGTTTAAGTAACCCCTGCGTCATGATTTCAAAAGTATCGATCATTCGGCGATTCATTTCTCGATTACATTAAGAAATTCAGTTTATTTTAAAATTTGAAGTTGAGTTTTTATTTGAACTTTAAGCTTTTTTAATTAGAGGGTAATTTTTTACTAACTTTCCCCTTATATAAGGTCCTAGATACACTCAAGTTAGATGCTATCACGGTATAATCCCTCACTGATTCTGCACGTAATCACTGCATATCAGTGTGAACCTAGCAGAGCGAAAACTATATTGTTTATCTCTCCGTGGGTTGACCCTGTTGAGGTGATCAACAGCCTTTCTGATGATGATAGCTCCAAGTGTAGTTGAGTCAAAAGGATCATTGGAAATACTTTACGGATACTTTCTTTTAGACATCTTGCTAGTTGCTTTTTTAAAAGTATATTCAGAAGAATACCTTTTTTTTCCTGAAAGATATCAGTTAACCCCTTTATATATGTATATACGTTTTTACTGAAAGTGTCTTTTTCAGACACCAACGAATAAACACGTCCACAATATAACGTTAAAAAACCCAGCTACAGACGTGTTTATAGGTCGATCTTGATTTTCTTATCCCCTTCTGAGCTTGAAACGAGTCCAGTCTTCAACTCATACGTCTGGTAGACGTGTTAGCCACCGCTCGGGTATTTCAAGGTGCCTCAGATTCTTAGTTAGTTTATTAAAAAAAATTATAAAAATTCGTCTGAAATTGAAAGGTATTTCCTAAAATAATTGGCAAGAAAGGGCTTAATTGTCGATAAATTTATTTCGACGCCGATATTGTCCGATCACCGCAGGTTCCCTGTTTTTTCTGCAATTACGTTCTACTAAGCTTAATAAATACACATGATAAATTCCAAAGGCATCTCCTCTTAGTATCTGTCTATATTTCTGAGATGAGGTATTATGTTCCACGTGCCATGTTTGGTTAGATCCAGTGACAGGACCCAAAGAGTGTGAGTTCAATACCCGGTTAAGGCAGTGCAGAACTTGGAGAAGGGAATTAATAGGAGATAACTGATAACTGACATCCATTAAACATGGAACGTGGAACTAGAACAGTCTATCCCAGTGAGCGAAATAAAGGGTTCAGTTCGACATTCCAACCACCTGAAGAAGGCCGGAACGTACAACGACCGAAACGTTGTAATAAATATGCCGACAAAGATGAGGACAATAGTCCGAATAATGTAAAAAGTGTGCATCTCCTCTCATGTTGTCGAACTTGATGGGATAAGACGCTCCTATGGAGAATACAGCCACATCATAAGTATGCTAGGTGTTACTATTGTGGTCTTAGAATCAGTTCGGTCTTTACAGGGTGAAGATGAATCTATTTTGAATTCAGAGCCGTTCTCATCTAGACTGATTGGCAATAGAGGTTAACTAACCCTGCTATGCTTTTTAATCCACAGCTGCGAGTGTCTGTGGGGAGAAGAGATAGCTTTCAAGAATCAATTTTTGTGAAAGTGAACGCAACGACCTCGGCTAGGATTTGAACTCGATACACCAATTCCACTTAGCATGTCGATAACCACTACGCTACACGCACATCCGTTCGCGAAATATTACGATGATATTGACTTGAGTTATACAAGAAAAGGTTGAATATTGCAGCAGCAAAGTCATCGTATCGTATCGAAAACAAAAGGTATCTTCATTGTCATATGGCTATTGTAGATTCATGATTGTATAGCTGGCAGCTCGTTTCTAATCATACCTATCTGCTATTATGCTAGATAATCCTTGTTGCCGACTCCTGCTCAGGAACGTTTTATAGTGGTTTATACTGCAACTATACTCTTAGTTGAAGTATTTTTTGGGAGAGAGTGTAAAACTGGCGGGATCAATTTTTTGATCACGGTCAGTAGGCTCAAACTATCAGTTACAATGACTTGTGAATTCGTGGTAGAACAACGATCAACGGATTCCACGCAGTATAGTTTCCAGTGCTCGCACCGAGGCCAGCGCAACCGACGGTTGCGGAGGCTGATGGGAATTTGTGTTCCTGTCTCGGGTGTACGCGCTCGGGTTCCCACCTAAAAATAGACCTTGTGTCACATCTCGTCCTAGTTGGGGGTGGTGGTGGGGGGCAGAGTAAATACTGTAGAGTTTCCAGGCACTTTCCAACGGATCCGCACGCTAGGATCGTCATAGGACGAGAACAGCAAAAAAAGTCACCGCCTTGACAAATCGATGATGAGATTCGCGTACGCAATGTAAGAAATACAACTAGTATTAAATTCATAAAAAAAAGAAGTCATAAAAAAGCATTCGAAATTTTTTCCAGGATTCGAATTGAATAGATATAAGAGCAAACTATGTTCGCGTTAAATATTAAGGGGGTTGCTCGCCTCTGATGATGTCTACTATGTAGCTTAGCCAATCCCTGTTACAGACGACCGCTCAGGGTCCGTCTGTGTTTTATACTGCCACTATGATGACCATAGCTACAGTTTTGGGGATAGAGTGCATTTTCTGACGTAATCAACAGTCTGAACTATACCAGCACGCTCAAAACCTCGATCACGATGATTTTTAGATTCTAGTATACCAACAGCATCGACTAGCATCCCAAATAGCCCCGTCTACCCCTTCCTCCGATCGTTCCCTTTACCGGATGGAATTGCGACGATTGAACGCCAGCTATCCTGAGGGAAACTTTGGAGGGAACCAGCTACTGGACGGCTCGATTGGTCTTTCGCCCCTACACCCGGTTCCGACGATCGATTTGCACGTCAGAGGCGCTTCGGACTTTCACCAGAGTTTCCTCTGGCTTCATCCCGACCGGGCGTGGATCGCCATCTTTCGGGTCCCTGGCCGCTCGCTACGCCAGAGTCGGCCGAGTCGTACTCGGAGAAATTACCGACCCGGGGGTGATGCGCCCGCGCGCAGCGCCTAAACTCGACGACCTAAATCGTGACTAGTTCAAGCCGCGGGATCTCACCGGTGGACGATGGGAGGAAAGTTTGAGGCTGCACCCCGCAAACGTCGACAGACCCCCGTGAGTTTTCCCCCCGATTGCGAAACCGGGACTCCTGGTCAAAAAGTGAACATTCTAGCCACCTACCTAGCGTTAAATATCAGCCGTTACGATGTATAAATAAGAGTACAATGTTGTGTTATTTTTCCGGTAACAGATTTCGAAATCATGTGACTTCTTTCTTTCTGTAATAATTCCAATCTATGAGCATATTTTACCCGGCTACGTCCTCACCATTGCTATTTTAAAAAAAAAATATTTTTATATTATTTTATTTTTTAAATTGACACATCATTTCTGTTGCCGGTGCAAAATACGAATTTCAGACAGCAAGCACGCCCATATTCAGATAGATCACCTCTGCTTGTGCTGTACTGTTTTACTAAACTTAGCTTTGTCATAAGCATAGGACACCCAATGACATTCGAAACCGCTACTCACTAGTAATGATCTGCTATATCTGTGTACTAATCATTACATAAAAAATAATCTTGATACTCCATATTTTCGGCTTTGTGTCACATTTAAACACCATAATATAACAACGAGATTCTCACCTTCATATAACCGTCATCGTAGGTGAAGACGAAATTTCCCATCGCTCTTTCGTCTAAATCTAGAAACTGAAATCACAGTTGGAAACCATGATAAGCTGGAAAATTTCACTCACATTTAATATAAACTAACACCTCTAACGTATGGTTCGTTTGCGTAGTTAAATAGTCAGTAATAAAACCATAAAATCCAGTTTCGAATCTCATGACTGTCACATAGTTAATTAGGTGACCTCTTCATAATATCGCCCTGCAGACATGATCCCAGCGTGCGGGGGCGTTGGGTAGACGAATCTGATTTGAAGACGTCGATAGTTTGTTGGCATGAAGTCTTAAGCCATCGTGACCGAGGGTCTCTGCGTATTGGATTTGTTCAATTATTTATCACGCCAGATTAAGTGATCTCTCCAAGAAACTGGAACTAAGATTTGCTCTACATTTTCATTTTAACGCTATTTTCCTTCAGGGCGTAATCGATCACGACTCTCTGCAGTTTTCTTTTCTTTATAATCTGTGAATTGCCATGCCTTCTTGGAGAAGACAGAGGAGTGATTTCCTATTGCCTTCGAAACAGATTCCTTTTCTTTATTATTTGTGAATTACCATGCCTCCTTGGAGAAGACAGTGGAGTCGTTTCCTGTTGCCTTCTATACAGATTCCTTTTCTTTATTATCTGGGAATTGCGATGCCTTCTTGCAGAAGACTGTGAAGAGATTTCCTGTTGCCTTCTATACAAAATTATTTTCTTTATTATCTGTGAATTGCCATGCCTCCTTGGAGAAGACAGTAGAGTGGTTTCCTGTAACCTACGATAGAAATTCCTTTTTTTAATTATCTGTAAATTGCCATGCGTTCTTCGGGAAGACAGTGGAGTTATTACCCTGTTGCCTTCGATACACATTCATTTTCTTTATAATCTGTGAATTACCATGCCTCCTTGCAGATGACAGTGGAGTGGTTTCCTGTTGCCTTCCATACAGATTGCTTTTCTTTATTATCTGTGAAATACCATGCCTTCTTGAAGAAGACAGTGGAGTGGTTTCCTGTTGCCTTCCATACAGATTCCTTTTCTTTATTATCGGGGAATTACCATGCCTTCTTGGAGAAGACTGTGGAGTCGTTTCCTGTTGCCTTCGGTAGAGATTCCTTTTCTTTATTATCTGTGAATTACCATGCCTTCTTGGCGAAGACAGTGGAGTCGTTTCCTGTTGCCTTCTATACATATCCCTTTTCTTTATTAACTGTGAATTGCCATGCCTCCTTGGAGAAGACAGTGGAGTGGTCTCCTGTTGCCTTCCGTACAGATTCCTTTTCTTTATTATCTGTGAATTACCATGCCTTCTTGGCGAAGACAGTGGAGTCGTTTCCTGTTGCCTTCTATACAGATTGCTTTTCTTTATTAACTGTGAATTGCGATGCCTTCTTGGAGAAGACTGTGGAGAGTTTACTGTTGCATTCTATACAGATTCCTTTTCTTTATTATCTATGAATTGCCATGCCTTCTTGGAGAAGACACTGGGGTGATTATCCTGTTGCCTTTGATACACATTCATTTTCTTTATTATTTGTGAAGACTGTGGTGTGATTTTCTGTCACCTTCTCCACCGTTTTCCGTTCAGACTTTTATTTTTCTTAGTCTGTTTGCAACCTAAACATAGATAGCTAATCTCCTTTGCTATTTATCCCATCTCTGGAGGGAAACGGATGCATGCCTTTTCCAAGAGTATTTGCCGAAAATTAAACGCGACAGAGTTCGTCAATTTAACTTTCCCCCGTCAATATCAATTACGCTAGCCGCACATCTACTCTGCAAAGTTGCAGTATAAATCCTGCTTTGGCTTCATGTGTGTTGAAGAGATTGCCTGAGCTGATGTCTGCAATAGGGATTAGGTAATCTCCCTAGCACACCCGTATACTCGAAAAACGAGCAGCTAACCGTTATTTTGCCATCCATTCTTGGAAGGTTGATTTTTCACGCTTTTCATATCCGGTTTTAACCATCTGTCCTTCTACGCTACGTTAAATATTAAGATTTACATAAAGATTTCTAGCAACATTGTGACATGAAGCGTCTTTTACCAAGATTTTTCCCAATGTTTTCTGCCTTAAAACAGTCAGAAAGATAAAATATTATTCAAAAACATTAGTTGATTATTAAAAATCAATTTGTTTTTCGCTTTGGAGGTCTGTGGGGAGGTTTATTCTTGGGTGTATTGAACTAGAAAACAGGAAGTCATTAATACAATATCCAGTATTGGCTTAATGATTTTCCTTATATATATATATATATATATATATACATAATTAAGTAATTCATTGAGTCATAATTAAGTAATACATTTCCTTATATATATATATATATAAGTTATTCATTGAGTCTGAAAGAAACTTCAACAGAATGCAGAAAGCCCTATACGGCCGTTTTATATTTGGCATCCACTACTGAGAATCGAAACCCTGATAGTTGAGATATCACGCAAACGTCATACCAACTGCTCCAACGGACCTCGGTGACGTATGGGTAGCAAATCAGACTCAATATAGCGCCGTTCGCTCACATATTCCGTGGTGGAACTCAACTGAAATTCTCTGTAACCATAGGACTGTCAGGGTTTCAATTCTCGGTAGTGGATGCGCACTGCTGATGAGTCCCGAATATAAAACGAAACGGCCGTCCAGTGCTTTCTGCATTCTGTTGAAGTTTCTTTCAGACACAATGAATTACTTAATTATAATTATCAAATCCTCCTAACAATTTCTATCATGTATATATGTATATATATATATATATATATATATATATATATATATATATATATATATATATATATACACACATATATATATTCTTAGAAAGTTATTACTAACATCGCTTGACAATTGAAACAAGACATGTATTTTAAGATTAATTTTTATAATTAAATTTATAAATTTAGTTTCAATTTTAAAACATAGAAATTTCTGCGTCGCGATGGAATCATAATTTAAAAAAAAGAAATATATATATATATTTAAAAAAGAAATATATATACACAGACACAGACACACACACACACACACCCATATATATATATATATATATATATATATATATATATATATATATATATATATGAGAATATATATACAGCGTAACAGTCTGTGAATGACAATATATAGGCTCCTGAAAAATTTACTTCGGTTGAGCCCCTGGGGGCGGATGTGTGCGTTTGTAAACAGTGACTATTACGGCTATTATAACCAGACTCTTCCGTAAAGCGACTCGAGTCCTCTCAGTCACTAAGTGTTTATCTAAAAATAAATACGCTAAAAAATTCATTTCCGTCCCTGCTGTACGTCAAGGCTTAGTGGTAGAATCTCCGACTGACGCCAATTCAGTCGGGTTTCTAGCCACACTGAAGAGCTGTGATACAGCGAAACAGTCTGTCTGTGGATGACAATATATATATATATATATATATATATATATATATATATATATATATATATATATATATATATATGCTGAAGAATAAATTCCCATTCCTGAAATCTGCCTGCGAAAACCAAGATGTCAATGGTAAGAACAGGAAACATTAGCTACTCATTGACCGAACAGTCACCATTAGTCTCTGTTGATATCTATATAATCTATCACTTAAAGCTGTTTTTAGGATAATACATTTCTCATGTCCACTGTTATCACTTTCTTGTTGTGATCGGGGATTTGTACTTATTGTTTAAGATAGTATGGAAAGAACAACTTGAGTATGTCTCTTCGGAATTTAATTAATAATGGCACCGGCAAAAAAAAAAACAAATAGGAAAATACAAAAAAAAAAAACTTTATTTGTTATTAGTTGATCCTATAATCTGTTTTCTATACATGAATCCTTGGAAGTAAATCTTCTCCTTTCTTTTATTATGTAATGACCCCCATCATGGGCTTGTAGTAAAATTACTGAGATCAATGATGTCTATTTGAAGTTTTTCGGACAACTGGACCAGAAGTAAATAAACAGACAAATGTCCTCTGATTAGAAATTTAACTTTAAATAGCTTAAAATCAAACTCCTGTAGCTGTTTAATTTTAAGCTGTTTAAAGAGTCTGCTTTTCCTATTTTGTTATTTGAGCAATTATTACTTGTGCCATTTTTACCGTTCACTGTCTCTTCGAGTTAGAACCATTTTAGCTGTTGCTGCTACTGTAACTCTTCAAGCGATGTGGTTACCGTTATTTGGTAAAGCTAATTGTTTGCTATTCTGTAGCGCCAGCCGACGAGTTTGAACAGCCTGCTGTAATCTTCATTTGACTAAATCCAATTTTAATCACTGATCTGAGAAAACAGTTGTATGTATCTAGTGCTTTAGACATTTCCAAACTATTTTGATGCTACGCAAGACATCCGCATGAAAGCCTAGATCTGACATGACTGTTTAACAATATAACCAAACATTTTAGCTTTATGTTTTGTCTTTGTACCTCTACTATGTTTAATTTCCTTGCCTCCTATACTAAATTTGTTATTACTGTTATACAATGAATTATTTAAAGTGTATAGTATGTATTAATTCCACTCAAACTGTAAAAATATATCAACAAAAGACTAAAAGTTTTGAGTTGAATCAATTGTAGTTCTCTTCATGCTGATCTTCTATTTGATCAGATCTTTCTCCTACATTTTTGTGGGAGCTGAATCTATTATTTTATCCAGCAAATAATCATCGTCCACTTCAGAGATATTTCTTTTGCTTGTCCAGAATAGGAACGTGGCTGAAATACTGAAAGGGGTTAGTGTCTAGTTTTTGTAAGGGTCAAACTGCTGGTCAGTTGGAATGCATGAATGACTGAAGAAATTCAAAGAGATGAAATTCAAATAATAAAACAAACCGGAAGTAACTAGCCGGAAGTAATTAACAGGAAGTAAAAATGAGACATTGATTCTGCGTCGGAATTGTTGACCAATTAATACAAAGACAGCAACAAAGACAACAAAACTTAATGAATGAGAAAAACAGAAAAATAAAAAAAAAATGGCTGCATAAATAAAAAAAAACAGTATTTAGAAAAGGTGGAATGTTATCATCATGGCCATAACGTATTTTTTCAGTTATTATTACTGGTCTGCTTCTTGGATCAACGCGCATGCGTAATAAAAATGACCGACTTTGTCCAACAGCTTGCCTTTCATATTTTTATTTTTTTAATTTTTATTTATAATAATTCTCCTCAAGTATTGTCATCAAACAGATTCTTGTACACATTAATATCTACACACTTGTGCAAATTAATTGAAACAACCGCTTTAGTTTCCTTTCTTTCACCATAGGTCAGTTTAGACCCAATGGTGTGACAGGTGTAATCTATTTCGATTTTTTTCCTCAGATTAGGTCATTTGCAGTGGTGTGCAGTAATATGTATCTATTTTCGGGGTGCATGATGAAATTTATTTGGCCTTGAAAAATATTGCGTCATCCGTGATTGCATCAGATTTCAATCACGCTTAGACACTATTGTTTCTACCGTCGATTAGTTGTCCTACGGCCATTGTCTGCGATGGACGTTACTCCAATGAAGCGTACGAAAATAAAAGTAAAGTAATATAGACTGGCCCCGAAACTCTCCTGATTTAAATCCAATCGAGAATCTGTGGTCAATCTGCAAGGAAAGACTTCGTAGAATGCACATACAAAGTACTAACATGTGCACTGGGTCATGTTTCATTGGAAAAAATACGAAAAAAAAATAATAATGGAATTATTCGTTTTGTTTCAATTAATTTGTACAAGGGTGTACATGATTATTCATTTTCTTTTTGGTCGTTTTTCCAACGCGGTGTCAATGTCTCATTTTTCTTTAATTGTATTAAAATACCGTGTAAATGTTGTGAGGTATGGTAACTTTTAATTACAGACAAATCATTAAGTGTTCTTACTAATTGTAAGTTTTCGTTATGAGTTTTATTGGCATATTTTCCGATCGTCGCTCGGTAACTTCCGGTCTTTGAATTTTTTTATGATGTATCTTTCAGGGCGTAGACGATGATCGCTATCAACAAATTCCATTACTTTATTATCTGCCAGTTGCCAGTGGATAGAGGATAAGCATCCTGTTATCATCTCGGTGTTTCTGAATTCAAAATTATCTTTCTCCTAGACTGACTCCCACCTAAGGTTGAAAAGCCCATTTTACACTGTTATTAACCTATATTTCCCAACAGCTTTATTGCGAAATTGAATGCAAGAGATTTAGCCGTAATTTAAAACCGGCTTGCCGATTCCAATATCCGCGCCGATAAGCGTTACACTACCCGCACATTTTATAATGCTATCATAGCTTAAGAAAATGCTGTCTAGAGATTTTTTACTGAAACTCACATTAGAGAGTCAACAATCGAGGATCTTCTGCCGGTGTAGAAAGACAAGTAATGACCGATTTGTGTGTAAAGTGTGTTTGCAAAACACTTGACCTCATTACCTAGAGATAATTGGAAAAATATGCCAATCTGGATGTGTAAAAATAAGAGATAACAAAAATAAAATGGTCCGAATAAATAAATGCTAGCAAATTTTCATCTCATTCATTACTGATTGCTTTATTCCGTTGTTAATTTTAAAATAAAAATGTGATTCATTGAAAAAACTAGATGAAACGAAAACGAAAAAAATGTTCCCCGACAAAACTGGATTTTGCCACTTTAACTCTCATATACTGATATTTGCTTTCGGCTAGAGACTTTGAGGAAACAATACCAGAAAACCTTGGCAAGTATTTAACGTTAGTTTTATTTTTCAACACTTTTTGAATACAATAAACACACAAGGGAAATGAAATCATTAAACTTTGCACAAAAATCATTACGTTTTTGTTTTTTTTTAAAATTTATTATCAAAGCGTCTTGCCATAGACTTGTAGAATTTTTAAAGTAGGAGTAATGAAATAAACTTATATATGAACAGACGAAGAGAAAGGGGGACAAATAAAAACAACTGAATAACAAGGGAAAAGAAAAAGAGAGAAAATAAAAGAAGCGTGATGAGATAAGGAATATGTGCATTTACATGTGTGTATATTGATGCAAGCACAGAAACACAAACAGACGTACGCACACACACAGACACACACACGGATTTATTTATTTTCCCATATTTATTTCAAACTCGGGGCCGTGAGCTACAAAAAGCTATCTATCGAGTTCTTCCATCATTCTTCGGAAATTGCCAACGATGGCCGAAATTACGCGAAACATTACACGCAATTTTGGCACGTTCTCACACGTTTCTACCTGACATCAAGCGATGTAAATATACACCACGACTCTCTCTAAAGCCTTCCGCCGACGAGCCAATTATTATCCCACTGTGCATTCCAATTCTTGATCTTGTCGGTGTGCACAGAAAGCTGGAGAAGGGCGTTCTGCATGCTTACACGATGGAAGACAAATGCTACATCGAGAAATAAGAACGCGAACTCTGTTTCTCATATTCGGTGTTTTATTCCCACGTCCGCGTGGGCAGGTAAGCAGGTAGGGAGTTGATAATTCGGACAACCTCTGCTATGTCAGCTCTTCCCCCTACCAAATCCTCGCCCATCTCCTCATCCCGACGTGGTGGCTGGCAATATGAAATGGCGGCGTTGGATCTGCTCGACTGACACGTCCGTCCTTCGCCAAGGGCGGACCGGAACTCTCTCCGATCCCAAGTTCGATGTTAATAGAAGCTAACACCCTATTTCTAGCTTTGTTGCCGCTTGATGCCCGAAAATCTTACATCCATCCATTTAATGCTGATTTCTCTTCGGTTAAAGTGGATGCGTCTGAGAAGACCGAACTTTAAAAGGAACCATTTGCTGATCTATTAAGCAAAAACACTTGAAATTAAAATAAAAACCACCCGTTCTTCTTCTACGTGGATATTCATAGTAACAGATATACAGGGCTGTTTAATAAAAATGACTCACTTGATTTTTTTTACTAAACGTTCTCTTCTCCGATGAAACGAAAGTTGAGCTAAATTCAAAGGATAAGCGATCTAAAATCCGAAGAAGAATCTTTGAAAGCTCTTTGAATTTAGCAGTAAGTATTGTCAAGCATACATTCAGTATAATGTTCTGGGGATGCTTTTTTTTCTATGGAACTGGTTTCTTAAAACCTATTGAAAAGACCCTCAGGAGCGAACAGTACAAGAGAATTTTAGAGTCTTGTCTGCTCCCTTCAGCTGAAAGCGTGCAAATCGACCCCACCAAGCTCATTTTTATGCAAGATAATACTCCCTGACACAAATCAAAATTGATGACGGAATACTTCGATGAGAAGCAGGTGAGTGTTATGACATGGCCGCCCCAATCTCCTGACCTCAACCCCATAGAAAACTTATGGAGCATTATAAAGTACAGGCTCTCGAGAAAGCAGTTGAACAATAAAGAGGATTTGATTGTGAATTTCATATCCGAATGGAATTCAATGCTTGGAGATGAGATTTGCCAGAACCTAATCAAGTCAATGACAAAAAGGGTTGAAAAAGTCTATCCAACATAGAGGAGGACCCAAGATTTAGAACTATATTGCCTATTATAAATACATTATACCTCTATTGTTCTTTATTTAAAGCTGTTCGGTTATGTTTCTATTGATTACTAGTTGCAGGAAATAAGTGAGTCACTTTTTTTGCACATAGTTTTTCCCCTTAATCTCATTTATATCCAAAATTATAATTATCAATAGAATACCTTAGGGTGAGTAAACTTTTTATTATTACGTGGTCAGGAAGGGGTCTTTATATTAGTAAGATTAAAAAATTAGTTTGACCTCAAAAACAATAGGTGAAAAATTTTTAAGTAAAAAAAAGAATCACGTGAGTCACTTTTATCGAATAACGCTATATGTCGCATAAGCCTGACAATTGTAGATAGTTGCACCACGTATCAAAGGGAAACTGATAGAATTTAGCTTCATAACGTTATGGTTTTAATGGAATTTTTATGTCAGAAGGATTGGACTATAAAACAGTGCTGTATCGCCATCGAATTTGCCAGACGAAACAAAACTTGAATTCTGTTTAAGAAAAAAAACAACCTAAAGACAAAGGTTGCACCTTAAAACTCGGCACTCTTGTACAATTCCACAATTACAAAAGATACGTTAACCGATATCTGTAACAGCCTCTCCATAATGCGATCTTTTTTTTTTTTTTTTTTTTAAGCTTATCACCCCAAGCAAGGCTGGAGGCCACTAGCACGCAAGGGGTTACAGAAGGTTTGGAGGAAGAGCAGATAGGAGTGGTAAAGGAGAGGATGTGGAGAAAGATAGTGGATCAATGAAGGCAAGGGGGTTACAGAAGATTTGGAGCGAGAGCAGATAGGAATGAAAGGGGATGGATGTGGAGAAGGGAAGTGGATAGATCAAGGCAACTGGAGATGTCGATTGACGTTACACTTAAATAGTTGGAGATTGTATTTGTCAGGGAAACAGGAATAGGGAAGGGAGTTCCACAGGCGAGATGTGCGAGACATGAAGCTATTGGAGTAGAAGACACGTCTACATCTAACAGTTTCAACGGTGAAGGGGTGGGAACGGGATGCCACTGCACCTTGTTGCGTAATAGCAGTATTTGAAACCGTTAAAATAAAGCATCGTTTAAATAAAAACAATAAAAAAATGAAAATTTTCTTTCTGAATTATATTACAACAGCCATTAAAACTTTAAAAACGGACATGTTTTTGTCATATTTTTAGGGTAAGTAATTTTTTTGTATTCCTACCTATACATTCCTTTACTTTCCTATATTTTTGTATAAATTTATATAAATATTTAAAATGTACATTTTAAAGCTTCAATTGCAACATTCTTTAATATTAGAACCTGCCATTTTTCCGGTAATAAGTTTATGAACAAATGTCTATGATGCTTTGTGTGTGCATATGTATGTATATATATATTAAAACATATATGTGTTTGTGTGTGAATGTACTTATGTGTGTGATAGAGACCTATGAGTCGAATCAAATATACGTTTTTAGAAGAAGTTATGATACGTGCCCCGGGGGTGATATTGACCAATCCTGTCTCCTTTAGCTTCAAAGGTGTATCTGACATGACAATTCAGACGAAATGGAATCCTGAAATGTCAGTAATAAGGACCGTTTTGACCTTTAAAATAGCCATCAACCAGAATGAAAACATAAATATATATATATATATATATATATATATATATATATATATATATATATTGATCTCCACTAATAATAATACATTTAATACCTCTCCAAAAAAACAAATAGCATAAACACGTCCACTCTAAACTATAAAAGTCAATGTACTGATTATGACAAAATAGCTATTATAAAATTTTTTTAGAGACTGTGTAAAAGTTAACTCTTTCACGAAAAGAATTTCTACACTGAATTAAAGAAAAATAAACAAACTCTCATTAATAATAACTTTCCTAATAACATCGTTGATGAAAAAATTAGAGGAGTTATTAAAAATATTAACATAAATCAAAAAGAACATAATACTTCCTCAAATAACCCTAAATATATCAACCTACTATATCGTAATCAAATGCATTCTAACTATAAACAAGATGAAAAAATCCTAAAAAGTCTCATAAGTACTAATATATTCCCCAGTGGCCCCAGAAAAAAAAAACTATACTATACTAAATTTAACACAACCAAATCAAACGCAATAACTCTTGTCCGTCAACTAGTGTTTTTCAAAAGATCAACATTTTATACCAGTTTAAATATTTTTTCGAAGATTCTATCTCTGATAAAAAAAAAAGCAACTACATACGTTGGCTTGACAGCAACAACATTATCAAGACGACTTGCACTCCATTTGTCGGATACAAGTTCTATCGCAGAACATTTAAAAACACATCCCTGTCCACCTTCACAATACAGGAAAATAATTGTTGATAGCACCAATATACAACACCATGGAAATAATAAACGAAAATTTCAAATTCTCGAGGCCCTCTATATCAAAAGCAACCAACCAAACACTGAACAAAATATTTTACGAGTGTAGTAGCAATGTTTTAAAATGCATTTGAGTTGATTAACATTTAAAGCCATGTTGCAATTTACCATCTCTGGTTACCCACCTTGTATTGAGAATGTTTGTTTACAAAACATTGTAACCACAACGATTAATTTTAAGATAATTATATCAGAGAGCGTTTACAAAAATCGCCATCGCACTGATTACCGTTACATTAAGTTATTCTTCGCAATTCAGCCCTGGGGATGATGTCGGAGTAGATCAAAAGTACTTGGATTAACAAGAACTACGGCGTCTTTCTTGATGAATTTCAACTGAACACCAAGAAGATATTTAGAGAACTAGAACGGATTATTGTAAAAATAAATAAACATAATATATCTATATTATTTAATGAAATGCTGCCTATATATATATATATATATATATATATATATATATATATATATATATATATATATATATATATATATATATATATATAGAGAGAGAGAGAGAGAGATAAAAGGAAATATTTCTTTACCAACGCCGGAACGGCTTTATCAACGTAAATGTAGAGATTTCGGGGACGAAACGCATTGACAAAGAAAGATTTGCTTTTGTCTTTATTTATATTGTCTTTACAATAATTTATCTTTATCTAAATTTTGTTGCACACACCTAATGCTGTATTTTTTCACGCACATTGTATTAAAGGATTTTAACATGTTCAAAAATGTCACATATAAAATTTAATTTGTTTATTATTTATTATTTGTTTATTTTAAATGAGACTCATTTTAGGAATCCAAATTCATCTTTAATAGCCAATTTGTGCTGCGTGTCCGCCATTTTGATGATGGAGAAATAATGAAAATTACGTTTTTGTTTTGAAATGATCATTATTTGACAAAGGTTTGAAAACTGAGGACTTTTGTTTTACAGGAAGAGACAACTCAACACCACCGACTCAACACTGCCGACTCAGCACTAGGACAACTCAGAACCGAGACAACTCAGCACCGAAAAAGCACAACTACTTTTATAACCGAATACAAGTAATTTATTAAGGATTAAAACCTTAATTAGTGATTTTTTTCAAATAAGGAATTTGAAAGGGCATTATGTAAAATTTGAACCAGTTTTTAAAAAATTATTTTTAAGAAAGTAAATCGTAAAATATTAAATTATTTTTTAATAATATTTTAGAATGTCGATTTATTTTATTAAAAAAAATAAATTAAATTACAATTTACTTTTATTAAAAAATAATTAAAACCAAAAAAACTGCTTCATTTTGTTTTGCATTTTTCGATTTTCTTTATTAAAAATAATTAAAAAGAAGTGTTTTATTAAATGTTTTTTTATATATAAATTTTCTTTATTAAAAAACAAATTTCTTTACGATTTAATTTATTAAAAATAATTAAAAGCAAAGAAATGGTTACATTTTACATAATGCTTTTAAAAAGAAAAAATATTTACTAATTAAGGTTTTAATACTTAATAAATTACTTTTATTCGCTTATAGATAAGTTATGTTTATTTGACGCTGATTTGTCTCGATTTTGAGTTGTCGCAGTCTTAAGTTGTCCCGGAGCTCAGTCGGCGATGTTTAGTTATCCTGCACCCCACCTTTTTTATCAACATCCATTTGCATGTCCGTGGAAATGACGAGACGGCAACCCAACATAACTAACTTTGCAGTTAGCGTATTTATTTAGCTGATCAAGGGAACAGATATCTAGGAACATCAGATCTACGTTCAATAAAAACATATAATGTTATACTGATTTTGTCTACAACTTTATCGTGTCGATTCTATGATTATATTTTCAATAAACCGAATATTTTATGCAGGCAGATAAGCAAAGCAACATATTTTATAAGATATGCATTATGAATTATGAATATATCCAGAAACGAGTACACCTGTATCATGTAAATAGAGAAACAGTGAGAATTATACAGGCTTACGGTCACATCAGGTTGAATCACTAGTTCCCGTGCAATCATCTAACTTAAGCAACGTCGAGCCTGGACAGTACCTAGATCGGTAACCGCTTGGAAATACCAGGTACTATACACCTGGATATGCGGGTGGTGTAATGGATAATGGCTCGGAATTTTTAATCGGAGAGCCGAGTTCCAATACAGGCTTACAGTCACATCACGTTGAAACACTAGCTCCCGTGCAATCATCTAACTTAAGCAACGTCAAGCCTGGACGGTACCTAGATCGGTAACCGCTTGGAAATACCAGGTACTATACACCTGGATATGCGGGTGGTGCAATGGATAATTGCTCGTTATTGTTAATCGGAGAGCCGAGTTCCAGTTCCCGTTGGGTTCGTTATATTCACTTACGCGCAAATACCTTCCTCAAAAGGTAGGAATCCACCTCTTCCCCCGCCAGCTAAGGGTTAATTAATACAATTTGTGTCACTAAATCATTATTATCTCCAAAAAAATCTTATATCTAAAAGTATTTTCTGGCTTTAAATAACCTAATAAGGGTTGATAAACCGTAGAAAACGAATCGATTAATTAAGAATTATACACAAGTGATTGATGAATATTAAATATGTATACGAAATCACTGAGGCCGGTTAAATATTTATCTTTTGTGTAAATAAAGGAACACTGTAAATAGATACTTTTAATAAAGGGACAAGTTGCAAAAGTAATTCACACGTTCTTATTTAAACTGAACAATGAAAAGAATCGTGATTTATAATCCTTAAGATAAATCTGGAGATGAGGACAATGAACAGTGACTGATTTTGTATCGCAAATAGAGGATTTGTCAGAGAAAGTTTTGTGTAAGACCAATAATAAAAGCCATGTCCTTCGAGGACGTAGGCTTTCATGACTCTTTATGAGTCATTTTATTTATTATCTGTAACTTTATGGGAAAGTTAGTGGAATGGTTTCACCGTTTTCTTCTCAAATTCAGAGTCCTTCATTTAAATTAACTGCCACTCATGCATAGAGAAACCAGTTTATTGGATTGGACTGATTAGTTTAATTAGTACACTTGAAGATATGGTATATTTTTGTGCTGATTTTTAGGTATTAAGATTATTCCTTATTCGTATTAGTATTGTATTAGTATTAAATAGAACAAGAATTGATTCAAACATATTCCTGTTGTGTAGAGAGAATGACTAACCTTCTCCACACATATTACTAAAACATGGACTTGTTATGAGTAGAACGCCTGCTCATGGAACATGGACATGGGTTGCAAAGGCGTAGTAATTTCTAATGTTCTCATGTGATTAAACACATATTCATTGAATCTTTTGTTCCCAGTTTTTTCCTTACAGTCATACTAACTAGCAAATACGACCGTTACCCGAACTTTATAACAATTCCCTCTCACCCAAATGGACACCTAAGGATGGTCGGAGCATACAAGGCATAAAAATACCCCCTCTCTCTTTTCATCTCTCTTTATCTATCTATATCCCCTTCTCTCAATTTCTTTCTCTCTCTCTCTCTATCTATCTATCTATCTATCTATCTATCTATCTATCTATCTATCTATCTATCTATCTGTGTGTGTGCGTGTGTGTGTGTATATACAGGGTGTTCATAAAGTTCGAGTGCACTTTAAAAATGTATAACTTTATTTGCATTTGCGATAGAAATAATCTGTAAAAAATGTTATAAAGTTTAATGTACCTAGTTTTAAGTATAGCTAAAATAACTGTGATTTCAGGCATTACTGTAAATCAGTTGGCAAATGTTTTCCGTGAACTTCAAAATCGTATTACCCTTTGTATTGCTAATGATGGAGGACATGTGGAAACTTAAATAAAATTTTAATAAAACCTTCAAAATATAGATTTACTACTTTCTAATCCTTTTTACAAATTATTTCTATCGCAAATACAAATAAAGTTATAAATTTTTTAAAGTGCACACGATCTTTATGGACACGCTGTATATGAATCGTATACGAATACATATAAATACCCTATACTTTAAGAAAAAACAGTGCTCAATGTTAAATAACAGAGCTATATATATATATATGTATGTAAATGTGTGTGTGTGTGTGTTAAGAAATATATATATATATATACATTACATTAATTGCACAACTCCGAGTGTCATGCCGAAGCAATTGTCAACTGCTGGAATTATTATTTTTATTTAAAAATAAAAATTAATAATTCCAGGACTTGACAATGGCTTCGGTATATACTATAGAATAGCATTGTAGTATATCAATTTAATTGCCCTGCACAAAACTGCGTCCTTTGTCTTAAACCGATAATGTACACGGTATTGGACACACAACAAAAATTCTCTCTCCACAAGTCATTCCGGTGATATCGGTGCCATAAAAATCAGCTTAAGACCCACAAGCAACTGCTTGTCCCTATTAGAAAGAAATTTTGGTTGTTAACATAATTATTCTAAAGAAATTTGCCTGCCGACTGCGTGTAAAAATTATTGAGGCTCTTTATATAAAATAATTCAAGCCAAGCTTCAATATTACTTTATTTAACATTAGTCAGAATATGCTAAGACATCCCAACTTAAAATCATGCCGAATACTCTCGCACAGCCCAAGATAACTGCTACTTCTACCCAATACCCCTTATAACACGGACATTGAAAAATATTAACAACGAATTCATTGAAAATGGCTAATGTATTATCCGAAAGCGTTTTGGACAATAATAATCACGGACAGTTTCAGTACCCTCTTGGCCTCTCCGATATGAAACCTTGTAGAACTTTAGAAAAACTTAACAAAATCTTATATGACAGATTCAATGAAATCAGTTCAAAATAAATTTTGTTAACAAATACACTATATATATATACTTGTTGGGGTAGGATCCACCTAATTTGCATAGTGGAGTACCGACTATATAAATATGGTTGGTACCGGGAAGACAGGGAGGCGAATCAAGAGATTCAACTAGAGACTCTGCCCGACTGTGACTTAGTCAACACATTCTCCAGGAACGGTCTTCCCAGGACTATACAAAAGACTATATATATTTTAGAATTGGACATAGTCCGACAATTTATTTAAAGACATTTTACAGGCCGGTAAATGTTATTTAATACTGTTTATTATAAAACAGAGCATTTGCTTAAATACTTGTATCTATAAAAAGAACGTTAAACATAATATAAATGTCTTTAAATAAAAGACTATATGTAAATATTGTGTACACTTTCTTGTTTCAATACATTTTGTGTTGCATTATTATTCCATGCATTAGTCAAGTTTCAACAATAGCGACGAAGATGAGATACCATACGGAAAAAAAAGGAATTAATAATTGAAAGTACATCAAACAATAATCAGCAAGTCATGCCTGTTTTTGTTGACAGTGGTGTACCACCACACCTCAACTATCGGAAGTCACGTAACTGGTCCACTACAAGTCATGAGAGTGTTGACTCTGAGGGGACAGCTTCTGGAATTCAGGATACATTCTTAGATGAGCTGACCTTTGATATGAATCAGCCAATGGCAGCTGCTGTCTCAGATGAAGCACTCAAAGCAGAGAGTCCAGCCATTGACACTGAGAGCTCAACAATACTTTAACAGAACGCGTTCACGCGTGTTAACAAAACTCCTCACCGCAACGATCTCAGTGACATGAAGTTTGTCTTTGCAAACGACAAGGTACCTGAGTACGATCTCGGAGGAGATCGAAATTATTTGCGTTAACAAGAAACATGGCGCCTTCCTTGATGCATTTCAGTTTCAACATCAAGAAGATAATTAGAGAACTAGAAAGGATTGCTATAAAGCTAAATAGACATAACATGTCTATATTATTCAATGAAACATACATACATACATACATATATATATATATATATATATATATATATATATATATATATATATATTGCTGCAAACGTTCCTTACTGTTGAAATCCGAGCAAACTGGAGAAAAACCCGCTACCGGAATATAACTAACTTTGAAAAGAATCGTCCCAACCATCTGAGAGAATTAAGAATGAACACAAAATCTCGGGCTAATACATCAGCCCATATGACGGTCAACCCTTCAGTGTGCCCTTTGTGAGGATTTGTTTGCAAATCCCATGCATAATTGTGGGCTTATATGAAACATAAACATAAAAACTGAATTAAAAGACACTCATACGTCGAAAACGACGTAAGAGTCCATCATATATATATATATATATATATATATATATATATATATATATATATATTAAAGATGTATATCAATGGTTTCATGTAATTAAAAAATTAAATATTGAAAAATATATAACGAGGATGATAAGAGTAAGTCCAACCAGGCTTTAAGCATTTTTTTATCTACTTTCTCACCGTTTTCCCATGAAAAATGGCCTATTCCATTATCGTTCCTACGGACATTAAATAAATGTGTGTTAGGATAGACACTTTCAAACAAACGTGATGGAAAACTCTGTTAAAAATAAATCAATGTATAATCATTGAAAATAATTCATCTCAAATTCTGGACAAATTATTTTCCTTATCAAAGCATTTAATCCGGTTATTGAAAATTATAGATTGCATATTTCATGTCAAAATTTTGCAATTAATGTCAGTCGAAAGACTTATCCTATTGGGCCGAATAAAATATTTATTATTAAATAAAAAGATAAAATAAAAACGGCACAACTTGCCTCTTAATTAAAACGAAAAGGAATATATAGAAAATAACTATTTCATTGAAAAGTAAATGTTGTCCAAATAACTTGGACCGATTTTAAATGTGAATTAAGTTTAAGCATCTAAAGATTTTTTTCTTTCAGATTTGGCGGACGTTTAGGCGATATTATTTTTCACACATAATTGCCATGACTTAAATAACATCATCCAATAGAGAAATAAATAGATTTTCACATATAACACTGATGTATTTACTGCTGATTTTGATCCGTCTTAATGAAACACTCTTATATATATATATATATATATATATATATATATATATATATATATATATATATATATATATATATATATATATAATGTATATTATATATAATGTATATTATATATATATATATATAATGTATATTATATATAATGTATATTATATATAATATATATATTATATATATATGTATATATATATATATATATAATGTATATATATATATATATATTTATATATATAGGTAACTACACTCGTTTCCGAAAACCTTCGGTTTCTTGATTTGCCAATGATCAAATCAATATCGAAAGAAAAAGGTTTAAAAAAAGAAAGAGCTATGAACATGAACGTCTGTCGAAAATAATCGTACAACATACAGGTCCAAAGGCCAAAGAAAAAAACCCCGATCCGAGTAATCAACTAACTAAAAAAGTGCTCAATTCAAAAGCAGAGCAGACCTAGTCAAACCTAGAGAGCCAGACAAACCTACCAAGGCTTGTCTGGCTCTCTAGGGTTGACTATATATATATATATATATATATATATATATATATATATATATATATACGTGTATACATATATACACGTTTCATTCAAAAATTTGTCATGTAATCTTATAACGAGAAATTGTATAAAAACTAAATTAAAGCAGCTTGTCTTTCATATTTAATGAAACGTGCATGAAAGAAGGATTGCTGCCTAAATACACACACACACACACACATATAAATATATATATATATATATGTATATATATATAAATAGAGGTAACTATCCGCGTGTCGAAAAACACACATATATATATATATAGATATAGACATATTAATGAAAAGTAGAGATTTATATGTAAATATATATATATATTTACATATAAATCTCTACTTTTCATTAATCTATCTATATATAATATTGATATATTAATGAAAGTAGAGATTTACATGTAAATATCTCTCTCTCTCTCTCTCTCTATATATATATATATTATATATATATATATATATATATGTATATGCATATATATATATATTGTTTATTATCTTCGCCGATATATTTTTTATTATTATTCTTATTTGTAATTGTTATATTATTATCTATATATTTTTCATATTTTTTATTTTTCATTTATTTTTATTTATTATTATGATAATTTTTCATTATTAATTATTATTTTTTGTTATATATATATATATGTATATATATATATATATGTGCATATAGATTTGTTTTATATAATATACATTTTTCATGTATTATATTTTTTATTATCATCATACTTATTATGTGATAATAATTATATGACAATGACGACCCTCCTCTTGTGACCTTTATTTGACACATTACGGTTTTAAATTTAACCTTCCTATCTCTTTACCTTCCCTTACCCCTTATATTAACTCTTGTTTCTATTCTCTCTCATCATAATATAAGCCCCAAAGAAAGCTTTTCTAGGGGAAAATATTTTTTATTATTTTTCCATCTTGTATTTTGTATTTTTCTCCCTATTTTTGATCTTCGTATATCTGTCTGTCTGGTATATATTGATTCCATTTCATAAAATATCGTCAGTTTGATGAAATACATATACTTATATTCTAAAGATGTAATGGATATTTTATTTATTAATGCGACGGATTTTATCACTTAAACGTTATTATTACTGGATACTGATATTCGAGTAGACGCTCTGCTTATTTATTAAACAGTATTTCGTCTACCGGTCTGAATATTCTAGAAATCTTATTAAATATATTTTTCGAGAAATCTTATTAAAGGTAAACTTTTTTTTTGAGAAATTTCATTATAGATATTTTCTTTAATAAGATATCTCGAAAGGTTATTCTTTGAAATAGTATTACATATATGTTTATTCAATAGGATTTTTCGAATATTTAATCAGGTAAACAAAGCGACTGAAATATACCGTTTAATAAACCAACAGAGCTTCTACTCAAATATGCGTATCAACAAAAATAATGCTTAAGCGCTTATATATATATATATATATATATATATATATATATATATATATATATATATATATATATATCCGTGTTACTTTGTGGTAAGTGGTCAATATCTGTTACAGAACTAACATATTCAGTTGAAGTTGTACGAGTTTGTCTGATTATCGCAAAAGCGTGAAACCCAGGGATGCAAACTAATATCCATGCATTTGTGTGTTTATATATATATATATATATATATATATATATATATATATATATATATATATATGTATATATAAATAACAATAGGAAAACAGTAATTGCTGACGCGTTTCGTCCAATGTGGACTTTTTTCATTTCGTTTTTTGTTCTGAAAAAGTCCACATTGGACGAAACGCGTCAGCAATTACTGTTTTCCTATTGTCATTTATTTATAAATATTGTCTTCAATAAAAGTTAACTTTGAGAAATTTTCATATATACATATATATATATATATATATATATATATATATATATATATATATATATATATATATATATATATATATATGTGTGTGTGTAAAAAAAATGAAGAGTAAAATTTCCGCGTTCAAAACATTAATTTAAAACTAGGCTCAGTACAAAAGTAGAGCAATAAATATTTATTTATTTGTTGTGCACTGATACATTAGAACAGATAGCATCGTGATTTCCCACCCGAAGAAATGTTACTTTTTAACGTTAAAACAGGATGTACAGTTCTGTAGTGGGTATGTACATGTTCTAATGTAACAATGCACAGTATATATATATATATATATATATATATATATATATATATATATATATAAATAAGCAAATATCTGAATGTAGATCCGACGGTATGATGAAATTGTGGAAAAGACAAAGCAAAATCCGAATATGTGAGTTTACTGTTTTTTATTTTGTTTTTTGTTTTTTTCTATCAACGTCAGACATTTCGGTCTAATAGACCATCTTCAGGACATGAACTTAAATTCAATATAAATATGTCTCCATTAATCATGTCCTGAAGATGGTCTATTAGACCGAAACGTCTGACGTTGACAGAAAAAAACAAAAAACAAAATAAAAAACAGTAAACTCGCATATTCGGATTTTGCTTTGTCTTTTCCACATTTTCATCATATATATATATATATATATATATATATATATATATATATATATATATATATATATATATATATATTAGATAGCCAAAATAATTTTTTTGTTATAATATCTATTTAAATTTATAATTTAAATTCTATAAGAGGTTTTTGTATCTATTGAAAATGAATTAAAACTGATGGTTAGTGTTGTCATCGTATTTGTTGTTTTATAACCAGGGTCGTCGGGAGTTTCGACCCCACTTTCCTTGCTTGACTAAGGCAGTGCTGACCCACTTCACTACAACTGGGTGCCTCTTCTTACACCTACCAGTCTCAATTTTAAGTGATTTTTCTCAATAGAAATATTATCGTTCAAATCTGTTTATGTCCATAAAGTACCCGGATATTAGAAAACACTTCTTTTTTCTAAAAATAAAACAAACAGTCTCTCTTATTTAATTTCAACCAATCACAAAAGAATCTTTTTTCTGGCCAAAACAATTAAAACCAAACCAAAACATTGATATCACTTTAGATGTCCAGCTGCCCAAAACTGTGTCCCAAAACGGTCAGCATTAAAACGGCTGGCGCCGAACCAACAACGATAATACACAAACGCTTAATCTCATTCTTTTTAAATGAGATTTAGTTTGAGATAAAGTTTATCCGAAATCGATTAAGATTTGGGGGCTTAATTTGAAGATGGGTTACTTTTAAGAGAACTTTATTTTTCTAAGATACTGAGTCTCTGTTTACAACGAATGTTTTGCTTGGCTTTGATAATACAGTGAAAATAGGTTTCCTTTTTTTTCTTCTTTTCTTTTTTACATATACCACGTACTTTCAGGGCATAGAAAATCATGGCCTCTCTTTTTTATTATCTACGATTTCCCATAACTTCTCTGGAAATACTGGAATAATTTTCATTACATGTTGTACATTTTGGAATTCAGAAAATCCCTTCTCCTTGCCACACAAGATGAGAGGACCCAGTCTATTAACTGTTATAGAACCATGCTGATTGACTTCTAGGCAAGGTTAGAGAACCCAGTCTTCTATGCTATTTTTACCAATAAAAATGAGGGAAGACATGGATTCGTGCCTGTCCTAAATAACTTTCTGCGAAAGGGAACACAAATCAGATATAAAAACATATTGAATATTACGTATTTTGTAAGAAGTAATATTATAAAAGTTCATAAGTTTAATTGAAATGTTGTATACTTTTAACCCATTAATGTCCACTGGCCTATGTTTTTGATGGCGGACTTTAATGACTTATAGTAACATTTCTTAACGAATGCCACATATTTTTAGAAACCTATAATTAATACAATTCTTTTAAAAATATTGATGTAAGGACACAGAAGACGCTTAACTGCCATTAGTGGACATAAGTCACGTCATATGACAGCCGCTTAGTGACGTCGCTCCATACAGTTACAAAAGCGGCAGGCAAATTCAGTTTTGTTTACAGCAGCCACCATGGGACGTTGCTTTCTTTTAGCCTAGTCCAAAGGTTCCAGGCTGAGGCTAAATCTGCTTCCCGCTGCAGCTTGCAAGCATATAGTGCCGTTTCACTTTGGGAATGAAACTCCATCTCACAGTCCACAATTTGGGAAAACACAAGATTTGTTGTTTCTCCTTCGTGGAATATATCATCACGTGGGACTTAGATGAATCTGGTCATGTTTGAATCTGGAGTCCTAAACATGGCTTCTCCAGATACAACACTATCTCCATATATATAAGAACGTTCCTTTTTTGTTTCTTCTTACACTTTCTCTTGCTGTGTAGATAAATGTAATATATTATTATCTGCGTTGGATACATGTGTATATATGTATATTATTTTGTGTATGTCTTGGTGATATAAAAGTATCTGAGAACAAAACATGTCTGTCATTCTTTTTCCTTTCAGCTATTCCGTTACGTCCGTGAAGTACAGTGTTATTATACCACGGATATAATAATGCCCATAACGGGGGAAATAAAACAGAGAATATATATTTCTGCCATAGCTGACTGGCGTTAAATTTATAATTAATATCGGATTTTACGGCGAGTATTAATAGGGTAAAGAATGAAAATCGTTTTGTGTTTGGGTGACAGTTATACACAAATGTATCAAAATGAAATGAATCGATAACGGTAAGTTATAACTGAAGTGTCGATCAAAGATATTTTTGGAAGCGGTGTTTGGGAAGAAAATAAGGTCGAACTCTAACCTGTCAACTGACCTCTGTGGACTACGGGAAATTAAGTATTTTTGTTTTATTGGGTGAATGATTGAATTCGTAGTAAGTGCATCGACTAAATGACGTAAGCGGGAGACGAAAGAGAAGCAACAATAACAAGAAGAAGATGAGCCAAAGCGAAAGAAAGAAAAGAAAATCTGAGAAAATGGACAGAGAGCAAACTAGGAGGATTTGACAATATTTCTGAGATGAGGTATTATGTACACTATTTACATAATTTGGACTATTGTCCTCATCTTTGTCGCCATATTTATTACAACTTTTCGGCTGTTGTACTCTCCGACCTTCTTCAGGTGATTGGAATGTCGAACTGAACTGGTTAAGGTAGAGGAGAACTTGGAGTGGGGAGTTAACAGGAGATAACGGATAATTGACATCCATTAAACATGACACGTGGAACTAGAACAGTCTAACCCCGTAAGCGAAATAAAGGGTTCATATATATATATATATATATATATATATATATATTATTTTTATATGTATAAAAATAACGTTTAAACAGAAAATGTATTAAACAATTGTCGAACTTAATCCATTTCATAATATATATATATATATATATATATATATATATATATATATATATATATATATATCATAAATTTACTAATATAAAAATATGATCCCATCGCTACACACGAATTATTCCGAAATTTATTTTTTGCATATTTTTTCTAGTTAAAAATGAAGATTGAGTGCTCAACATCGACTAGGAGCCAATGTATATATATATATATATATATATATATATATATATATATATATATATATATATATATATATATATATATATATATATATATATATAATAGTAAGATATAAAAGAAAAAATATGGAAAAAGTAAATAAATTTTGGAATAATCCCTGTGCTGCGATGTAACCATATTTCTAAATTAGTAAATTTATAATATTTATGCTCTGCACATTTACATTGAGCACTGTTTTGTAAAAATAAAAAAAAACTAATAAGAACACCGGATTATATATCTTACTGTTCTTTCTCTTTATGATAATATATATATATATATATATATATATATATATATATATATATATATATATATATATATATATATATATATATATATATATATATATATATGTGTGTGTATGTATGTAAATTGTGTGTAAAAAGTTTACTTGTGACTCGTTTCGTCCTTCAGGACTTTATTGGACTAAATTTGTTATGTTGGTAGGATACGCCCACCATAGGAATGTTGGGAATTTTAGAATTTTTTATTTTCATTTAGCCGAAAGAAAACGAGAAAGTCTCTAAGTGAATTCGGCTAAATAAAAAAAATTCTAAAATTACCAGCCCCTCTCAGTCGTGCGCTTGTGTAGTCCTATCAACATAATAAATTTAGTTCGATGAAGTCCGATAAAATCCTTAAGAACAAAACACGTCACAATTAAAATTGTTCAACTTTGTCATACATTTTCTCGAATACTTGTTCATCTTGATTATAGTTAGAATGCATTTGATTGCGGTATAGTAGGTTGATATGTTTAGGCTTATTTAAGGAAGCATTATGTTCTTATTGATTCATGTTAAGGTTTCTAATGTCTCGTCTAATTTCTTGATCGACAATGTAATTAGGAAAGTCGTGATATCTCTTGTATGGCAGCGAATGCTGGACAATCTCATCAAAGCGGAAGAAGAGACTTGAAGCAACAGAAATGTGTTTCTACAGGAAGATGCTGAGGATAGTATGGGCCGAACATATGAGCAATGACGAGCTTTTGGAGAGAATGGGAACGAAGAGAAGCTTATAATTAACATCAGGAAGAGGCAGTTTAAATTTCTGGGGAATGTAATAAGGAAAGAGAGGGCTTGGAAAATTTGATACGCACGGGACAGTTTGAGGGAAAGTGAGACAGAGGAAAACAGCGTGTAACATACTTGATAAAGTTGAGCAAATGGCTTGCAGAACAGGGTTTGGAAGAAATAACAAAAAGACAAAAACTTATTAAGAGCTACAAAGGGGAGGAAGACGTGGAGGGCCATGATCGCCTGGATGGACACGGCGCATAAAAGAAAAGGATTATTGATGAGAGTTTGTTTTAATGTTTTTTAATTCCATGTAAAAAATTTTTCTAAGAAGAGTTAAATTTTGCAGGTTTATTATAATTGTAAAAAAATTGTAATTTTTATAACTATATATATAATCGGCCACATTGAATTTGCATAACAATTTTAAAATAATATTTCAAAAAATATTTAATTTGCGTTATATTTAATTGAAAATTTTTAAACATTGTCATATATAATTTTTTTAAATTCATCTTGTTTGTAGAGAATAATTTATATCTACCTTATCGAAATTCATTCGTAAGTTAGAAAACCTATATCGTCCGTAATAATAAGCATTGGTATCGTCTGATATTGCAGAGTACTACAAGTTAGTCGAATGTGGTGGAAATGTAATTATGCAATTATATAAATAAATCAAAATAATTTGTTTAATTCAATTTTCTTAAAGTGTACTGAATTATTTGAACAATGAAAAAATAGTAAGTTGGCTGAATTAATTATTACTATTATTATTAAAATAAGCATTAGACAATTATTCTGATGTTTCTTTTATGGTCACATGTGTGTTTCTATGTCCAGTGTGAGGAATTCTAAAGGACTTAGCATAATGCCAAAAAGAACCGTAGAAAATTGATATTTTTTTGAAAACATTGATTCTACAGACATTTTTAGAGAGGTAAATGATATTCTATGATAATTTATTTTTCTCAGTTCATAGAACGGCCATTCAATCAATCAATCAATCAATCAATCAATCAATAATAATAATAATAATAACAATAATAATAATAATAATAATAATAATAATAATAATAAACGAATTAATCATAATTACGAATAGCTTTGCCTATGTAAAGAGTGTGTGATCTTTTTTTCTTTACAAAAATGGTCAGTGGAAAATGTCATGAGGCCATTTCTACCCTTAGGTCGCTGGTTAGGACCCGGAAGGAAATGTGTATACAACAGAAGTCAAAGGAAATAATAATAATAATAATAATAATAATTAACCAATCATGACTGAATCGGCGTGGCCCAAAATACGATCGGAATTTGAACTCGGTTCGGCAATTTTACTTTCCTGCAACAGTTACACTCACCCCAAGCCCCATATATATATATATATATATATATATATATATATATATATATATATATATATATATATATATATATATATATATATATATAGTAGAAGGACAACTTTGAATTCAAAACCTGCGGATGGTCGTTTGGGGACCTTGTGGCATTCGCTGCACCAGGTCCCTGTATTCGTCCCTCCAAAAAGTGTGGATGGCCCTGCACAAGGCCTTCACCACTATAATCAAATCTCATGTGTCGGTGTCGGGCTTTCAGTTTCTGGGAACTGATCTGCCTGACCCTCATACGTCGAGTTCGACGGGAGAGTCCATCATATGCGCAGTACTTAGTGAAAACCACTAAATATCAATGATAGAGCTAACAAATTCAGTTGTATGGATATGTGTTTGTGTCCCTGGGTTTCACACTTTTGCGATCATCAGACAAACAAGAGAAAAATCAGCAATTTTATTGGTTCGGTGTGGCGCTTTGGCTTCAGTGACTTTTCCACCACCGTAAGGTTGTCTTTTCTATAAATATTTTCTTGGTAATTTTTCGGGTGAGCTCTTCGCTATATTATCTAGAGATTTTGAATTTGGGCGCAGTACCAGACCGGCGTCTAGATCTCATCAATTTACAGTTGAGCTGATTAGATGTAACCGTAAATTCTACACTGACAGTATCTTTTTCCTGTACTTCTCGCTTGTGGAACTCCCTTCCGGCTTCATGCTTTCCAGCCTACTTTAACCTGTAAAAATTTAAATGCAATCTCAATCGTTATCTACTATCCTCCTGATAACTCTTTTCCATTTCCATTCATTATTAATGCTTCTATTCCTAATTCTTTTACACCCTGTAGCCCCTTGTATCCTAGTGACTTTACTGCCTTGCAGGGGGAGGGGTGATACCAATTAAAAACATTACTAGTTTCGATTTTAGATATATAAATTATAGCCTGTTTAAAGTTTTTAAGAAAGAACCTGAAACATTCTCTGAAATATATTTCGATTAAATTAACTTCTTTTCAAATGATTGCTTAAGTACGAAGAACTGTTTTTATTTATTTTATTTTGTAAAATCAAGATTTATTTCCCGTCGGATTAAAAATGCAAATCCATTGTAACGCTTTTGGGTTTCAATTTTTCTCAGAGAAAACCTTAATTCAGTGTGTCATTCATTATGAAGACGGACATTTTAAATCTTTTCCGGCATTAAATCTTTTCCGTAATTAAAAAAAAGAAAGAAAAAAAAAAGAAAAAAGATTTATGATAAAAAAAAAAGAAATACTTAGATCAATGATTAAAATAGGTTCGAGCGAATGAAGATTTTAAGTCTTAGCAAGATCCAACTTTCTTCGAACTTTGAGAACTGGCGCTACAGAATCACATACATTCATACGGATGACATTAATGGCTCCGAACGACTAAGAAACATCTAAACTATCAAATGTATACATCCGTTTTCTCAGATCAAGGATTAAAAGTGGCTTCCAGTAAATGAAGCCTGTAGGTCTTAGCGAGGACCACCCCACTTCGAACCTCGTGGACTGACGCTACACAATCACAAACAAAAGACTATACCAAATAATAGATGCCACATCACTTGAGAACCTAAAGCAAGAGTAACAACTAAAATTGTAGGAACATGTAACATGAAGAGGAAATAATGATATAATCCAGATATAGCGTTCTACACGACTACGAACAAAAAGTTAGGAAGGAAACCCACATCGATATTGGAAATAGTCATAACAGGGACTGGACTTGAGAAACCTATCTTACTGAAAAATTGTTTTGATAGAAATATTTTATAAATTTCAGACGACGTCAGCACTGCTTGGTCAATGAATATCCAATACTTCCTTATAAGGAAACAGCTAAAAATACCATTAATGTGTTTCAATATGAAATTTAGTTAGCGTAGCCCGATTTATATAATTACCTTTCTATATAATAAGAACATCACAGATAAGCTTTGGAGCAAAACACTTAAGAAAAAATTAAAAATATTCCGAATTCTTCATTTAGCTGTAGCTTATTCGTAGTTTTTAAGCATCGAATACAGAGGCGAATATTGTAAACAGTTCATAGCAAAATACAGTTTACTTATTTCATCTACAAAGACAAATAATGAGTACGTAAAACGTATATGTACCTATAGCTATATATACATATATGCCTATTCATATGTACAAACGAACTGACGTAGTGAAATCTCTCATTTTCTTTCCGTAAACAAATAAATAAATTCCTACAACTACTGCTGCAAAATCAGTAGTAGTACCTCCCAAAATTTCTACATCGCAACATAATCGTTCTGTGAGGCATGGTCACGATGTCGAAGCGTGGTTACTACTAATACTGAGCGCCCAAGCAATACCTCATGATCTATGTTGATTTTATTAAGTCTTGTATCAAAGTGGGAATACCAGATCCGCTTAGATGTTGCCTCTGCGTGACCTTGGGATATCTTAATGTATTTTGCCTTTTAATTTGGTGACATCGGAGTTTAGTCTTGTATACTGAGGTCAAGCAGGTAAAAAAAATATCGACAACCAACTTTCATAGGGAATATATTGATCGTCCATCTATTTCTTATGCATTGTACTCTTAGATATTCGTACTCTTTAGCTAACATTACACACACATACACACACCCACATATATATATTTCTAAAAATTAAAGGATATATTTTAATTACTTCAAATATATATATATATATATATATATATATATATATATATATATATATATATATGATTGGTGTGTACGAAATAAATTTCAATAATCAAAAATACTATTCTTAAAAGAGTGTTCAATACAGAGTAGAGCAAACATTTCAATGGGTTCTTTAGATTCTGCTGAAGCCTCTGACTTGGTGGGATTGTTTCCTTTATACAATTTAAGTGCCTTTGAATGCCTAAATTCTGATAGTATAGGATTATATAGAGATGATGGATTATTAGTAGTTAAAAACTTTACAAAAATTAAGATAGATCGGATTAGAAAGATGATCCATAGGGAGTTTAAGGATTTAGTGCTTAAGACTATAGTTACGACCAACATTAAACAGGTAGACTATCTGGATGCCACCCTAGACCTTAATAAATGCTCTTTTTAACCTTAAATGAAGGTTAATTCTAACCTGGATATGTACATAATTCGAACCACCCCCTTCTGTTATTTAGCATATACTCTCCTCCATTGAATTTAGGATAAGTACTAACTCTTCTAGCAAAGAGGCTTTTAATAAACTAAGTGAAGTTTATAATCCTGCCGTTAGAAAAAGTGGTTACATGGGTGCCACTATTGAATATAGAAATCCTATTAATTATGACACAATAAGAAAAGAAGACCCAGAAAGATCATTTGGTTTCAACCTAATGGTTAAAACCAAACTAGGACATAAATTTCTAAGCCTTATCAAAAAATATTCCCCGACTCCAAAACTAATCCACTCAGTAAAATATTAAATTATAGTACCCTTAAATTAAGTTACAGTTGTGATGATAACATGGAAAAAATGATTAAGAAACATTATAACAGACTCGTCAACAAGTATAGGAACTCAAAAAAAATTGACTACTTGCCAGGTTACAACGAGTAAAACTAAGTATAATGACACTAATAATAACTGATGCAACTGTAAGAATCCCAATAATTCCCCATTACAGAATAATTGTTTAACTAGTTCTCTAGTTTATCTTAGTACAATTTCTACACTAGAAAATCCCAATATTAAAAAGAATTACATTGGAAGTACTATAAATACATTCAAAGAACGTTGACGTGGACATGTGCAATCGTTCAACAGTAATAATCGTAAATACAAGATTTAATTTCCCAAGTATTTTTAGTTTAAAGGAAAAAAACAAGAAACCTACTGTTAAATGGAAATTAATTGAGAGATCTCGAGCATGTAATTCTCTATATGCTCCTTGTGATTTATGTGATTTATGTCTTAATGAAAAATGTGAAATCATTAGATTTAAAGACAGGATACATCTCTTAAATCAAAGGAATGAACTCACCGTTAATTGTAAGCATAGCTCAAAATTTAACTTACTGTAAAGGTAGTAATATTTTTGACGATAATGCAATCTTACTGTAAGTTTAGTATATTATTACTTATATTATCTCCTAATCCTCCAATTTATGTACATATATGTACGTATACGTTTATTATGTTGTTTGCGTGCGCACATTTACATAGATAGATGTATATATGTGTACATGTAGATATATATGGATATGTGTGTGTAATTTCAGGTATGTATGTATATATGAATATATTTGTATTTGTAGTTATATTTGTATATATATATATATATATATGTTTGTATTTATGGTTGTTATGTATGTGCTTGTTTATATATTTATGCGTTTGAATGTGTATAGGTGTGTATGCGTATGTAAGTGTATGTGAGTATATATATGTGTGTGTGTGTATATATCTATGTGTATATACCTGTTTATGTGTATATCTTAGTGTTTTTAAATGGATTATCTATGCTAACTATAATCTACTTTTGTTTGATAGTGATTTTAAAATTGATTGTGGACTTAATAATCAACAGTTTTGTTTTGTTACACTTTAATCTTGTATGGGCTCTGAATCCTTTATAGCCATTTTGATAATATTGTTAGTATATTTGTCTTTAGTTTGTTTGTTTCTACCTATGTTTACATGGGTGTATTTACTTAGATTTTTGAATCAACGCTTATATGTCGGTGTGTTTGCCTATTTTGGTGTTTTTTTATGTTGCTGTGTAGGTTGATATATTTATACTTATTTCTATGTGTGTGTATATATATGTGTATGCCTATGTGTATGTATATATATATGTGTGTCTATGTATGTATGAATGCATGCATATATATATATATATATATATATATATATATGTATATATATATATATATATATATATATATATATATATATATATATATATATATGTATTTAGATTACGAAAAACAAGGTAATCCATATGGGTAGACCCAAGGAGGATAGAATCCAGAGAGTTCAATGTAAATCAGAGCTAATAATTTAAATAAAAATAAAAACAGACCACTTTAAGGTTCCATGTAATAAATTATTTCACCACAGCCCTTTAAAAGGTCCTTTAAAAGGGCTGTAGTGAAATAATTTATTACATGGAACCTTAAAGAGGTCTGTTTTTATTTTTATTTAAATTAATATATATATATATATATATATATATATATATATATATATATATTACATGAATCATTCATACAAAAAGCAGATAGTGAAGTTAATTATATAAATGGCAAGAATCAGTCTCGCAAACAATTTTTAATAAAATACATTATAAACAGGAATCATAACATTCATCAACGGGTTCGAGGTTAATGTATTTTATTAAAAATTCTTTGCGAGAGTGGTTATTGCCATTTATATCATTAACTTCACTATCTGCTTTTTGTATGAATGATTCATGTAATGTAAATTGAACTGCACCACATACTTAATATATATATATATATATATATATATATATATATATGCATATTTGTGTATGTATATATTTGTATGGATGCATGTATGTACACATATGTGTGTATTTATTTATATATATTGTTATATGTGAAAAATTTCCCAGAGTTAACCTGTAGAAAGAGACAATATTTAGAAATGTAAAAGACAATAGGAAAACTGTAATAGTAGCCGACGCGTTTCGTCCAATGTGGACTCTTTCAAGGCAAAAGCGAAATGAATTTATTATTAGTTACTTTGTTTAATAAATTCATTTCGTTTTTGCCTTGAAAGAGTCCACATTGGACGAAACGCGTCGGCTACTATTACAGTTTTCCTATTGTCTTTTACATTTATAAATTGTTATTTGTACCCGCGTCTGTATTCCTATGTACTTATGCGTATATAAGTATATATGAGGTATTTGTATATATTTGTTAATGCGTTTTCTTTTCTATATATTAGCTGGTTTTATTTTAAGTGTTGCATTTTGCCTGGACATTTGATTTTGGTGTTTTTTTTTATGTGTCTGTATGCGTATATATTTATTTTTCTATCCATTTCTATATATTTTAGTGTCTTTCTCCTTTACGCTGTTCATTGATGAATATTTGTTTTTCTATTCTACCCCTCTTATTTATATATCTTTGCTCATATAAGTAATATTTTAATAGTCTGTTTGCATTCGTTTACTAACACTTTCAAACCTGAATCTTTGTGGGTGTGTATATGTCTGCCTTTATTAATGCATGTGTTTATGATGGCTTATATATGCCTTTCATTGTATGTATATATTGTTTGATATATTTTTTGTCGTGGATATCTATTTCCTGCTTCGTCTGTGCTTCTGCGTGTTTATATATCTAAATATGTCTGCGTATTTGTATATTATAATCTGATTGTGTATGTATTGTAATTTGCAAAATTTCTTCCGCTGCCTATAATGTGGAATCTTCCATGTTTGCCAGTCATTCCTCCGCTGGGAAATGCACTCTTCCTGTTGCGATTTCCACCACCATCATACTTACAAAATATACAACGAGTATTCATTGGTTAATCACCTTCAATCTAGCTTGTTGATTGGCCAGTTTCAACCACTTAAATCGCCTACACGCGACAGGTCTTTTTTCGCGCCAACTAAGTCTGCGCCTGTCACGTGATACAAGAGATTATAAAAACCAAACACGAGTGGTTCTCTGCCTCTCTTTTTCACTCTCTCGTTCTCTTCTTAGTCACTCGTACGTCTCATCTCCGCTGCCAAAAATGTGACCCTTAAAGAACTCCCGTCTTGACTAATGCAGTCAGACGTAAAAGAACTTTACAACAATCACGCAAGTACAATTTCTGAACTCTTACCAACTTGTACAATACACAATTCCAAACATTCAACACATACTCATTTTTATAAACTACAATTTAATAATTAATTCTACCCTTATGAGCTCAGGTACAAATATTTCCAAATCTAAGAGACACAACTCTTTCAAACCTTTCAGTTCATATGCATGTTCATGAAACACTAATAAAT
>OZ038488.1:99179731-99189731 GCA_964036315.1 Acanthosepion esculentum | reverse complement strand
CCATGGCCCTAGACATCTCCAAAGCATTTGATAGGGTTTGGTATGCCGGCCTTCTTCGTAAGCTCCAGGGTTATAGTATTACAGGTCGATTGTTTGATCTAATACAAACATTCCTGTCAAACCGTGAATTGAAGGTCGTTCTCAACGGATTCTCCTCCAGCTCCTATCCCACGAACGCAGGTGTTCCTCAAGGCTCCATTCTAGGCCCTATTCTGTTCGTTATCTTCATCAACGATCTTCCTGACGCCATAGATTCCCAAGTTGGCATCTACGCGGACGACACTACAATTTACTCCTGCCTCAAAAACAAATCTAGTGTCGCTGACAAAAGTAACCTGGCCGTTCGTCTCGAAAAAAACCTCCAATCGGTTGTGAACTGGGGCAGGAATTGGCTGGTTAAGTTTAACACCTCAAAAACAAAACTGCTCTCTATTAATCACCACAGAGATCCTTCCCTGCCCCCATTAGAATGTCTGACACTCAACTTCTCGAGAGCACCTCTCTGCGGCTGCTCGGTCTCACGTTGACTGTTGACCTGAGACGGAACAAATACATTGAGTCAATTGCTTCGTCCACCGCAAGGAAAGTTGGCTTACTGTGCCGCGCCAGGAAATTTTTCTCCCCGGAATCGATCCTTCAAATTTACAAATCAACCATTCGCCCTTGGATGGAGTATTGCTGACATATATGGCCTGGAGCTCCTACTGTTTGCTTCGGAGTTCTTGATAAGATCCAGTGACGGATATGCAATGTAACTGGCCCTGATCTGGCATCTCGTCTACAGTCGCTCTCTCACAGACGCGCCGTCGCCTCTCACTATCTTTTTTTACAAATACTTTCATGGTAATTGTTCCGATGAGCTGCTTTCGCTGGTTCCCAGACTTCATGAATTTAAGCGTCCTACGAGGCTGGCATCTCGCTCTCACCCTTTCACTGTTGAAACTGTTAAATGTAGCCGTCTCTTCTACTCCAATAGCTTCATATCTCGCACCTCTCGCCCGTGGAACTCCCTTCCCTATTCCTGTTTCCCTGATAGCTATAATCTCCAACTATTCAAATGTAATGTCAATCGACATCTCCAGTTGCCTTGATCTATCCGCTATCCTTCTTCACTTCCTTTCCTCTATCACTCCTATCTGCTCTCGCTCCAAATATTTTGTAACCTCTTGCGTGCTAATGGCTTCCCGCCTTGCTTGGGGTGAAATGTTTAAAAAAAAATAATCGCACGTTGGTTATTTTGTAGAAATCGTCTTTTATCTTTGGATTTGGGTGTCACATTTTCCGTCATCTGCTTCAGAGCTGGTCACCAAACTGTTAAATAGGAATAAAGTGTCGCTGTCGACACTAGAGTTTGAACATAGATCGCCAGCGTGTAAACACAGGCGATCCCATTATTGAAATAAGTAGACCACGTGACCATAGAGGAAACGCATAAGTAGGAATTAGCTTTGCGTCTAATTGATTGCTATTTCTCCTCTATCCTCTATTACTACACGGGTCGCTATTCCCTATACGGATTACTATTCGAGCGACTATTATCGAGCAAGTACCATTACTGCGAGTGTTATTCGAAGGCGTCTGACGCCAGTATTGTTCAATGGCTTATTATAGTTGTATCTACGATTACAAAATCTCTACTACAACACGTTTTACGAAAGTGACAAGTATTCGTTGGCATCACAAAAGTGGCAACGAGTGTTCGTTGACATCACAAAACAAACCGTTAATCATTGATTAAGGAAGTTGACATTTTCGTTGGCTATTTGACTTTTAAGTTGACTTTGAGAATCATCACAGGTGGACACCGTTAATCAAAAGTTTAAATTCGTTAACCGTCACTTCGTTAACCAAAAAATGAACTTCATTAACCGTTGTTCAGTCAGCTCTTTAAAAATGTAATGGAAGTTATCGATAAACCGTTAACGTTAAGTTCTGAGACTGCTCTTGCTGAGGTCTAATGGTATTGTCAGTTTTAACTTCGACGACATCAACAAATTCAAGTACTTGAGATGCATGAGAGCGTTCAAAGTTGACTTGAGGGTTGAATCGTTGGCGAAAATGTTAACTTCGTTAATTAAAGCGATTAACAGATTATCGGTTTGGTGCCCAGTTTGATAGTCAATCCCCATGTGTAGGGTCACTACCTAGGTAGTTGAATATCTGCACCTGATTCGATTTGATGGGCTCAATACGTAGCTCAAACCGTCGGCTGTTTCTTTTGATGACCATGCGTTATGTTTTCGTATAGTTCAGAGTCCTTTCTTCATGCTTTCCATTATTACCTTGTCTAATAATCCTTTCCGTTTTTATCAACGCAGTGTCAGTTGCGTATGTTACTATAATAGCAAGATAGAAGAGAACTCAACTAGCAACAGACAAAAGCTTTCAGAAGACGTGGGAAAATACATGACACTTTTGATACATGTTATTACTTGCATTTTACTTTAGTATTACAAAGAGCGACAAGTGTAGCGTACCAGTTAAGATGGAACACGCTAGTGTAATAATGAACTTTGAGATTAAAATATGATATGGAATTGGATTAAAAGCAGTGATAAAATGTACACTACATTATTACCAGCAATTAATGCGCGAAATGGAAATTGACAGGCTAAAAGATTTTTCATGTTATTGATCAAAGTAGAATGGAAAACATTAATAGCTTGAAGATGGATAATAAAATTCCGAAACATCGTCAAATGAATTTTCTATTCAAAGATTACGCTTCTTAATTTGGTCGTCTTGATTCGATTGTCTAACCGTCTCGCTATGTCAGATTGAATCTATCTATCTATCTATCTATCTATCTATCTATCTATCTATCTATCTATCTATCTATCTATCTATCTATCTATCTATCTATTAGGTTGGTGCAAAAATAATGTCGTTTTCTCACATGAAGTTGAACGTCAAAAAACGACATTATTTTTGCACCAACCTAACATCTATCTATCTATCTATCTATCTATCTATCTATCTATCTATCTATAAAAACCTGTTATATTATTTGATAACATGAATTATATCTTCCTAGCCTCTATTTGTTTGATCATATACATTTAAAGCCAATGTTTTAAATCAGTAACTTTCAAACAAAGCATAACTTTTTCATTAAAATTTACAGGCAAATTTTCCCTTAGGTCTTGACTAAAACGCATGACCTTTCAGTCGTGAACGTATTTAGCATCTATTAGGGACCTGAAGCATTTAGTCAGTCTCAAAACAAAAACAATGACTCGTTTGTTCTTTCTTTGTTAGTTGATAAATTATATTAATGTATGAAACAACAACATGAGCTCGCAAATCAGTAATCGATCATAAAATATATTGGTAACAATGGACTAAATAAGTTTGAAAAATATTCAATATAGAGACTTTCTCGTTATCTCCTTTTTCATTAATAGCCTCCCAATGATCAAAATATACACCAAGATAATTTTTCGAAAAAACAACTGCTGCCGAGTACCGGATGGAACGAAACGGCCGTCCAGTGCTTTCTGTATTATGTTGAGAATTATTCTAGGCTCGACGAATTATTATATATATATATATATATATATATATATATATATATATATATATATATATATATATATATATATATATATATATATGAATATATATATATATATATATGAATATATATATATATGTATATATATATATATATATATATATATATATATATATATATATTTACATATATATATATATATTTACATTACGTGAATCATTCATGCAAAAAGCAGATAATAAACTTCATTATCTGCTTTTTGTATGAATGATTCACTTAATGTAAATTGAACTTGCACCACATAATTGATATATATATATATATATATATATATATATATATATATATATATAGTAAGGTAAAAAATTTTGTTGGTATATGATCTTAGTGTGTCCTAGTAATATAAAAATATGAGAACTAATCCACAAAAACAGCTCGATGTATATTATTTATACATAACATTATAATTAATAATCAAACAAACCCTTTTATTCCTCATATGAGGTAAAATGATTTGTATGATTATATATATATATATATATATATATATATATAGCGGGTGTAACAGCAAAATTGTTCAAATCGTGTAACAGTATGTAATAAATGGCCATCTCAAAATGTTCAGTATATAAAAAAAACAGTGATCTAATTTATTTTCTTTTTTTCAGATTAGACGTTTAACCATCTTCAAACCATTTATCGGAAGAATCACTGAAAACCTTTTTGAGTTATTCAGCTAGAATGGTAACCGATTAAAATCATTTTGTGTCAGCCCCACTGTCTGCTCGACTGAGCAATCGTAAGAGGAAAAATATCATTGACGCCTTCAGTAATGGTACCAATATTCATACTCTGGCTTACATCTTCAAAGTTCAAGAGAAGTTTAAAAAAGAGGGAACAATAGAGTGGAAAATTGGTTCAGGAAGTCACAACAGCAAGAGGGATCATCATTTCAAATTTAGATCTAAATACATTCTTATTATTCAAAGTAGAGTCCATTAGTTTTCTAAAAACCTCGAAGGATTCCAGTAAGATAAATTTAATCATTTATATGCTACAGTGTTTCAAAACTTAATCTAACAATGGGACAATTTTGGTGTTTTGGTGTTACCCCCGGTATATATATATATATATTGTCCTCATCTTTGTCGCCATATAAATATATAGCGACAAAGATGAGGACAATAGTCCGAATAATGTAAATAATATATATATATATATATATATATATATATATATATATATATATATATATATATATATATATATATGAATGAATTAATTTAATTTAATTAAAATTAGAAAAACAACCAGACCATTGATTGTATTTTGTGATGTAGGGTAATAGAGAGAGGTGGAGGAGGAGGACGACAGATATGGTCGAAATTAGAGAAGAAAGGGCGAGATAGGAATAAAAATAAATAAAATACTTAAGAGTAATGGAGGGGAGTAAGGACTAGACATTGATCTATTTAATAAATCATCTCACACGAGACAAAGAAAAAAAAGAAGAAAAGCAGACGTGGAACCAGGGGTTTGAGGAAAAAATGGGGAAAGAAGAAAAGGAAGAATAAATTAACATATATAGGCATATTGCAGTTAATTTAAAAAACACAGATTGATATATTTTGCAGTTAACGTTTGACATTAATTTAATATCTATCAACAAAATGAAACAGGATAAAAGGAAAAAAAATAATATCATGTGAATATAAGATAAACAAAAAATATTAATATTATTATTATTAATAACAACTAAAGAGTAAAAAATTACTAATTGAAATCTAAAATTTCAAATTTTAAAATCTTAAATTCATAATTTATAATTTAACATTTCAATTTAAAACAACCTAAAAACTTTTAAATAGTATCGAAAAAATATATAATGTAATATCGAAAAACATATCGAAATGAAATCAAAATTGAAAAAAAAATACTACTGGTATTATGCAAATGAATTCGGTTCTTCCCCAGTCATTTCTGGGACAGAGGCTGGTGAGACAGTCAGCAGGATAAAAAAACAAAAAAAAACAAGACCTGTCAAATGTGGATGAATCCTTTCATAGGATTAACGGAAATCTAGCACAGAGGAGAGGACGTAGACATATATATATATATATATATATATATATATATATATATATATATATATATATATATATATTGTCATCCACAGACAGACTGTTTCGTTGTATCACAGCTCATCAGTGTGGCCAGACGTCCGGTTGCCTCTGGCTAGAATCGAAAACCGGCTGAATTCGCGTCAGTCGGAAATTTTACCCTGAAGCCGTTGGCCCACGGCAGAGAAGAAGGTGAATTTAAGCATATTTATTTTTAGATAAACACACAGTGACTGAGAGAACTCGATTCGATTTACCGAAGAGTCTTGCATTATTAGCCGTAATAGTCACTGTTTACAAACCCACACATCCTCCCCAGAGAGCTCAACCGAAATAAATTTTTCAGGAGCATATATATTGTCAAAATGAACAAAATGAAACAGGATAAAAGGAAAAAAAATAATATAATGTGAATATAAGATAAAATAAATTATTGGAACACCCTTATATATATATATATATATATATATATATATATATATATATATATATATATATATATATATATATATATAAGGGTGTTCCAATAATAATTTGGACCGATTTTAAATATGAATCAAGTTTAAGCGTCTGATGATTTTTTTTCTTTCAGATTTGGCGGACATTTGGGCGATATTATTTTTCACACATAATTGCCATGATTTAAATAACATGATTCAATAGAGAAATAAATACATTTTCACCAATAACACTGATTTATTTACTGTCGATTTTGATCCGTCTTAATGAAACACCCTTATATATAATCCATCTTAATGAAATTCCCTTTATATATAATCCGTCTTAATGGAACACCCTTATATATAATCCGCCTTAATGAAACATCCTTATATATAATCCGTCTTAATGAAATACCCTATATAGGAAAATGCTAGTTGTGGCTGGTCACTGCTCACTGAAAATTTAATTAACTGTTGAAAGTGAAAAAAAAATATGGGACGTCTGTTTCAAATCCGAGTATTAAATACGTTTGAAGTAATAAAAATTTTAGATTAAAAATATATTCATCTACTTTGTAATGAAACGAAATATTCTTATAATTTTGTCCGTTGGTAGTGGAAAGTTGATTTTTACTTTTCTTAAAACCACTTTTTAAGAATCTTAGGCATTATATTTGTTTTCAGAGATTTGATATCTTACCTAGCCATGTTTTTAATTGTCATATCCAAGGTTTTTCGTCTATTCATCCGTAAGATTTTTCCGAAGACATTTTTACAAATGTCAGAAATCAAACTACCATATATATAAATGTCCGAGAAATTGTCATAGAAAATATGCGTCCTCCAAAAGGAATCGAACCTGTATCCTATCATATAGCCTGACATGTTTTACCAATTTTGCCACAGATAGAGCGTTTCGGTTAGCAAAGTCGATTTTACTGTTTTTAAACTACAATTTTCCATGATTTTCTCCCGTACATTCATATCTGCTCCATGCGTATCCAAATGTAAACAAATGACGTCACACATTATGAAATGGACAAAGTCCGACAAGTATTTTAAGACATTTTCATGTTTATACATTCTTTTTTTTTCTATGACAATTTCTCGGACATTCAGGCCAGTAAATGTTATTTAATACTGTTTATTATTAAGAGAGCATTTACTTAAATATTTGTATCTATAAAAAAGAATGTATAAACATAAAAATGTCTCCCTCTCTCTCTCTCTCTCTCTCTCTCTCTCTCTCTATATATATATATATATATATATATATACTACATGTTGTCTGTCATTTTCTCGTTTCAATGCGATCTTCTGGCGTAGGTGAAGAGACTATGGGAAATGGAAATGGTTAAGGAGAAAATCGACCCGTCGTATTTTATTCTTTTTGAGACTAATACATCTTATACTGATGTCACACCTAATTCCTCATGCCTACATTAGAAGTAACCATATACCCTGAGTGGCTCTCGAACCTATAAAAACAAGAAAACATCTTTCATCCATGATGCTCAACTTTTATCATATGGGAGCACGATTGTATACGTGATGCATAATGCTCACGAGTTTGCCTGACTCCAACGCCATTACTATGTCTTGCAAAGAATACACCATGCGTATCCAAATGTAAACAAATGACGTCACACATTATGAAATGGACAAAGTCTGACAAGTATTTTAAGACATTTTCATGTTTATACATTCTTTTTTTTTCTATGACAATTTCTCGGACATTCAGGCCAGTAAATGTTATTTAATACTGTTTATTATTGACAGAGCATTTACTTAAATATTTGTATCTATAAAAAAGAATGTATAAACATAAAAATGTCTCCCCCTCTCTCTCTCTCTCTCTATATATATATATATATATATATATACTACATGTTGACTGTCATTTTCTCGTTTCAATGCGATCTTCTGGCGTAGGTGAAGAGACTATGGGAAATGGAATATAACTTGAATATAAAAGTAACAATATCTAGAATACTTTCGTAAGTTATTAACACCACTGGCAAAATCATAAATTGCTTCTTGTTCTTTCGTTAGTAAGTTATTTGGCGCGCGTTGCGCCCTGCTATTACCACAGATAAATAATAGACCATTTCGTTACTAATTGAAAACACTGAAGTTTTCGTGAAAGTAAGAAGGGAAAACAGAACGAATGAAAGATGGAAATAAAGAAATAAAGAAAGCTCTGAAGCGCTTATCGTCTGCTTCAGTGAAAATGAAAGTAAGCAGTGAAATAGGACTGGAAGGGAGGGGAAACGGTAAAATAGAAATATATTATTTTTATCTTATCCTATCTAATGTATCTTCAATATTATTCAAACTTCACTGATAATTATCCTTTATTTATGAAATATACTTTAGATGGCAGACAGGTTAAAAAGAGTAAATTGACAATTATGGGATAAAAAATAATTTTAAAAATAATAGTTCCGGTATTTTGTTAATTTTGTTAATTTAAAATATTTAACAATACAATAACAGAATTTCCACGGTAATTTTATTGCCATGAAAATCACAAGGAACATATTCAATCCCTAAATTAAACATTATGGCTCATTAGAAAATTCTAAACAGGAACTGCTAGTAAATAAGTGTTTTATAAATAAATAGATGTTTTTATAGAGTTACCCGTATACTCTGTTGTAGAAATGACATGAAAAAATAAATAAACATATATACTTTGTGACATTAGAGTAGGCAGAAGTTTACAACCACATCATAAATATTAAAACACATTTAACAAGAGACGATGTGACAATTATCGTAGGAAAATGGTATATGGAATGTGTTTCTTATTGTTAACGTAAAGAAATGAAGACACAGTACAAGACAAAGACCAAAGGTCAATTGAGACAATCTTTGGTTGACAATGATTAGAATTTCTGGTAATATATTTATCGAAAGATTGATGCATATTTTGAATGACTGAGGTATATTTTATTAGTTAATGCCGTTTTGGATGATAGAACGACCTCCCTATGTATCCCATCGATTCAAAAAGTAGATGCGCCGTCGTCGGGGCTTAGTATATATAGACAGCCCGCAATGGCAGAAGGGTTATGCGTAACTCTTAAATCGGCTAACCAGATAAGTCACCTGAAATTTTTCTTAATATATTGAACAGATAGATAGATATGTAATTACTAATAATCAAAATAAAATAATTTATCTTTCTTCAATCTGCACTGCGAATATCATAGACGCTTTAAGTGTTTATTTTTGTTATATATTGACTTGAAAAAGCACGACGGCATTTTTCATTTTTCTATTCTTAATTAATCGAATCCTTTTCTGCCAAGACTTTTTCAAACGCAATCAGTGTTTATGTTCTGTGTTGTCAAGCCTATTTTGTAACCGGGTTCCATAGCCTTGGATGGCAAATGGTCTAGGAGAAGGACAACTTTGAAATCAAAATCTGCGGAGGGTCGTTTAGGGACCTTGTGGCACTTAGTACACCAGGTCTCGGTATTCGGCACTTCAAAAAGTGTGGATGGTTGTGTACAAAACCAACACCACTTCACCTTCACCAAGACGAGGAAGCGTGACCAGACACCTTAATTCAACTTGATTTCAAAAATTATATTAGGGATCTCGGCTCTCGCTTTTGAAACATGAGAACTCTTATGTAGCGAAGTAATCATATTTAAAAAAAATATTATAATATAAGCTCTACTTCTGTATGGAGCACTGTCTTTTTAAAAATAAAAACAAAAATACTAAGGAACTCCGGATTATTTACCTAACGTGTTCTTTCCTATTTTTCTGCATACCTGCACACACATATATATATATGACGTCATATATATATATATATATATATATATATATATATATATGACGTCACACGTTATGAAATGGACAAAGTCCGACAATTATTTAAAGATATTTTTATGTTTATACCTTCTTTTTAT
>OZ038488.1:99139731-99174731 GCA_964036315.1 Acanthosepion esculentum | reverse complement strand
TCAAACCCTCGGTCACGATGACTTGTCACTTCTTGCTAGCACAACTACCTACCTACATACATATATGCATGCATACATGCGAGTACCTCGAGGCGGTGTAATGGTTAGCAAGCTAGAATAATTACGACTGAGTACTGAGTTCGATTCTCACTGGGTGTCCGATACTTTCGGCCTTGTGCCACATCTAAGCCACGCTTGGAAAATTACTATGCATATACCTATACGCACATATGCATACGAATATATAAATAATCACAATCGCATATACAAATCACTGAACACATCCTATCTATCTATCTATCCATCTATCTATCTATCTATCTATCTATCTATCTATCTATCTATCTCTCTCTGTTCTTTATCTATCTATCTATCTATCTATCTATCTATCTATCTATCTATCTATCTATCTATCTATGTTCTTTATCTATCTATCTATCTATCTATCTATCTATCTATCTATCTATCTATCTAGAGAAAGCATTTTCCCTGTCATTAATTGTAGAAAAGGAATAAAAAATAAGAATGAATTAAAAAATGTCAGTTTACAAATAGCTGATAAGCGTTTGTACTTTGCTTAAAAAAAAGCGTTCATGATTCGCGCACGAAGATGAAATTCTTTAGAAAAACATTTGCTTTTTTATTTCTTGTTTTTTTCTTGCCACGACGTATGTTGTCGAAAATTAATAAAACCAAAACCAAAAAATCACGTAAAGATTAATTTATATAATTCGAAGAATAGTAAAAATACTGAAAACAATAATCGGAAGGCTTAAAAGCAAACCGCTTGCAATGTTGTATTCAACCCAACAAAGGTGATTTCGTCTTCACAATAATACAAACAATAATAAACCATTCATATTAAAACAATACATCATGTTATAGTTTATAAAATATTATGAAGGTCGTAGAACGTAGAGGTTGATATGTTATTTCTTTAAGTTAAAGAATTTTAGATGCAGCTGTCACTTCAACTTCGTTTCTTTTCTCTTCTTAATCAAAACGGGAACCGAGATAGCTGGTGTTTATGGTCAGAAAAAAAATCTGATGAAATTTCGGCGAAACATAGTGAGGAAAGTGGGCTCAAAGAATTTGATACTCATAAGGCATGATGAAGACAAGAAGGACAGACGGAATCATCGAGCAACCGACCTGACAAGTCTGCTTAAAAGATCGGCAGAACAAAATTTGCTTAAATCTACCAAGGACAGGAAGCTGTGGCGAGACATGTTCACCGACATCTACATGAAGATCATGTCCAGGACAACCTCTAACCTTTTCCGAAAAGGAAGATATATTTTCAGAATTCTATGAAATTAACTGAAAGATTTAATTTCTTCTTTTTTTCTTTTTCGATTTCTTGCTTTCCTGCCGGCTACAATCTTCAACAATTCAAATGCAACGTCAATCGTCATCATCTGTCTTCCTGAGTTCTCTCCCTTTATTGTCCTTTTCCTCATTGTCCGTGTTGCATTGTCGTCTTGCATCGGTTGAAAGGCGTAAAAAATTTTTTAAAAAAGAAGAAATTAAATCTTTCAGTTAATTTCATGGAATTCTGAAAATATATTTTCCTTTTCGGAAAAGGTTATAGGTTTTCCTGGACATGATTTTCATGTAGATGTCGGTGAACATGTCTCGCCACAGCTTCCTGTCCTTGGTAGATTTAAGCAAATTTTGTTCTGCCGATCTTTTAAGCAGACTTGTCAGGTCGGTTGCTCGATGATTTCGTCTGTCCTTCTTGTCTTTATCGTGCCTTATGAGTATCAAATTCTTTGAGCCCACTTTCCTCACTATGTTTCGCCGAAATTTCATCAGATTTTTTTTTCTCATCATAAACACGAGCTATCTCGGTTCCCGTTTTGATTGAGATTTCTTCATTGTTTACAAATTTTTCTCATGGGTTTCTTTGTTCTAAGCTGCATCCTTGTTGCCATAAGTATCCTCTTTACCTGTGCGGAAATTGTCCATTATTCCCTATTTTTAAAAAATTTTTTATAGCAGCCCAGCACTCTTTTCTTTGTTTCTAATGACAATTGTATGTTTATTAACATTTTGTTTAGATTTTAAAAGCCATCTGTTTTATTCCAATACGGCTTCGGATTTCGGTGTAACGTTTTGCGTTCCCAGATTTTTAAATTTCACACTTCCTTGATTTTGACATCTAGGTGCCTTATATTGTTCTTCTTGCTGGCATCCATATATTCTGTCTTATAATTCATGGTTAGTCCTTTCTTCTTTCTGTCATTTCATACATTCTCTCGGAGTTACCTCGGTTTTATTTTCTTTGCCATCAACAAGGTGCCATCTGCTTATTATGTGCTCTTAAGATTGTTCCTACCAACAATAAATCCTGGTTGTTAGAAAAAGGACGAGCACAAAGTGCGAATTTCAAATCAGAGAAACCAAAAATAGACAAATGCGGAAATTTAAATATCTGGGAATCTTTTTTAACCGAGGACGGAAAAAACGGCACTGCGATCCGAAAGCGTATTGGGATAGCCAAGGAAGATGCCTTCCAAAAGCTAAGTAGAGTACAGAGAAAAAGTCTAGAAACAAGCAAAGAAGTGCTAAACTACGATGTGTTGTCTGCCCTCCTGTATGGCAGTGATTGCTGGACGGTATCCTCTAAGATTTAAGAGATGACTTGAAGCAACAGAAATGTCGTTCTACAGAAGGATGCTGAGGATATCGTGGCCCGAACATATGAACAACGACGAAGTTTTGGAGAAAATGAAAACAAAAAGGAAACTAATATTTAACATCAGGAAGAAACAGTTGTGTTTTCTCGGGCATATAATGAGAAAGGAGGCTTGGAAAATCTGATACTCACGGGACAGAAAGATGGTAGAAGGGACAGAGTAAAGCAACTCATAACATAATAAGCATGAGTAAATGGATGGCGGAACAGGGATTAGGAGCAATGACAGAAAAGAAAGATTTATTAATTACAAGGGAGTAGAAGTTGTGGAAAGCCATGATCGTCTACGTCCTGAGGGGACACTGGGCATAAATAATAGGAAGACCTTTTAATTCTCTTGGGATCGTCTCGCTGTAAAGGTTAAATAAATCTGGTTTACAAGACGTATCTTTGCTCTACAACTTAATTTGCTTACTTGTTCAATTCGTTTTCTGTCCGTATACAGTGGGGCAGTGGCTATTTCAAGATCCGTGTCAATAACACGGGAAGTATGAAAATGATTCACTTCTGTGCGCTAGGCATTTTTAAGACACGCAAGACTAATTTAACCACTGAGATCGCCGAACTGCATTTGCAGAGGAAAAGGAATTTTTCTTTAGGAAATCATATGCAAACATCCTCTCCGAGAGTCAATTTTCTCGTGATAAGTTCAAAAGAAAAGATTTTGGTTTATCAAGGGAACATCAAGATTTACCCACATGAAGAAGACTTGTCAAAAAAAAAAAATTTTTTTTTGAAGAGCCAGCCGGCAGGATCATGAGAAGATAATGAAAATATTCTGGAAATTTCTGTCGATTGTGAAAGCCAGTTGTTTGCATACTTTCTTCTCATTAAATGATTTCGATAAAAAATGTGTGCAGATTCATTATGACACAGTATTTGACTGGCATTGTTTTTTTTATTAAACACTACTACTCATACTCTTTGCATCTATCTATCTATCTATCTATCTATCTATCTATCTATCTATCTATCTCATACTCTTTGCATCTATCTATCTATCTATCTATCTATCTATCTATCTATCTATCTATCTATTTCATTCACTATCTATCTATCTATCTATCTATCTATCTATCTATCTATCTATCTCATACTCTTTGAATCTATCTATCTATCTATCTATTTCAATCACTATCTATCTATCTATCTATCTATCTATCTATCTATCTGTCTGTCTATTTCATTCACTATCTATCTATCTCATCCTCTTTGCATCTATCTATCTATCTATCTATCTATCTATCTATCTCATTCACTATCTATCTATCTATCTATCTATCTATCTCATACTCTTTGCATCTATCTATCTATCTATCTATCTATCTATCTATCTCATCCTCTTTGCATCTATCTATCTATCTATCTATCTCATCCTCTTTGCATCTATCTATCTATCTATCTATCACTCTATCTATTTCATTCACTATCTATCTATCTATCTATCTATCTATATATCTATCTATCTGTCTGTCTATTTCATTCACTATCTATCTATCTATCTATCTATCTATCTATCTATCTCATCGTCTTTGCATCTATCTATCTATCTATCTATCTATCTATCTATCTATCTATCTATCTATCTATCTATCTATCTATTTCATTCACTATCTATCTATCTTCTTTCTTCTTTCGCCCTTAACCCCGGAGAGAGTCATCAAGACGCCTACTTCTGGAACTGTCCACCATCTGTCGCGGTCGTGCGTCGGAACCTTGCTCTCCGCGAATGCTTTGTTTGTGGTTCGACTTGGTCGCGAACACGTGCCCCTGGTAGTTCACCTGAGGGACCCTTCCGCCTTTTCGTCCATTGGTGTCCTGTTAACACCACCCTTTCACATGAATTTAGCCCGCCAGCTGAAACGGTTTAACGGGGCGTGACAACTTGGAGCCATCACGTGAGAGATTTAGGAAATGGTTGAGGACCAGTGATGCCCGTCCACTCGTAGGTGCAGTGTTCCAGACATCATCGGCACTACCTCTATCCAGACACCCCTCTGCCCACACACATATATTTTATACTGGATGTCGGAGTGAACAGTTAGCCATCACATGTAGCACTTTAAGAAATAATGTTATATATATATAATTCGTGTCGGATTCATTCAATTTAGCTACGTGCTAATACTCTTTGGAAATGTAGGAATTCTCTTCTTCTCCTCACCCCCCATCAAAGGGTAAATAGCAAGACAGACTGGGCTCAATAGCCTTGGGTGGCAACCAGTCTAGAAATAAATCTCTGAATTCAAACCGGCCTGGAGAGGATTGGGCTCCGTCAGGTTATCTTGTCCAAGAAACACCACTTCTACTGCGGCTGCAGTACATGTGGTTCCCCTACATGATCGTGATGGTTAATATAAGGGACCCAACTGAAATTGGAACTCGGCTCTCTGATTAACAATTTCGAGCCGTTATCCATTACGCCACACGCACATCCAAGATTACAGCATCTGGTACTCCCAAGCAGTCACCCATCTAGGTACTGATCAGGTTCGACGTTGTTTAACCAGTGATCGTACGCAAATCCGCCACAGAAAGTGAGGTGTGAAGATTCATGGCCAACTATATCCTGAAGTGACATGAAGATGTTAACCTGTTTAAAAAGAGTAAGTTAACATAAAGTGTATTTGGAAAAAAATGGGAGATTATCGCAGAGTTTCCTGCAAATATTAAGCATTTCCTTCCGGCATTCCTACATTAACAGTCTTATTTCCATTCTGAACCAGTAATCAATAATGGACACCTAAGGCAGTTCCCCTTTGTTTTTGATCTGTTGTGTCGTTTTCAGTTTCCTACTCCTCAAATCGATCCTGTAATTTAATCGGATTTAAGAAAGTTTGGCCCGAAGTCACAATCTACAAGTAGACGTTGGGCTATTGCTCAATTTTATGTTTTTCCTATACTCTCATACATCTCCAAGACTGTTGCACTCAATGCCGTCTCCAGTATAGTTTTCGTTCAGATAGGCTGTCTGTTAAGTGATTGTCTACACTAAATTTTTAAATAAAATGACGAAGATAGTTTTTCCATTATTGGTGTACCATACCACGAAGAAGGCTAACGTAAGCATTCGGAAAAATGACAATATCACTTCTGCAGCTACACTACGACGACATTTCTTATTCTGTGTACCGTGTCCCTTCAAGACGTTGTCGATCATGGTTCCCGACAATTTCGTATCGCCTTTGAAATCAATTTCATAGATGATATTTACATTTTTGTACATAGTATTTGTTGATGGGCAAGTAGCCGAGTGGTTAGAACGGGTTCGAATCTCACCAGGGTCGATTTTATTCTGTTAATGTCATCGGTGGATGAGGCAATTTCACTTTGTAAATTTGTAGAAATAGTGGTTATGCTTGACGCTGTTGTAAAGTATCTACTTTTTATCGTTCATCAGAATTTGTTTAAAAACGTAAGGAAACATTTAAGGAAATACATATCAGTAGGTATTTAAGTCATTGAGCCTATCTTCCAGTTATCTGGAAAGTATGGAGTACCACAAGCGGGAAGTGTGAGAGAAAAAAACTGTTAGCATCGGAATTGCACTCACTGCCGTCCTCAGTATAGTTTTCGTGCAGATAGGCTTTCTGTTAAGTGATTGTCTACTCTAAATTTTAAAATAAAATGACGAAGATAGTTTTTTCATTATTGGTGTACCATACCACGAAGAAGGCTAACGTAAGCATCCGGACAAAAGACAATATCACTCCTGCAGCTACACTAAGACGACATTTCTTATTTTATGTACCGTGTCTCATTAAGACGTGGTTCTCTACAATTTCCTGTCCCGTACGATTACAGAAGTTAAGCAACATCAAGCCTGGTCAGTACCTAAATGGGTAACCAACTGGTAATAAAAGGTGCTGTAAGCATGGATGTGCAGGTGGTGCGATGGATAATGGCTCGGAATTGTTAATCGGAGAGCTGCGTTTCAATTTCTTTTGGGTTCGTTATATTCACTTACACGCAAATACCTTTTGAAAGGTATGAATCTAATTCTGCTCCCCCAGCTATGGGTTAATTAATAAGACTTGTATCACTAAATTATTATTTATTAAAAAGTACCTTACAATTTAAAAATATTTTCTGGCTTCAAATCATCTGCTAAGTGTTGATGACCATAGAAAACGAATCAATCAATAAAAAACAAAACCATTTCCTTTTTAACTTTTAGTAAAGTTTGATTTTTTGCAATCTCTCCTAATCCTTGTTCTGCCAGCCATTTACACAAGATTGTTAGGTACGCTGTTTTCGCTGTCCATCTTGCCTTCTATATGTCCTGTGAGTGTCTAATTTTCTAAGCCGTCTTTCTTTCTTATGTGTCCTAGAAATGTCAACTCGTTTGCTTCCATTTTAGCAAAAAAACTCATCGTTCAGTCCATGGTATGCTCAGCATCCTACTGTTGAGTCACCTTTCTGTTGCCTCATTTCTTTTCTTCATCCGTGAGGAGATTGTCTAGCATTCACTGCTATATCGAAGCACCTATATTACGTGACAATTCAGTACACGTCTTTGTTTTTTAACGAAATCTTCCTGTTTCTTAATACTTTGCTTAGCTTTTGGAAGGCATCTTTCACTACCCCAATGCGACTTCGGATTCCGGTGTCGTATTTTCCGTCCTCTGTTAAAACACTTCCTAAATATTTAAATCGTTATCTTCAATTTACTGGGCAGTTTCTTTTACGGACAACCAGGCATTCTTCTTTGTTACAATTGATGTTTAGTCCTTTCTTCTCCCTTTCCTTTATTGACTTCCGTCGGAGTTCCTGTAGTTGCCTTTCTGTGTCTGCTATCAACACTCTGTCATCTACATATGTAATTTTGTTAAGATCGTTGAGGCTAATCTCGAGGCGACGATTACAGATTTGAAAGAAAAAGTTATTTTTATTTTCTAGTGTAACAAATGTTGTAACTTCAGTTAACAATAAATCTGTGTCCTTTACTGAAATACTCAGAGGATATCTATACGATTATTTTACATATTTCTACGAACAACCATTATGATTCCTTCTCCCTTCCAGGAACAGAAGGTACTCTCATCAGACTTCTAATAGGAATCAATGTGTAATATTAATTCCTCTCCTATTACCATACCATCACGTACGACGATTCCGAGCGTCGACACGGTGTTTCTGCAGTTCACGATGAAGCAGTAAGGGAAGTCTAGCCATGGGGAGTCGAATACAGGAGGTATCAAAATTTCGGCTGTGCTAGTCCCATTGCATTTGGTTGGGATTTATCTGATGCCTGCATGAAAATAATTGCAGAGACTCGTCGTTTTTACACTTGGCCCATATCAACCTGTACGGGTACACGTTACGTGAAATCAGCCAGATGTAACAACCTACCGCCGTGTGCCTGGATGGCTATATTAAATACAATATCAGGGAACAGTAGATAGAATCTAAGGATTGTAATTTTATTTTACAGTTCTGCTGTTCCACTACTACGGAGCGTCACATACCACCACAGTGGGGGTGGGGTTAACTACTAGATCAGATTATTGCTTTATAGTTGGACTTCCTGCACTGGAACCAGTTACGCTTTCTAGCCGAGAAAAATACTTCTAAGTAACCAAGCAGAAATTAGTGAAATCGAAGAAGAGAAGGAGGTAAAGAGCAAAAGGAGGCTGTAAGTGAACTAGATGAATGGAAAATAATTACACACACACACATATGTATATGAATTACCATTATATATATATATATATATATAAGTGCTGGCAACTCGTTTTCCGAGTGTCCCTGTCCAGGCATATTTTTTGTATATTGAACAACTACAGAACCCCCACCTGCTAGCTTGTTCTGCAACTAAGATAGATAGATAGATAGAGAGAGAGAGAGAGAGAGAGAGAGAGAGAGAGAGAGAGAGAGAGAGAGAGAGAGAGAAAGAGAGAGATGGGAGGGAGGGGGGAGAGAGAATCCTCAGGCGGGATCAACAATTTTTTGAATAATGCCAGTACGCTCAAAACTTCGGTCACGATGACTTGTGGTTTCGAGCCAGCACAACCGCAGTTATATATATATATATATATATATGTATATATATATATATATATATATATATATATATATATATATATATATATATATATATGTGTGTGTGTGTGTGTGTGTGTGTGTGTGTGTGTGTGTGATCACACGCACGTACTGAAGGAACAAGGCAAATGGAAGAAAAACTTGTTAGCCCTTTTACAGATACTTATCTCAGTGCCGACTTCGTAAATATCTTCGAACAGTCCGCTATTTAGCAGAATAAACCTACCGTTACATGGAGTCGCTAATACAAGGGAGGTAACTGATACATTACAGAAATTAATATGCCAATATACATAGCTTATTATACAGACAATAAGAAGTGTGTAAGAGTCAACAATAGAAAAGGGACGCGTTTGGAAAAGAAGAAAAGATATTAAAAAAGTCATAACAATGATGATGCCGTAAAAAGTCGTAAATAGTAACTGATGACAAAGATGTCACATAAGCGGGAAAATGAAGCCCCGTGGAGATGTTTTCCTGCTTTAGAAAGGAAAGTGAAATAATTTCAGACAAGAAACTGAAGGGAAAACTAAGGAGGAAAAAAAGAAGAAGCAAAACAAATCAAGAAGCATAAAAAAGCCAATCAGTTGTGAATCAGAGCTAGCTTCGTGGTTGAGTTATGTCTTTGACGCATCTAATATTTCATCATAAATTTATTCATCTTTTTCATTAATATTATTCATTGCACTTAAATGGAATTGACGAAACAACAAAAGACACTGAAACGCTACAATCACCATCACATACTACATGCAGCAGCAGCAGCAGCAACATACTACCACCACCACCTTTCACTATCAATCCCAAGAATATTCATGACTCTCGACAATATTATTATGAAAGATAACGGCGTGAAGTGGGTTAAGACTATTGGACTATTCTAATACTTTTTCCAAATAAATAAAGCTTTCCTACCATTTCAAATATGTCTTCAAATTCTACCTTACCAAATGCTTTTGTGTAGTCGATAAAACATATGTACGTACTTCTGCATTCTTACTGCACTCTCAATACATACATACATACATATATATATATATATATATATATATATATATATATATATATATATATATATATATATATAAACATAAAACATTACGCAGCATGTATTTTATATACAAAGAAATAATCACCCATAGAATCAATCAGCAATATTAATGCGATTATTGGCGATCGCTAGTAGAATATAATGCATTATATTCTACTAGCGATGTGATATCGCCAATAATCGCATTAATATTGCTGATTGATTCTATGGGTGATTATTTCTTCGTATATATATATATATATATATATATATATATATTGCATTTCTTGTAGTATCTCTAAGGAAACCATATTGTCCTATTTCCAGTCTATTCCGCTACGCGATTTATTCATCAGTATCTGAATATGTTTAGTTATGTGGCTCATTACACCGATTGTCCAATGGAGCTCGAATATATTTCACCTGTTCCCTTGGCTTCTTAAGCAGCGCCATAAAGATGCATCTACTACGTAGGTCATAAAATTTCGATTACAATAAAATCTGCTCCGGCTGCTTTGTTTCTGTTCAACTTGGCCAGTGCCGATCTTGTCACAGTCTTTAATATTTTAGATCTTTCCTCATTTTTCTATAATGTGGATTTCTCTCTTTCGCCGTGGAAAGGTTCTATGTATACGTTCAAGCGTTGAAGTAGTTTTCTCTTTTCTATGAGTGTTTACGCTTCTGATTTTATATATCCTGTCGAGGCTTTTGTCCTGATATTACTTTTATTTTTTATGCATATCTGTCGTATCTGTGACGGGCAATCATTCTATCCCTGCACGCATTTCATTGAGCCATTCCTCGTCTGCCCGCTTGCATTTCTTTTTAATGCTTGTAGTCTATATTCTGTACCAATCCTTGGTATTGTTTGCCGTCATTTTTTCATCATCCTGAGAATTTAATCCGCTTCTTTCTTTTACACTGAACACCGTGGAGATAAGCCGCTAAGGAAAGAAAATTGGCTTCAAGGATCACGACTTAGCGACCATAAAATCATAAAATATTTACTAGTGTACCCGTGCCGTAAAAATGAGTAATATGTATTATATTGTAATTTTCGTTTAATCTAAGTACAATTCTCTTGTGTGTAACAGTTGAGAGCAAGTGTGCCAAATAATGGTGACACAGCCGCCTAAATTCATATTTGTTTTTGAAAAGAAAAAAGAACTTTAGTTAAAAAGAATTATGAGAGACAAATATGAGTTACGGGCAACATTAGTCGTGTTGAATATCTATTTTACGAATTTAACTGTATTTTATTTCCTTTTAAGTGCCAATTAGGAGGAAAAAAATAAATAAAATTTATGTTCGTATGTGAGAAACAGTGAAATGTTGTTATACTTTTCTTTTTTTCTTTTCAAAAACAAATATAACTTGAATTTGGGCGAGTGGCTTATCGTTTGTGTAAAAGTGTCAGTACGTGTGTGCGTGATTTTTAGTATTCCTTCTACCAGAGAGTAAATCTTACTACGTCGATGAAATGCTCTAAAAGACATCAAATAATGTCTTAAAAGCAGAAAGAGTAACAGCAACAACAATTATAACAATAACGGATAAAAGTTAAAACGCTGAAAAAAATGACAAACAAAATAACAGTAAGTAACAAAAATAAAAGAGGGATATTAGACTCAGGCACAGACGAGAATTTCTAGATCTGGCCACACAGAAAATATGTAAAGATAGAAACGATATCTCTTAACACTGCAAGCCAGAAGAAATGAATCAGAGTTTAAACATGTTAAAGTAAAAATTAATAAAGAACAGAAAAAAGTAACAGTAAGTGTTTTCTCTGTAGAACAAGAGATGGTGAACCACACCGTGTTTGAATGTAGCAAGCTAGCTTAAAGATATATAACAGCTGACCTGATGGGGATTCTTATTACTGCACACCACTGCAAATAACTTAATCTGAGGAACAAATAGAGCTCGATTACACCCTGTCACTTCAGCGGGTTTAAAACTCACTGTATAGTGAAAGAAAGGAATCTAAACCGGTTGTTTCAGTTAATTTTAACAAGGGTGTAGATGCAATTCGAGGTCAGGGTATTAGTAAAAAAAAATAATATTAGGAAGCTTGATTGATTAATTAATTTATTTTTTACGGTTTATCAACTTTTTTGCAGGTTATTTTAAAGCCAGGAAATATTTTTAGATTGTAAAAGTTTGAAGTGGGTGGATAATAATGACTTTACTGATAAAACTCCTACCAATGAACACATAGCTGGTTGAAGAAGAGATGGATATATACATAAAGTGAATAAAACGAACCCGGTTAGAATTGGAAGTCGACTCTCCGCTTTCCAATTCAGAGTCATTATCCATTGCATCACCAGAGATCTAAGCTTACTGCACCTGATATTTCCAAGCGATCAACCATCTAAATGATCGTAAAAAAAACCCGGCGTTTCAACGTGATACGACCGTAAGCCCAGCAGTCATTTCCACAACGAAGAGATATCACTATTTACAGAATATCTGTGAGATTTGATGAAACTATAGCACATAATATGAGTAAGTGCCCAAGTTTATCTCAGCGCGACTATAAATAGTGGAGGTTTTAATTACTTTTTGTATTTACTCAACCCCCACGAGGTCAAGTTGTGACACAAGTTCTGTTTAATGTGGGGAGCCCGAGCGCGTACACCCGGGCTAGGAACAAAAAATCCGTAGCCCCCGCAACTGACGGTTGCGCTGGACTCGGTGCGAGCACCGTTCCCTGTATCTAGTGTAATGTGGGGGCGCGGCTTCGGGCAGATGTTCCCCAGGACCAGCACCTCTCAGTATAAGTTTCCTCATTTGCGACTCTATGATGGAGTCACCCCTGAGTGCACTCTGCTCAAAGACAAAGACGCAACTGAGAGATGATAAATTGATGTGGTACAAACCACTCGAGAGCGCAATTTACACACTTACAATTGACAGGTTTTAATTACTTATCGTAAATGTGGAATGTACGCGAAACGGATATATACTGTTACTAATTTATATAAATTTTTGTTCCATTATTAAAAATGTAAGGAATCGTTCCATAACAATCTTATTAGTATCTAGACAATTTTTCGTACCCGACAATTTTTTTTCGCCAGAATCTATGTTACATATTTATAAGTCTGCAATACGTCTATGCTTTGAATATTACTGCCTCGTCTAGTGTGGTGATTCTGCTATACATTTAGAGATTGATGATAAAATCCAGAGAAGAATCTGCCATGCTAGTTCAGTACAATAAAATAAGACATACGTACTAATAGAAAATAATAACATTGAAGTAGAAGGTAGAAGACCAAATTTAGTTCGGCTATGCAAATAGTTGGCATGGCCACAAGCTCAATAGTCCTTGAAAATAAGAAAAAAAATAATGGCCGCCATTACGATGTCAGATTTATCAGCCAATCCGAGCGTTAAGGCCATATCGAAAACAGAGTAAATAAACTCTGAAAAATAGGACTGAAAAAGAATGAGTTGTCAAAAATTTATGAGGACCAACCCAAAGGTTACATTATCTATCAGATATGATTTTGTGTGAGAGACAGTTTTATATACTAGTTTAATTTTAATGCCGAAAAATAAAATTTGTCTAACGATGATCTGGGATGTCGGCAAAAAATGTTTTATCCCTGAAAATAATTAAAACGTGAATATATTTTGAGTATCCGAAAACCTCATTCAGTTCTTATGTTTGTGTCGTATCTGACACTTCAGTCCTGCTAGTGAGCTGCATATCAGACTACATATTGTGCAACAGCGAGAATCTCGGGACATAGCAAAAGGAACATTTGATGACGCTTTTCGCCGTTGTCCTTCGTCTCTTAGCCGATCAATACGACCGATTTAAAAATTTCGGATACCACTTTGGCACAAATATCTTCATTTATTTCTCTCCAGAGCAACTCACTCGAAGTTAGTATGAGGTTCATTGACAGCTGAGAGGTTAAACTTTAGCGTGTCTTTATACCCGAACCACGGCCGTTCAACAGTCCTTTGTCAAGCTAGTGAAACATGCGGACCGTAGGTATTCTGTCGTCCCCCATCCTTGCAACATGACCAGCCCAGGTGAATTTCGGCAAGAAGAATTCTCATATTTTGTTAAATAATATGGACAAGTCCTGTATCAAATTTCTTTTAATTAAATCTTTCAAATTTCTGATTTTAGTAATATCTACTACCCTCCACAAAATATTAGAACTTAATAAATTCCTCAATCCGAGCCATATATATATATATATATATATATATATATATATATTGTGATGGACTTGTCCCATCTATTTTGACGTATGAAGATTCGACAATCTCATTCAATTTTTTTTATGTTTGTGTCTAATGTGACACTTCAGTCCTGCTAGTGACCTGCATACAAGTCCACGTATTGTACAGCAGTGAGGATCTTGAAACAGCCACAGGAATATTTGCTGATTTCATCTCTTAGCTGACCAATACGACTGATTTCAAAATTTCTGATACCACTCTGAGTACAAATATCTCCAGTTATTTCTATTCAGGGCAATTTGTTTGACATTAGCATGAGGCACATTGACAGCTGTGAGGTTACTCTTTAGTTTGTCTTTATACCTGAGCCACAACTGCGCAACAGTCCTTTGTCCACTGTCAAGCTGGCTATACACGAGGACCATAGGTATTCTGTCATTACTCATCCTTGCAGCATAACCAGCCCAGTGAAGTTGTGACTGCATCAGGAAAATCTCAATTCTGCCAATGTTGCATTTTGTGAGAAGATCAGCATTGGACACCCTATCATCAAAAGTATAGTCACCGATGGTACGAAGACAACTTTTGTCATATACATCCAGCTGATTGATATGTGACCTATATCATTAATATATTTGTATATGTGTATATGTTTATATGTATACATGCATATTTGTATTATATATATATATATAAATAATATTAATGTTCACAGAAACTCACTATGTTCTAGTTGGAAGGGGAAAAATGAAACAATAATCATTGTTGTATTTCAGTCTGACCTACATATAAACCCAGTCAAGGCAAGCAAGTTTTCAGTATTTCTTACAGCTTTCCACTGACTCTACTATTACTCCCATACTGCTTTAGTCACTTTCTGTAGTAACTCGATCGAAGTTAGTAGGAGGAATATTGACAACTTAGAGATTGCTCTTTAACTTGTTTTTATACCCGAGACACGGCCGCCCAACAGTCTTTTGTCCACAAAGAACAAAAGAAAAGGGTATTTTTGGAAGATAACCTCTTTAAGTCAAACAGTTTTTGTAATTAAAGTGTTCAATATCAAGAGATAGAGCGTCAAATGCAATAAATATGATTAATATATTAAAATTTAATTTTAACTATATGGTGGACTCTCCCGTCGTATTCGAAGTATGAGGGCCAAACAGCCCAGTTTCTAGTACATACACCAGCACATATGATTTGATTGATTACAGTGGCGAAGGCTTTGTGCAGAACCAACCACACTTTTTGAAGGGCCAAATACCGAAACTTGGTGCACTACGTCTTATATATATATATATATATATATATATATATATATATATATATATATATATATATATATATATATATATATATTATGAAATGGACAAAGTCCGACAATTATATTAAGACATTTTTATGTTTAACATTCTTTTTATAGATACAAGTATTTAAGTAAATGCTCTGTTTATAATAAACAGTATTAAACAACATTTGCCGGCTCGAATGTCTGAGAAATCTTCATAGAAAATATTCGTCCCTCAACAGGATTCGAACCTGTATCCTATATGGAACCGTCATATAGCCTGACGTGCCTTAACCAATTCGGCCACTGAGGATCATTCGGTTGGCAAGGTCGAATTTACTGCTTATAAATTTCAATCTTGCATGAATCTCTCACGTACATTCGTAACTGCTCATGACGTATCAAATGTAAACAAATGACGTCACACATTATGAAATGGACAAATGTCAGTCAGATGACGAAACGCGTCGACTATGACTAGTTTTCCTTTTGTAATTATTCAAGCTGTCGTTTTACAGATCTGAAAATGGAAGTAGAAAAGTAAGCTTTTATCACAAGTAAAATCTTTCCACTTTGTCATACAAAGTCTTACCAAAATAACAAATTTAATGCGATGAAGTCCGATAAAAATCCTGAAGAACAAAACGCGCTACAATTAAAGTTTTTCCAATACTATCCATGATATATAAAAATCTATATCATTATCTCGTTATATATATATACCAATATATATTTATATATATATATATATATATATATATATATATATATATATATATATATATATATATAACTACAAAAATGTTTAAAAAATAAAGATAACGGCTAAATCCTTAACCTCATGTTATTCAAAATATATAACACGTAAATTAATCCCAAACTAAATTAATTTAAATACGAATTTGTACAAAAATAAAAATTTAGAAACCATTACTTACTTTCGTTTATTAGACATTGAATTATGTCACCTCGTGTCCTCCAGGACTTATATATATGTGTGTGTGTGTGTGTGTGTGCGTGTGTGTGTGTGTGTGTGTGTGCGTTTAGATAGATAGATTGAGAGAGAGGGTGTTTTTGTTAGAGACCGACATGGACAGAGAGAGAGAGAGAGAAAGAGAGAGAGAGAGAGAGAAGAGGGAAACTCTTTTTAATCATATCTGAAAGAAGAGTATCCATTGTTTGCCAGAAATACTCGAGGGTCGTAACGAATTTTAGACGGTCGGCTCTGTTTGCTCATCGATGACATTAACAGTTCAGTGTCCTGACATAAATGTTTAGTCTGTCCATTCAAAATGGCTTAATATCGTAGAGTTAATGGTTTCCCGTTAGGAAAACGTGAACTGTGCTTAGCACAAGCTGAAAAAAAAGCGAAAAATACAAAAAGCGTTGTTCAACACACACACACACACACACACACACACACACACACACACACACACACACACACACACACACACACACACACACGCACAGTGATGTTCGATAAAATGTCTCACTTGATTTTCTTTACTAAATGTTCTCTTCTCCGATGAAACGAAAGTTGAGCTAAATTCAAAGGATAAGCGATCTAAAATCCGAAGAAGAAGCTTTGAAAGCTCTTTGAATTTAGCAGTAAGTACTGTCAAGCATCCGTTCAGTATAATGTTCTGGGGATGCTTTTCTTTTCATGGAACTGGTTTCTTAAAACCTATTGAAAAGACCCTCAGGAGCGAGCAGTACAAGAGAATTTTAGAGTCTTGTATGCTCCCTTCTGCTGAAAGCGTGCAAATTGACCCCACCAAGCTCATTTTTATGCAGGATAATGCTCCCTGTCACAAATCAAAATTGATGAAGGAATACTTTGATGAGAAGCAGGTGAGTGTTATGACATGGCCACCCCAATCTTCTGACCTCAACCCCATAGAAAACTTACGGAGCATTATAAAGTACAGGCTCTCGAGAAAGCAGTTGAACAACAAAGAAGATTTGATTGTGAATTTCATATCCGAATGGAATTCAATGCTTGGAGATGAGATTTGCCAGAACCTTATCAAGTCAATGCCAAAAAGGGTTGAAAAGGTTATTCAAAATAAAGGAGGACCCATAGATTATTAAATATTTCGAACTATATTACCTATTATAAATAAATTATACCCCTATTATTATTTATTTAAAGCTGTTCAGTTAAGTTTCTATTGATTACTAGTTGCAGGAAATAAGTGAGTCACGTTTTTTGCCCAGATTTTTCCCCTAAATCTCATTTATATCCAAAATAATAATTATCAATAGATTACCTTAGGGTGAGTAAACTTTTTTACTAGGTGGTCAGGAAGGGATCTTTATATTAGTAAGATTAAAAATTAGTTTGACCCCAAAAACAATAGGCGAAAAATTTTTAAGTAAAAAAAATCAGGTGAGTCACTTTTATCGAACAGCACTGTATATATATATATATATATATATATATATATATATATATATATATATATATATATATGGAAGTAGAAAGTATGCTTTCATCGACAATTCAACATTGGCAAGCCAGACTTAATTTGGTATGGTTAGCTTAGAATGAATATATAGAATCTCGCGGAACCGGTTAAAAGCTGATTCGATCTCACTTTGACTGAAAATCAACAAAACCTATAGAAATCATGAGGTATTTCTGGGGCGCTCTAACTTACAGGTAATGATGTTTAAACCCCGAAAATATAATTTTATTTCAATGTGATCATCTGATGAAGGATATTTAAGACTGTATTGTGCTTTGGCGGCAATGATGTATAAACTCTTATTCAGGTATTGCATTTCCGGCCACTTCAGGTGAATTCTGTCGTCCCTACAAAAAATTACAAAATCACTGTATCTTAATAATTACTGGCAACATATGTTTTATATGTAATATTGTACTGAAATAGGCTTTGCTCACAATTTCACACCAGACCATCAAAGAAGCTAGGTGTGCCAAAGAGTTGACTAGAGGTGAACTTCCGGTCGCCGAATGCAGAAGCATGTGACCTCACTGCTGCATCCGATTTTTTTTTACAAGCTTGAGAACGACAAATGTGGGAGAGATAGACAACAGTTATCGGGAGTAGACAGAAAGTCCCTCAGAGTGCAGACAATGATATAAGATTCCAATAAAACTGCTCTCCATTAATCACCTGAGAGACGCCTTTCTGCTTTCCATCAGAGAGTGGTGAGTGATTTATTGCGCCTTGCTGGGATGACATGAAGTGGAAAGACTATACTGAATCCATTGCTAGGTCTACTGCTAAGAAAGTTGGTTCACTGTGTCGTGTGAAACAATTTCTCTTTCCAGAATCTATCCTACATATCTTTAGGTCAACCATTCGTTCATGCTTTGAATATTGTTGCCAAATATCGCCCGTTGCTCCTGCGGTATACTGAGAGATTCTTGAAAAAACTCCAAAGACGAATCAGCAATATGATTACTCGCGTCTCGGCTTCAGTCACTTTACCGCCTACGTCATGTACCTTCCCTATGTCTTTTCTATAAAATACTTTCATGATGATTGTTCGAATAAACTCTTCGTACAGACATTGAACATATGGGGACTAGTTAGGATTTTCATAGAGACAATGTGGTATTATGGTGGATGTAGTAAGAAAGGTAAGTAAGAATGTGTTGCTTTGGTGTAAGGAATATTGTTGTAAGTTTGGGTAAGTGTTTGTGGCTAGCTAAGTTTAAAGTTAAGACAGAAGAAGACCGTCCTTTCCCCAATCCCCCCTTCGGCCTTATGCCACATTTCTGTGTATTTAACAGAATAAATATTGCTCTTCGCTATTTTTTTTAGTTTCTTGTAAAGATATTTGTATTCATATTGTAAATACTCACTGGGGCCAGTTTTTAAAATAGTTATTTTTATCCCCCCCCCCCCAGACAATGAATTGTACATGTGGAGACTAGTTAGGATTTTCATAGAGACAATGTGGTATTATGGTGGATGTAGTAAGAAAGATAAGTAAGAATACGTTTTTTTGGTGTAAGGAATATTCTTGTATGGCTGGGTCAGTGTTTGTGGCTAGCTAAGTTTAATGTTAAGACAGAAAAAGACCGTCCTTTTTTCCATTCCCCATTTTGGCTATGTGTCACATTTTGTAAATAAATTACAAATAAATATCGCTATGATATCTAGACTTTTTGAATTTAAGCCCAGTACGAAACTGGCAAAGAGGTCTCAGTAATTTACAGTAGATGTAACCGTAAGCTCTATGCTAAGTTTCTTTTCTCGCACTTCTCGCTTGTGGAACTCTCTTCCCGCTGCACGCTCTCCAACCAACTTTGATCTTCAAAAATTTAAAATTCAATGTCAGTCATTATCTACTGCCTTCCTGGTGTCTATTCTATTCTTCTCACTCCTTAATAAGATTTCTGTTTTTATTCTTTTATTTTCTTTCACATTCAGTAATCCCTTGTGTCTTAGTGGCTTCACTGCCTTGCATGGGGTGAATTGGATTTTTTAAAAATTATCGAGCCAGGAGATCTGTTGGATCGCAACACCGACTGAACAAGTTTTTCTAACGATGCATTGGAGTTAATAAAAAGTCATATCAAATATGAAAGTGTCAATGCTCGCACTATTTGTTACCATGTGTTATCATTAACCGGCACAAGGACTTCATTGCGTGCACATTATTCACGTGCTTGCCCGAAATGTTCTATGCATGATTAGAAATGATTAAATTATGATAAAAAATCTGAAAGTGTTCAAATATTAAAATAAAATCGATGTACACACGGGAGCTGCAAACTTCTGATAATTGATCCTTTGTTATGGAGGTGGGCTGACCCAAAAAGTATCGATATTTTATTCTAGATAATTATGACCAAATTATAGTTGTGAATTAAACGGTGTTTTATGGCGGGAAAAAAAAAACAGTATGTCTTGTCAACTGCCAGTCATTCTGTTTTAACTATTAGAATTATGAATGTATTTTTTTTAAAGTAATGTAAGTGGTAAGGTTTAGTTATCGAATTAGTATTTAAATGTAAAACATTGGATTGAACTTTACAAGAACAAGTCCATTTTACCTCGTTATGAATTCCGGGGAAAATAGCGCGAATCAAAACCGGACGAAGTAAAAGACAAAATTAGATAGGAGGGAATGAGGAAAAGTCTTGGCTGATGTTGACTGACGTATGTCAATAAGAACGGTCGGAATCCTAGCCATATCTTAAATATTTTTTTGCAATGTCGAGGTGTGTAGCACAACGCTATCAAGGAGGCGGCCTGAATCTTTTGGAATCAGGTCGGGGTTGCTGTTTGAGCCGATATGATGCAAAACTCGAAATCGGCAATGAAGACAGTGCATCACTGAAGACATTCCTTGATGCATCTGAAATGTATTACTCTACTCCACTTGAAAGTTAATCAGTATCAACAGTACTGCATATAATTGAGTATTATCTCATATTTAGTAAGAGCCGTAGTCAAGATAACAACTATCTGGGCATGAATGATCTTCACCAAAATGGCGTCCGCGTTCCCGACCACTTACTGTAGCGGAATGATAAACAAACGAAATGCACTGAGCACGCAATCAGAGTTCAATCTTCACATAAATTTACTACACCCCATTCCCTCTATTTGAATATGAATCGTATAAAATGTAGTAAGTGACCATTTTCAATACAGGAAAGCGTATTTATACGTGGTTGATTGGCGCAACTTAATCTTTTCACGACACGTTCCCTGTATTTGAAAAGCATAGTATTAAATTTAGTATGTGGCCATTTTCAACGTAGGAAAGCGCCTCTATATGTGAGAAATTGGCGTCACATGATCTTTCGACTACCCATTCACTATGTTTGAATATGCATTATATTAAATATAGTATGTGACCATTATCAATATAGGAAAGCGTATCTAGATGTGGGAAATTGCCGCAACATAATCTTCTTAAAACCCGTTCCCTCTGTTTGAATATACATCGTATTAAATTTAGTAAGTAACCATTTTCCATATCGGAAAGCTTATCTAGATTTGGGAAATTGGCGTTACATAATCTTCCTACTACACATTCCCTCTGTTTAAATATACATCGTATTAAATTTAGAAAGTGATCATTTTCAATATACCAAAGCTTATCTAGATGTGGGAGATTGGCGCAATATAATCTTCCTACAACACATTCCCTCTGAATATACATAGTATTAAATTTAGTAAGTGACCATTTTCAAATTAGGAAAGAGTGTCTAGATGGGGGAGATTGACGCAACATGATCTTCCTAACAACCTATTCCCTCTTTTTGAATAAACATCATATTAAATTTAGTAAGTGAACATTTTCGACGTAGGAAAGCCCATCTAGATTTAGGAGGTCGGCGCAACAAAATCTTCTGACAGCTGATTTCCTTCGTTTGAATATACATCGTATTAAATTTAGTAAGTGACCATTTTCAATATAAGAAAACGTTTCTAAATGTGGGAAATTGACGTAACATAATCTTCATACAACGTATTCCCTCTGTTTGAATATACATCGTCATAAATTTAGTAAGTGAACATTTTCCATATAGGAAAGCGTTTCTAGATTTGGGAAATTGGCGCAACATAATCTTCCTACAACCAATGCTCTCTGAATATACACCGTATTAAATTTAGTAAGTCACCATTTTCAAATTAGGAAAGAGTGTCTAGATTGGGGAGATTGGCGCAACATAATCTTCCTATTAAATTAAGTAAGTGAACATTTTCAACGTAGGAAAGCCCATCTAGATGTAGGAGGTCGGCGCAACATAATCTTTCTACAGCCAATTCCATCAGTTTAAATATACATCGTATTAAATTTAGTAAGTGACGATTTTCAAATTTGGAAAGAGTGTCTAGATGGGAGAGATTGGCGCAACATAATCTTCCTATTAAATTAAAGAAGTGAACCTTTTCAAAGTAGGAAAGCCCATCTAGATGTAGGAGGTCCGCGCAACAAAATCTTCTTACAGCTGATTCCCTCCGTTTGAATAAACATCGTCTTAAATTTAGTAAGTGACCATTTTTCATATAGGAAGGCGTATCTAGATTTGGGAAATTGGCGCAACATAATCTCCCTACAACCCGTTCCCTCTGTTTGAATATACATTATATTAAATTTAGTAAGTGACGATTTTCAAATTAGGAAAGAGTGTCTAGATTGAGGAGATTGGCGCAACATAATCTTCCTATTAAATTAAGTAAGTGAACATTTTCAACGTAGGAAAGCCCATCTAGATGTAGAAGGTAGGAGGTCGGCGCAACATAATCTTCCTACAACAAATTCCCTCTGTTTAAATATACATCATATTAAATTTAGTAAGTAACCATTTTCAAAGTTGGAAAGCGTAACTTGATGTAGAAGATTGTCGCAACATAATCTTCCTATCCTATATGCACCCCAATATGATTTTGTATTATGCTAAATTTTATGGGTCCTTATCTATAACTACAGAATGAACTCTTCCTAACACTATGTATACTACGCCTCTCAAGAGAGAGAGAGGGAGAGAGACGAATCGAGTCGAGCCGATAGTAATTCACTCCAAACCAGACTGACAGTCATACTAACACCTTCCACATCTTGTATTATTATTCCGTGTAATATATTTTCGTTATTTCTACTCTTGTGTTCGTGATCTTCCTTGGTCCTAACCTGGACCATAACACTAACCTTAGTATATGTCATGTTCTAAGTATAACTCCTTTCGGCAATGATTCCAGGTTTTGTTGTCATTAACAGTTTCAACTATTTGTGTTCATTTAAACTGTTATGTCTTTACGGATAAGAATTTCATGGCAAATGCATTTAATAATAGGAATTTGCCTCGAAATGTTAATCTCGCTTGGTGTTTAAATCGTGTGGAGCCAACGACTTCCTCGCAAGTCCCTTAGGCAGAAAGAGTACAGGCGAGCAATTAGTTTTCTGAAAGTTTGAAATGCCACATAAAAGTTTAGAATCTAAACTTTTATTTTTAATTACTTGTCTTCGTCATATTTCAAAGCTTATTTGTCCTCGTACATTTAATATTTGGTGCGGTATTGAATGCTAAATATTCCATCGATAAAATCGATATATTAATCGGAAGAAATGAAAACTTGCATAATTTATGCGCTTAAGAGAAATTCCGTTAGAAATTAAATAGGAAATATTGCTTGGTTGGCAGGTATGGGTAAAACGTGACGGGGATACGTTTTTTCTTCTTCGTCCTCTCTTTCTCTTTCTAGCTCTATTGCTCCATTGAAATCACATAAACAAAAAATCCGCTACCATGAAGCCACGGTAGCGGATTCAACTCATTTTTAATGCCAGTTCAATATAGTATATTTGGGTCACTAACACAAAAAAGGAGAACGTCTCATATCGAGAATATTTAACATAGAAAAACATAACGGAAACATTTTTTTTTAATAATATGTCAAAATATCCACCTTTTGCATGATGACTGTCGCAAGACCGGAAACACGTGTAGTAAAATTATGGAAAATAAAGCATAATATTTTAAAGAAAATATCCACATGAAAACTAAAAACGTTTGCGGTTTCTCTCTTCTTTTTAATATATACACTTTTCTCTCGTTGGAACTACGATAACTTCTTCCTTATATATATATATATATATATATATATATATATATATATATATATATATATATATATATATATATATATCACGTGCAATAAACCTTGATGCCAAGTTTGTAAATATATTATCACCAATAGTATTTTTACGCCATCTGTCACATAAATAGTAACCAGACCTTCTCCTTTGACTTGCGACTGTTTAAATATAATATATCTACTTTTTTTTACAACAAATACAAACAAAAGGAAATTTTTTCGGTGACACATGTATGGAATTCCGTCTTCGGTTTAATAATCGTAAAAAACAAACAAACAAACAAAAAAACATCAAAGACAACAAAATCAATGTCACTGTAGCTGCAAATTTTAACCAACCGGACCATAGCATTGATAATGTTAGATGCTTGCTTTTAGCGTCTTCATTTAAATGCCAACAAGAACGCCGAAAGTCCTAGTTGAAATACATTTTTAAAATGAATTCTACACATTAAACAGGAATTTAGGCTTATTCAGAAAATACAGTTTCACAGAAAACCTTCTACAAACTCTGTACAACCCTAATCGTGGAAAACAACCAGGCCAAGATTTTATAAATGTCGTCATTCTAATAGTAACCTGGCTGGGATTGAAAACACTGTCTTTTCGGAGCAGGGGCTAATATTTGACCAACATGTCCGTCACAACAAATCGCTAAGCCACATAGAAAACTGATGTTCGTCGTTATATTCGGCAATGCTAACAATAAGCCAACCTCAGTGCTTTGACAGGCAATGATAAAGATAGTGTATCCGATGTATACGTGGAGGTCTTTTCGTCTATGAAGAAAGACGGAAGGTGTGGCACTGCTCTGAGGGCGTGCAATTAGCCAACTTACTAATCTTGCCAGAAGTCGGTGTTATTAAAAACAATTCTCCCATTTATTTTTATTTATTTACCAAGCTTAGCTTCAAAAACACCAAGTGTAAATGGATGCAGAAAAAAATACTGCTTAGTTCTTCCAAGGAGAGATAGCCTACTTTGAAAATCAGCTTTCGAAAACCTGTTTTTTTTTAGATAACCTTGAATACCGACTAATAAATTGGCAGGAAGTTGTGGAGAACTGTGATCCCCAACGTCTTGAATGGTCGCAATATATAGAAAAAGAAGAAGTCTAGATGGATACAGAAAAATACTGCTTAGTTCTTCCAAGGAGAGATAGCCGGCTTTGAAAATCAGCGTTCGTAAACTTGATTTTTAGATAGTCTCGAACACCTGCTAATACATTCACAACTTTCTCGCCTTTAAGGAAGTACTTCTTACCTAATTTTTTATGAACGAAAAAATGAGAAGGAAGTTGTGGAAAGCTATGATCGACTACGTCCTGAAGAGGTGCCGCACGTAGAAGAAGAAGAAGAAGAAGAAGATAAGAAGAAGAAAAAGAAGAAGAAGAAAAAGAAGAAGATAAGAAGAAGTAAAAGAAGAAGAAGAAGAAGAAGATGGGAGAAATATTGTTCATCACTTTGGCTTAAAGTAGACAGTCGCAGTTTTCAAAAATATATCTTGGCGTCAGATCAGTTCTGCGAAGAAACAAAATGGGTAACTATCACAGAATCCTTGCTTGCCGGCAATGTGCAAATGTTCCCTGCGTCCAAGCTGCCTCGCTTTTGGTCTGGAATAATCTGGAAGCGTTCGCCTAAAAAAAGAACGTCAAGTCCAATTAGGCAGTCTTTTACTGTCGATAATTATATGAACAGGGCAGAAGAGGAGGACAAGAGGAGGACCAATTACGATGAAAAGATAAGACATCGACTGGGATGACGCCAGAGAGAAATAATAGTAACCTATACATCATGATAGGCAGATACTGTAGACAAGGAGAAAATAGAAGGAAACGAATAAAGATAATATATTTAGATGCATTATTACTTAAACGTTATTTTAAGTGAATGCCCATATTTGAGTAGACTCTCCGTTTATTTATTAAACAATACATTTATTTATTTTCGTCTACCAGCCTGAATATTCGAGAAATCTTATTAAAGAAAAAATATGCTGCACCCGGCAGGATCCGAACCTGCGCCCCCCACTTGAGTTCCTCTCTTTTTATTTTAAAGATGCTTTTTGTAAAATAAAAAAAAATCATCTCACTACAAGTAAGGCGATAAAGCTACTAAGACGGAAGAAGGGTAATTAGAGTGAAAGAAAGTGAGAAAACGTTATTAAGTAGATAGGACAATAAAAGAACATAATTAAGAAAGTCAGAAGATAACGATTAACGTCACACACACACGGACAAGATGTAACACGGACAAGATTATCGTCACACACACACGGACAAGATTATCGTCACACACACACGGACAAGATGTAACACGGACAAGATTAACGTCACACACACACGGACAAGATGTAACACGGACAAGATGTAACAGCAAAGTTGTCCAAATCGTGTAACAGCAAAATTGTTTAATTCTTAGTTTAAGCTCTGAAGCGTTGTATCTTAGAGATGATTAAAGATATCTCACTGGAATTCTCCGAGGTCTTTATAATACGATTAGACCCTACTTCGAGCAACAAGAACAGTGTCTTATAAACAGGCAAGTTGAATAGATTCATATAAACGCAAATCTTTCGCCGACTCTCGAAAACATTCATATCATGCTACAGATTTTATTACTCTAAGTTTATTTTTAGAGGATGCCCTTATTTAAGTAGACGCTCCATTTATTTTTTAAACTGTATATATATTTTATGGAATTTTTTAAACTGTATATATATATTATGGAATGGACAAAGTCCGACAATTATTTTTTAAGAGATTTTTTTATGTTTATACGTTCTTTTTATAGATACAAATATTTAAGTAGATGCTTCGTTTATAATCTGTAGCTGAATCGGTAAAGCATGTCAGGCTATATGACGGATCCTTATAGGATACAGGCCCGGTTCCTCTCGGTAGAAAATTTCTCGGACGTTCAGGCAATTAGTGTTGTTTAGTATAAACTGAGCATTTACTTAAATATTTGTATCTATAAAAAGAACGTATAAACATAAAAAATGTCTTTATATATATATATATATATATATATATATATATATATATATATATATATATATGACTTCCTCTTCGCCGATTAAACACTATGGAGAAAGGAATTTTTTAACAATTGCTCCTCCTGCTTACGGCATAGCTCTTAGCCAGAATTGAGCGCCCTGGTTGCTGGTCTAGCGTTTATATGCATCACGTATATAATACGTTAAAGGATTCTCGTTCTCTGACGTGCGCTGATTGCTTAGTGCTAAAGACACTGACTAAAGCGAAATCGGTCGAGTTTCGATCTCGGCTTGAAGCAATCGGATCTCTAACTACACTGATGAACCTTGATACAGCAAAACAGGCTCTATAGACATTTCAACACCCCTCGTGTCTATATATATATATATATACATGTATATATTAGGAAATTTTTATTTTTATACGTTCTTTTTTATAAATACAAATATTTAAGTAAATGGACTGTTTATAATAAACAGTATTAACAACATTTACCGGCCTGAATGTCCGAGAAATTTTCATAGAAAATATGCGTCATCCGACAGGAATCGAACTTGGATATCCAGGCCGGTAAGTGTTATTAATATTGTTTAATATAAACATAGCATTTACTTAAATATTTGTATCTATAAAAAGAATGTATAAACATCATAAAAATTTCTTAAAATAATTGTCGGACTTTCTCCATTTCATTATATATATATATATATATATATATATATATATATATATATATATATATATATATATATATATATATATATATAATAAAAAAAAATATTCCCTACCATAATATTTTCCTTGATATTTTCGGAAACGAAACGGACTGTTATTATTATGACTTGACTCATATTTTGTCAAGTTTCTTGTCTATTCTCTTATGACCTATTTTAACCATCGTCTAAAAGCAATAAATCACATGGTATCAATTTATATAGGAGTTGCCGTCCATTTAAACCGGCCTAGTATGGCAAATTAAAAAAAAGCCTGTGAAAGTTTAACAAATTTTAATAGGTGAGAGTTGGATTATCGTGAAAATCAACATTCGCAACTTAGATTTTTGCTTGGCCTCCAAATCAGTTTAAACATTTTTGAGAATTTTGACAATCAAAAGCTAGAATCGTTTAGTAATTTTGATAAGAAGTCGATATCTAGTCGAATGTTATAGCAGCTTGATTCGATTTATAGACAAACAATTGGAAAATATACACCCCCAGGATAAAGAAAAGGAAAGAATCGGGTTTTGTAATTGTTTGTTTGTGCGCCCGTGCGTGCGTGCGTGCGCGCGCGCGGGTGTGTGTGTGTGTGTGTGTGTGTGTGTGTGTGTGTACTACTGTTCTTTAGTGAGAGAAAGTGTGCGAGAAAGATAAACACTACAAGGTATATGCATTTCTGCGTGCGTGAGAGGGAGAGAGTGGGGGACGTTACAAATTATATATGCTTGTGTGTACAAGACAGAGAAACGTAACAAAGTATATGTAGTTGTGTGCCTCTGTATGTGAGTGTATGTGTACAAGAGAGAGAGAAAGAGAGAGAGAGAGAGAGAGACTATATGTTCCTGTTCCTGTCTTTGAGAGAAAAACGTTAGAAAGTTTACTTGTGCCTGACAGAATGAGATAAGAAGCATTACAATATATATATATATATATATATATATATATATATATATATATATATATATATATGAAAGGCTCAAGCACTAATATTCCATGGTTATAATTTATTACATAATCACGTAATCACGATCCAAATCATCAGACCTACAAATTCAAAAAGACATTGAGCTCTACCTGGATTTTGGCCTCTTAGGAATATATCTATATCTATATATATATATATATATATATATATATATATATATATATATATATATATATTGACCACTAATATTATCTATCTATCTATCTATCTATCTATATATATATATATATATATATATATATATATATATATATAATTTCTGTGTCTGATCGTGTGTGAGAGTAACGTTACACGATACATTAATTTCCGGTATGTCAGTGTATGAGAGTGAAACGTTACAAAACATATGTACTTCCGTGATTAATCATGCGTGTGTATATACATGATATATATAAACATCTTTCGGTTTACACTACACATATTTTCATCTTAGTGTTTGTCCTGTATATGGAAAAAAATTGGGCTCCGAGATGACAATTTGAAATTGTCGAAAGTACTTAGCTCATCAATTCTGATAACAACTCATATATACAAAAACTAAGACATAAGAAACCTATTATTCAAAGAATTGATAGTAAATTAATGTCTCATTAAGTCTTGTTAGCGAAGTGATTTCGCCTTTAATCTCATTAACATTGCTAATAAATTCTTTGTATAATTTTTCTCTTTATGATATAATATAAAAACTGCGCACTCTAATAGATACATATATATATATATATATATATATATATATATATATATATATATATATATATATTTATTTGAAAATTATGACATAAACATGTTATAAAATCACTACAAAAATAGCCATTTTGTAGCCATGACTTGATAAGACAACAGAAGTGTTGAAACAAAATGGGAATTTTTGTGGTGACTTTATAACATGTTTATTTTCGAATAAATTATATTTCCTTTACTTTGTATTGACCACTATTTTAAGAATAGTATTTTTGGTTATTAGATTTTAATCCGTATACACTAAAACCTATATTTGTATATATATATATATATATATATATATATATATACAGAGAGAGAGAGAGAGAGAGAGAGAGAGAGAGAGAGAGAGAGGGGGGGGGGAGAGCGAGAGGTTACAACGTATATGTAAGTGTTTGGAAAAAAATAATGGCGTTTGTATGTTTGTGTACGTATGCTTGCACTGGTTCTTGTCTCGTTAAGGATGAGCAGTATTTTATTTGAGAGGTACTTAGACGGGTGACATTCCGGAACATCATTTACTGTAAGCAGTTTGAGTTCGCGCTGTTTAAGTAGGTCTTAAGCAAGCCTGAGTAAAACAAAGTGCATAGGATTAACAGAAGGACTAAATAATCTACACTTCAACAATTCATTCATTTCGTTATGCGATGTATTGCCAACAACGAAATGAATGAAGTTATACGGCCTCTTCTTCACTGTATCGGGACCGGATCCTCAATATTATATCTCAATATAATGAAGCAGACGCCAACGCTAATTTGAAAGAGTATCAGGGTCAAGACACAAGAAGTTTGGGTAGCGTTGAGGTTTTCGTAGCGGAAGGTAGAATCGTCGAACCAAGTTCAAATCCTAGCATACCCTGTTGACTTTATTTTCGCCTTAATTTCCTTTGAGTAAGGCATGGATCCACTTCTTCTTCGCTCACATTGGTTAAGTATCAGGTTAAACTGGTATCACTAATCTTGGTTGCCAACCAGTCTAGGAGAAGAACAACTCTGGATCTGAAACCGTGGAGAAGTCAACAGTAAACCCATCCGCTATGTTCCGCAATAAAATTCTGGAAATTAACAGATATTAAAGAAAGAAAGCTGTGGAGAGCCATTTCCGCCTACATCATGAAAAGGAGACGGCATTCAAAAATAGTTAAGACTTCAAACTGGCCTGGTGGACTGAAAGGGGAAAAAACCTCTTAGAAATAAAAAAATTCGAATAAAGATGTTTTAGATAGGATTTTTTTTTTAAAAGGCTCATAATACTAAGTTGGCGAGGACTTTATCTTTCTTAGCAAAGTGCCCTTTTGCAATATTTCGGGGAATTTATTTTGAGTTGTCTGTAAAGAAATGATAGTCCAAAAGTGCAAAAATCTAAGGAATATGACAGAAAAGAACCAAACACAGACAATTTTTGACTGGTCAACAAAGAAACATGCGGTCAGTCTAAAATTCTGATGACACACTACGCCATTTTTCTTCTCCAGTTCTGGTCGCTTTTCTTTAATATCTCCTTTGAATTAAATGATTGCCTTTCTAAAGAAGGCTCACGTTAGACGATCAGTTCCATCATACATGCGTAACACTCTATTTTCAATGAAGACTAAACTTCCGTAATGTTACTGTTGCTTCAGTTCGGTTAACGCTGTAAAGTATCTACTTTTCTCACGCTTCAAATTTTCTTGACGCTTAGAGAAATACTTATCAGTAGGTATTTTCCCTTTTTGTGGAAGCCACACACCACAGGAACTAACATAACCCACCTGGGGCAATATTTTCTCTCGGCTTGCACATTTTGAGTACGTTGCCTATCTTCTGCGGCATATAATAATGATTATTCTCAAGTAATAAATGAATTTATTCACAATTAGTCTCAATTGTTCTATACGAACGCAGAGCATCGATTATATTGAAACTTTGCAAACTATTAAATTAGGAAAATTCGTGTTGCCTTTGAAGTAAATTTCATAGATGATATTTACATTTTTGTACATAGTATTTGTTGATGGGCAAGTAGCCGAGTGGTTAGAACGGGTTCGAATCTCAGTATGGTCGATTTTATTCTCTTGATGTCATCGCTGGATGAGGCAATTTCACTTTGGAAATTTGTAGAAATAGTGGTTATGCTTGACGCTGTTGTAAAGTATCTACTTTTTATCGTTCATCAGAATTTGTTTAAAAACGTAAGGAAACGTTTAAGGAAATACTCATCAGTAGGTATTTGAGTCATTGAGCCTCTCTCCCAGTTGTCTGGAAAGCATGGAGACGGAAGGGAGTACCACAAGCGTGAAGTCCGAGCGAAGAAACTGTTAGCATAGGAATTATGGTTACATCTAGCCAGTTGAATTGTAAATTAATGGTATCTCAACGCCAGTCTAATATTGCACTTCTCTGTTTATACAATTAGTCCAAAGGAATTTAATAGGTGAAAACGTGTAAGCTCAAATAACGGAAAAGTTTGATACGATTCATAAAATCAGTAGAATCTCTTTATAGTTTTTAAAATGTTATTTGTTTTCATAACAAGTTCAAATGAAGATAATATTTATCTTCCTGACGAAATATAATTGTATCTAGATTATGCACGTGATTATTCATTTTGATACGAAAGATGAATTAATATTTGATATCTTATATAATTTTGGTAGCTCAAGTTGGGTAATTATTAGCGTCTCGGGGACAAGAAATCTGCATGCCGAGTTCAAAATCCGCTTGTCTTCGTTACATTCACTTTTGCAAAAATACCCTCGGAAAAGAATATGGTTACATCTGTTCTCCTCTTCTCCAACTATAGGTTAAATACCAGAGCAGAATTAGATCTCTAGCCGTGGATGGCAGCCAGTCTAGGAGAAAAAATGTTAAAATCGTATCTAACCAATAATGAAGTACATAGTATTGCAGCAAAAAGGGAAGGATCTTGGAGTTCACGATGATCCCGACTGCCGTTGACGTGATAGAAAGATAGATTTTTAATGATATCTGAATTTCTGCGATGAAGAATTATCATTATTTACATTTGGACTTATTTAGTCACCCGAAATTCTTCAGGTATTTTCGCTTCAGGGAGTTTCGGATTGAATCTTTTATTTAATCTATGGTATTAGATTGTTTACGTTACACGTCTCGGAATATATAATCTTGTTCGTTTTAGTAATGCACTGGTATTATTCGTTCTCTTTCCACTGAATGTGCGTCTGCACTAGCCACCCCCAATGAATATACCATCAAATCCACAAACCAACGCTTTAACCTGCTAGGCTATTATCATGTGGAATAATCCGAAACCTAAAACTTAGAGCATTAAACCTAATGTTTCTATTGCCTGTTTGCAGCTGTCGCTACTTCTGTCAGACTTGACCTCCTTCGCCGCCGTTTCTCTTTTCTCATTGCTGAAGGTTTTCTGAAATTCTTTCTTTCTTTCTTAATGACTGCCATAGGGTATTTATTTACACTAGTTTTAACTCGTGACAAGCACAATTATTATATAATGCTAGACCTAGGGGAAGGCAGTGCGACACTTACCTGACTAGCTTGTGTGAATGGATGGCGGATCGGTAAGCGGGAGGTTTAGCAAAGGGGAAAAAAACTGGTAAGAGCCACATGAGATAGGAAGTTATGGAGAGCCATGATCGCCTATGTCCTGAAAAGTTGTGGCACATAAAAGAAGAAGTAGACCTTCTGAAAAGTCCACCAGAGTTTAAAAGTATGATTGTAAATAGTGCAAAATAATGATATCATTTAACAAGATGATAAAAGGTCAAAAAGTTGATCCGTGATTTACTGAATGTAAATAGTGTAAAGTTATTTAACAAGATGATAAGAGATCAAAAAGTTGATACGTGATTTACGGGAAATTTTTTTTATGGTTTTATTCAGTAATGAAGAAATGAATTTCTTGCTTTGAGAAAAAATCACTTGATTATTTCCTTATGTGAGTCAGGAAGAAGGAAAACGAATGAAAACTGAAGCAGTGGATCCTAATAAGATACAATTGTTAAACAGTGAAGCTACAATATATATATATATATATATATATATATATATATATATATATATATATATATATATATATATATATATATGAGATCAAATGTTTACTAATCGTGGGAATTCATAGCAGTTAATTATTTTTAATAGAAATAGGGGAAAATATAATTTTGACCCGCGTGTTGCATATGTACAAATACGAAATCGTTAATACTTGATTTTAAATAGAGTGATATTCTTGTAATAATAAGGCAACGTACACACAAAAAGATCAAATGCGTGATTCTCGATATTAAGCTCAAAGCAATACATCGTTTCATGTTTCTCAATTAACAGTTCAAAACTTGCATCGAGTTCCTTGACTATGAGCTTCACATCTGATGCAGCAACAAGGAAAGATTTTCGATATGATATTTTTTTTTAGAGATTTTGATATTTTTATTTTGGTGCAGCATATGAACAGGAAAAAAATCATCACAAAGATTTGGTTTTACTCTTTCAAGATCTGGGACCTCTTTATAAGGAAATATGAATAGCATAAAAACAGTATAAAAGAATAACTTATTAACATTTACGCAGTCTGCAGACAAAGAAACAAGCGAAGATTTGAATAAGAAATAATGAAAAATGAATATATAATTATCTTTACGTGTAGTTATTTTCTATACTCTGAGTTTATTCCAGAATTGGATTTTGTCTTCTTTGGTGCTGAGCGTAACTTTTCTTGTTATTGCCAAAAGTAAGTTTTTGCATATTTATTGCAATATAACTTGTCTGTGGTGAGTCATTATTGGTGGATTGGATAATCAATTCACGTGAAAGAAAAAGTGAATGATTTTGGCTTGGCAACAGATTTTAATTTGAAAGATAATGATGAACATTGAAAAACTGGAAATAAATACAATTATCGACATAGATTCAAAGAAGCTATTTAAAAAAAAGCCGTTGGGAAGTAGCCAGCGAACTAGTCTGGTTGAGTAGAGTTATGAGTTCGATTATCATTGCTTACCTCTGATTTATGGATTTGTACCTATATTGAACTGAGGTTAGTAAGAAGATAGAAAATGTTTTGCAAATAAATACTTCATCAATTTATCGTCTGTGCAAACAAATAAATGCGTTAACAATTTTGATTCATGCATATATAAAATGGAATGCTAGATTTTAACCAATTAATATCCAGATAAAATCTTGTATAACTTATAAAAATAAAAATACACTATTAATTCCAGGTTTAAGAAAAATCCCGTATCAATACTAGGTTTCAGAAAAATCCCGTATCAATTCTAGGTTTACGAAAAATCCCCTATCAATTCTAAAGAAAAATCCGCTATCAATTCTAGGTTTAAGAAAAATCCGGTATCAATTCTAGGCTTAGGAAAATTTCGCTATCAATTCTAGGTTTAAGAAAAATTCCGTATCAATTACAGGCTTATAAAAAAATCCAGTATCAATTATAGGCTTATAAAAATTCCATGTGAATTATAGGATAATAAAAATCTCGTATCAGTTATAGGTTTTAAAAAATCCTGTATAAAGTATAGGCTTATAAAAAGTCCCATATCGATTATAGACTTATAAAAAAATCCAGTATCAACTATAAGCTTATAAAAAATCCCCTATCAATTATAGGCTTATAAAAATCTTGTATCAATTATAGCCTTATAAAAATCCGGTATCAATAATAGGCTTATGAAATATCCCGGATCAATTGTAGGCTTATAAAAATCCCATATGAAT
>OZ038488.1:99124731-99134731 GCA_964036315.1 Acanthosepion esculentum | reverse complement strand
AGGCTGTTTTCATGCTGGACGCAACTCTGAGAGTTGACTTCAATGTTCACTTTTATATATATATATATATATATATATATATATATATATATATATATATATATATATATATATGTATGTATGTATGTGTGTGTGTTTGTGTGTGTGTAAAATTATCAATGAAATTGGTAGTAACCAAGCAGATTTTAAGGATTTATATGATAAATAATATATTTCTCATATATTTATATGATAAAAATACAACGTGAATTTCAGCGTACAATATTTATTTTTAAGAGAAATATTTACAGTTCATTGTTCGGTGGTGCGTTAAATTTTATTATACAACTCGATGCTTGTTCCTGACATTGTAAATAAATAACATGTATATAATATTATATTTATTGTTATTATTATCTATTTTCTTTCAATTTCAGAAATACAAAAGATTCTCGTGTAACGTAAAAAATATATAACCTGAAAAGAATGCCTTAAAGTTACTGAGTGACAGGAACACAAGAGTTGGAATTACCAAATAGCTGAACAGAGATCACAGAAGAATAAAAAAAGAAAAGAAATTGAAAAAAATTAGTAAAATAATAAAAATGAAAAAGAGGATTTTGGATTGTCATACAATGAGATCAAAGAAAAATGGAAAATAAAATTGTAACCATCAAGAACGTATTTGAAAAAAAAAATGGTGTTTCAAATTGAAAAAAAAAATGGTGTTTCAAATTGAAAAAAAGAAGAAGCCATTATAGACTATTAATAACATTGACAAAGACATGGAAGCAATCCAACTACCATCTTTAGGTGAACATCATAAAGCCTGTCTAGCTTAGACGGACATCTCGCATAATGATATCAGTGCTTGAGGCTCGGGCTACCTTGATGACTTTCTGTTGTGAAGTTAGGTATATCGAGAATGTTGTAGACAAGCATTAAAACAGGTCTATGTTGGGCACTAGTAGATGACCCAGGATTCGGCACCGTATAGATGGTTTAAGCCAGCACGATGTTTTAGTAGATATTTACATTTGTATCTTTATTGAGATTACACATACACTCTTTCACACTCGCATAAACGCATGCACAAACATATTTGTGATGTACAGGCATCCCTCAATTAATGCTTTTTAGGTTAGTGCGCTAAAATCTTTATATACCAAAATTCGATTAGTGCATCCAGTGCCGTAAAACATTCTTCAGTTTAATCATAGTAATTAAAAATTGCTTTTTTTATACTTACAACACTAATCAAAGGGTTACACACAGAGAGAACAATCAAAGCTAACATCCAAGATATCGTTACTAGAGAATGCAAACAAAAATAATTGCCTATATATTTATATGGCAGTCCCTGTAGACTGTATATTTGAAGAGCTCTAAAAAGCTATCAAAATACAAGGACCTTGAAATCGAAATCTCAGAAATATTGAGTATGAAAACATCAACAATCTCTGTTGTAGTTGGAGCCTTCTGATTGATTGGAAAAGATTCCATTAGACTCATGGAAGGGATTTCTGGTAGCCCATGCCTTATAGACATACAAAGAGCTGTTCTCCTCACGAGTACAAGCCAGATCACGCGAAAACTTATATCTTTGTAAAATGTGTGTGTGTGTGTGTGTGTGTGTGTTTCAATTGCTCAGTGGAAAATGTCATCATGCCATTTCTGAGCTTAGATCTCTGAGCGGGACCCAGAGAGAAATATATACACACATGAAAAGAAAGGAAAAAAAATAATTATGCAACTTAGAAAGTACGGGAGAAATATTACGTGATTTTTTTTCAAAACTTCTGCGAAAAAAACGATCAGTATAAACTCAACTATAATATTCAATAATTACACGTGCAAGTAGTAAACTAGCTCAAGTGTTTTGCATCGAAACACACATGAGGGTCAAGTATTTGATAAGATATTTATTTACAAACTGATAAAAAGTTTGACCCTGGTGAGCGTTTCAATACAAAACTCTTGAGGTCGCTGCCCAGATAAGTCACTTGAATATATATATATATATATATATATATATATATATATATATATATATATATATATATATATATATATATATATATATATATATATATATATATTATTAGGGTGATCTGAATAATAATAATTAAGTAATACATAGAGTCTAGAAGAACCACCAACAGAATGCAGAAAGGACTGAACGGCCGTTTCGTCCTATTTTGGAACTCATCAGCAGTGTTCATCCACTACCAAGAATCGAACCCGTACCGTTATGAGCGTCATATCCACTAGACCAACGGATGTCGGTGACGAAGAGGTAACAAAAGACTCGATATAGCGCTTGCTCTTCACAAATTCCGTTGTGTGACTGATCCGAGTCTACTTCTGCCAACGGATTATGCCTTCATACGTCTCGTTTCTATCGCCCAGACAATCCACCCAGAGCATTAGAAGCCGGTTCAAACAAAGATAGATATATATATATATATATATATATATATATATATATATATATATATATATATATATATATATATATATATATATATATATATATATATCAATTGAGTCTAGTTTTTACCTCTTTCTCACCGAGATCCATTGGTCTAGTGGGTATGACACTTTTATCATATCGTAACGGTCTGCTGTCTGTTGACAATTCTTCTAGACTCGATGAATTGTATATATATATATATATATATATATATATATATATATATATATGTGTGTGTGTATATATATAAAGGTGCGTGTGTTTATATGAATATATTTATATATATGAGTATGGACTTGTGCACATTAAGTATAAAATCACATAAATATATATTCAAAGCTTGTGTCCACATATTTAAATAAAGAATAAAATCGACACTGTATGTGCATATATGAGAAGTTTAATGTCTTAATATCGTGCACATACACACACACACACGCACACACATACATACACACACACTTATATATGTATATATATATATATATATATATATATATATATATATATAGATATATAACAATTGACATTAAAATTGTAGAATGAAGGTAAATCTAAAATGTGCTGGTAGGTAATCAATATTCGATTTCCGATGTTTTCTAATTAAGTGATTATGGATCACCACAAAATAAAATATGCTTTTAGGAATTATCTATATATTCATATATATACATATATATATATATATATGTGTGTGTGTGTGTGTGTGTGTGTGTGTGTGTGTGCGCGCGCGCGTGTTTTATGAGAGGTTGCATATTGATAAAACTGTTTTCTAGAGCTATCTTCATATATATATATATATATATATATATATATATATGTGTGTGTGTGTGTGTGTGCGTGCGTGTGTGTGTACATATATTACAAATAATAACAAAACTATAGAAGTAAGTTGGTAGGTAATCATCATTCGATTTTCGGCAATTCTTCATTAAATGAATATAGTTTAATATCACAAATGCATTTGAGGATTATCTTTCTCTCTCTAGCTATCTATCTCGTTCTTTCTTCCTCTGTCTCCCTCTCTCTTCATATATATATATATATATATATATATATATATATATATATATATATATATATATATGCTATTTTCCTTGACCTCCTTGATGAGGTCAAAAAAAGAATCTGCAATATTGTTGGTCACCTCCTGTCATTTTTGCACCGCCGTAAGTTTATCTGTCATTGTCCTTTCTATAAATACTTTCAGTTTTGTTCAAATGAGCTATTAGCTATGAGTTTTAAAAAAAATTTAAGCCCTGTACTAGATCGGTGTCGAGATGTCATCATTTGCAGTTGAGTTGACTAGATGTAGCCGAACATTCTATGCCAACAATTTCTTCCCTCGCTCTCATCGCTCTTGGTACTCCCTACCGGCCCCATGCTTTCCATCCCCCATTAATCTTCAAAAATTAAACGCAATGTCAATCGCTATCTACTGACCTGATTACTCTCTTCTCATCATAAATGTTTTTCTTCCTTATTCTAGCACACCCTGTGACCTTTCTGCTTTAGGTGATTCCGACTAACATATATATATATATATATATATATATTTTTAAAGACATTTTTTATGTTTATACATTCTTTTTATAGATACAAATATTTAAGTAAATGCTCTGTTTATAATAAACAGTATTAACAACATTTACCGGCCTGAATGTCCGAGAAATTTTCGTAGAAAATATGCGCCTTCCGACAGGAATCGAACCTGTATTCTATACGGAATCGTCATATAACCTGGCGTGTTTATTATAAACAGAGCATTTACTTAAATATTTGTATCTATAAAAAGATCGTATAAACATTAAAAATGTCTTAAAAATAATTGTCGCATTTTTATCCATTTCATAATATATATATATATATATATATATATATATATATATATATATATATATATATATATATATATATATATATATATGTGTGTGTGTATTTATTATTAATATTTATTAATATTTATATTATTATTAATTAATATTTATTTAATATATATACATATATATATATATATATATATATATATATATATATATATATTCATATGCGTATGTTTATAGTGCAACTCAAAGTATTCCGGTTTCCTAAGTCGTCAGGCACAAACTGGTGAATGAAACCCTTATTACAGTTGTTTATTTTTTTAAAAAGTCCTGTGTCTCATGGGAGTTCCTAAATTAAACGCAGATTCAAAGCTCAACGTTAATATAAACTTAATATATTATTGGGGTGTAAATTCAAAATATAGACTGTAGGTAGGTGGATATTTGAAAAAAAACGATGCAAGCTTAAAATTTAAATAAGAAAAGAAGAACACCGTGTGTGTTGTTACACATTAATAGACATTTAAATTGTTATAGGTGGGGTGTTCAATATGTAACCTAAAATATGTAATGGGCCTGTGATATTCGGATAAATGATCTATCCAGAATTAAAATACATTAGGAGAGTTTTTCCTGTGATTCCAAGCTATCATAAGTTCATTCCGTTTGTTAAGTAGGTTTGGGTTATTAATATTTATGCTGGATCTTTTTTTCCCCATCAAACACAGTTTGTATCGGTCTCCGCGGCCGGAAAAGGGTGTAGATTTGGCGACAAAATTCCAATTTACTACCGGTGTATAGTCATTTCTTTTAATATTCCAGTAAAATTTTGAGAGTGCCGTGGCATTTGCATACTGATTATTGGTAAGAATCATTTTATAATGATAATGTCGGTTTTTTCAGTGGTTGGCTGTGAAACGGCAATAAAATGTTGTCTCTCCATTATGTTAAATGCTAGCTTTGTAGATCTCGCCTTTATACATATATTTATGATTTAGTGAACAGTGAATGCGTGCCTGACGACTTGGGAAAACTATGAAACTTAAGTTCTACTACAAAGATAAGTATATGTATATTTATGAATATGTATTTCTTAGATTTGTCTAACTACATTGAACACTGTTTTGTTTACACCTTATATTAAATTAAGTAAATATTTAATCGCTAACCTGTGTATGCATACTATCGCACGCATATACATTTGCTAATATCTAATTATTTGGTTTATATCAACAATCTAACTATCTATCTATCTATCTATCTATCTATATATATATATATATATATATATATATATATATATATATATATATAATTTTATTATATATATGTGTGTGTCTGTGTGTGCATTGTCTATATGTATTGTATATATCAAAAAGAAGAGAGAAACCGCAAACGTTTTTGGTTGTAATGTGGTCATCAAGCAAAGAGTGGGTATTTCCATATATTACTAAAAGGAATTAATTTTTGTTATGTTTTTCGATGTTAAACATTCTCGATATGAGGCATTCTCTTTTTTGTGTGTGTTAATGACCCAAATGTCTTCCTTGTGTACATTTTTCGTATTTTGTGCATTTTGCTTTCAATGATTGGTAATAATTTCTATAAAGAACACGAGAATCAAGATATTTCTATTAGAATCTCTGACAACCACTTTTATTTACCACATCCCTATAGTTGTCGTGGCTAGCAGACTGGCTTTCAAACCGTTAATTTTCAAGAAGGCGCCTGATCAAACCTCTCTAAATATCTTGTGCGCCATATTGAACCATCTCTTCTGATCACTGCCGAACTTTTCAAAATCTTTCCTCAGCGTGGAATTACAGTTGTTACCATGGACTTATGATAGTAAGCAGGCATTCAGGTTTTACAAGCATGCACAAAAAGCTTCGAGTTTATTATTTGTAACAGTGTAGATACGCAGTTAATTAAATGTGTCAATCTTTTTCACGTCAGCACTTAACTCTCTAAAATTATTTCTGATCCAAATAATTATAATCTGTCTGCAGAATAATGCCTTTCAAAATTCCTTAGAGACTTACGGCTACATCAAGTTGAAACACCGGTTCCCATATGGTGAGCGAAGTTAAGCCATGTAGAGCCTGGTCAGTATCTAGATTGGTAACAGCTTGGAAATACCAAATACTGTAAGCTTGGATACGTGGATAGCGAAATGGATAATGGCTCTGAATTTTTAACCGGAGAGCTGAGTTCCAATTCCAGTTGGGTTCATTAAATTCACTTACGCGCAAATACGCCTAGAGAAAGTATCAGTACAACTCTTCTCTCCTCTTGTGGGTTAATTAGTAAGATTTGTATCACAAAAACTATTATTATTCCCACCGTCAAAAAATAATTAACTAAAATTGCGTACAAAATATTTAGATTTTGGCATTAAGCCCATAGAGGTTGATATACCAATAAACACAACTAACCAACAATTCCTTATAATAACGAAATATAATGTTTATAATCTCAATTTATTGCATGTAAACATTATTTTTATGTTTTTTATTCTAATGTCTGTGACGTTTTGCTTTTCTAGAGTTATCTCCCTTGCTCTTGATATAAAAAATGTCGAACTGTAATACAATAATATACCAAAGACATATTAAAAATTCCTATTTGAAAATCTAATAATAGTAAGCGCTTAAGGAATTACTTATTTCATACAATAATAACTGGTTTCTCATTTTGGAATATGCAGGTCTGCTCGTGCTGCTAGCTAATCCCTGTAGCAGACGCCTGCTCAGTTATATCTTCGTCTTTTCAACACCAACAGAGCAATCTGGAGATTTATGTTGTAACTTGTCTCAGTGGACTTTAATTACAATTTTTTGGAGGGCGCGCCTTGTTAAATTAGGTAGATACACTCAAACCTTTGGCTTCTTGTTAGTTCGACCGTCGGCGTATTCTGAACTGTTTCGATCCACTCAGCTTCACTCACAATTCTTGGGTCACACCACGATATGATTTTCAGGCACTCTTCAAATGTTCCACACGCTGGAATCATGATGGAAACGCTAACGATCTAATCAAGCGCCAAGTCATTCCATTCTGTTTCATGTTTGAACCCAATATTTAGACCTAAAGATTGAGGTCAAGGATGAAAGAGACTGTCACCTCTCGGTGTTGACCTCAGAGTCCACTTTAATATATATATATATATATATATATATACATATATATATATATATATATATATATATATATATATATATATATATATATATATATATATATATAGTGATTTTTGAAGCGTATCTTAGATGTGGCAAAAGGCCGAAAGTACAGGACACCCAGTGAGTATCGAACTCACTATTCAGTTGTAATTGTTCTAGCGAGAAAAGCTTGCTAACCATTACATTATATATATATATATATATATATATATATATATATATATATATATATATATATAAATATGTATATATATATATATATATATATATATATATATGTGTGTGTGTGTGTGCGTGTGTGTGTGTGTGTATGTGTAGTTAAACTAAAATATATCTGTCGAATGAAGATAACTCAGTGGTAGAAACTCTGACTGACACCAAATCGGTTGGGTTTCAATCATAGCTTGAGCCATTGGGATACTGGCACTGAGCGAAACAGTACTGTCTGCGAATGACATAATTTAGATCTTGAAAATATATTCCAATTGAGCACTGTTGAATGACAAGCTAATTCTAGACACAACAGCCACCTGCGCTAATGCAAAACACTTCATCAAAATGAATAGTGTTAGAAACTTTGACTGGCTCGAGGCATTCGGATGTCTAGTCGCACTGAGGAGCTGTGATACAGCGAAACAGTACTGTCTGCGAATGACATATCTATCTCTCTATCTATCTATCTATATTGTGTGCTTTTATGATTATGAAATCACCACAAATATTCTTAAATGCCTATAATTGATAATAGAAGCCATTGGTTTATATCAACGACTTCCCATACTTCTCGTTTTTACTCTCGGGTGGTCATGTGTGACGTCACGAGCTGCGATGCGATTTTCGCTTCTGCGTGTCGTATACACGATGTTTGTCGTAGCTTTGAAGTTTTTCATGCAACAAAAACAGACTATCATTATTGTTTCGTCCGTGTATTGTTTAATATATTGTAATGTAATTGTCATCTTTGATAATGGCTTATGTAAGCCGAAAGTTTAGATAGGATTAAAACATGTGTCAATATGGTGATTTCCTTTCGTCGTTCAATGATAATATTATTAAGCATATCAGACGAAAAGAAAGGAGTTTGCTTAAAACAAATAGACAAAACTTGTCTACATTATTTAATGAAACACACACACACACACACGCACACACACACACACACACATATATATATATATATATATATATATGTATATATATATCGGGTTGACTGGGATAGCGTATTACTTTATGATAATTCTAAGTGAACACGGACACAATGTGCTGACTGTGTTTAGAAATTAAAACATCCCTATACCTCTAGATACATACACACAACCCATACATTCAGTTAAAAGTAAAAATAAAATCATCCTTGATAATGGCTAAATAATATCCGGAAGTGCTCAGAAAAGAAAACACTTGTACGAACAAAAGAAACATTAAATAAAAAGCTTAATCGCAGTACCTTGCCAGTGCCATTTAACGAAACATGTATAAAAGAGGGGTCCTTGCCTAAATCACAATACATATATGTCTATTATCAATTTAAACGTTATTATTAGCGGATATTTATATTTGAGTAGACGCTCCATTTATTTATTGGACTGTACTTTTATTTTCGTCTACCGGCTTGTAAATTTGATAAATACTATTAAAGAAAATATATACATTCTCCGCCAGGATTCGAACTTGCGTACCTATGAGCAGAGATCCGATCTGCTCTAACTGACTAATCTCCAAACAGCTTATCTGAGAAAGTAGGACTGAATAGTACCTTTAAGCAAAATTACTCTCATTGATCGGTTAAGTTCCAGCCGGATCTGTCAGATTAATCTCACACACACACACACACACACACACACACACATATGTATATATAGTTAGAGATTTTTTTGGTTTACGTCTGTTCAAACTTCCACATTTCTTATATAATATTACTTTCACCCAAAGTCGAGGTAAAATGTCACATTTAGTAGAAACCTATTTTATTTGTTATATGAGAACAAACGTCGAAATAAATTTTGGCTGGCGATGATACCGGCACTGTCAGACTTGGCCAATTCCTCACACAAAAGCACGTGTATTTATTTGCAGAATATAAACATGTTGCCTGAACCGGATCCATACACTTGAAAAACACGTGCTCTCGAGAAAACACATCATTGAAAACATCTACATGGCTTAAATAAATATAAGTATGAAAAATAAATGCATATAAATATATGCGTGTATATAAAATATCCGTGTATATATATGTGTGTGTGTGTCTGTGTGTATATATATATATATATCAAGATATATATATATATATATATATATATATATATATATATATATATATATATATAAGGATATATATATATATATATATATATATATATATATATATATATATATATATATCTTTTGAGATTACTTCTTTTAGATAGTTTTAAAAATGTGATAACAATACGCGTTAGTAAAGTTTTCATAGTAAAATTCGATCGCGCGATATAATTCGTCGTGTTTCGATAAAACATAATTTTAAGCATCTGACGATCGATTCTTTCCAAGCGCGGATA
>OZ038488.1:98924731-99117231 GCA_964036315.1 Acanthosepion esculentum | reverse complement strand
CAATGAGTGAAAGGTATCTAGGAAGGACATCAACGGTAACAGGCGAAAAAACGAGAACGTGAACAAGAATTTTCCATAGATTGACATGATCAGAAGTTTACCAAACGCGACATTTATCTGAGGAAGGTCGGAGATCACACCAGTTGAAACAGAGTGACAAAGACAACAAAGAGGAGAAAACTGTTCCAAAAACATCTATATAATAAAGATTCAATAACTACGTTAATATCTTCTAACAACATTATAGCAGTGTCTATAAAAACTTTATTAATAACGCCTTTCTGTATATATTTAATTATATTGTTCCTTGATTAACCGTTTTCAAATGTAGTTAACATGACGTCATACGTTTTTTTCTGTCAAATTTTTTTTTTTGTAATCCGACAGTCGTATCGTGGCTGAATTATTAGAGAACTAATGACGCAATTTTGATGATAAAAATAGAATCCTGTTCAAATCTTGCGAAAACGCCTGAAAAATGACTTACTTTTCAAGATTTTATTAAACAAACTGATCAGTTATATTCAGCTATGGTTGTGATGTATTCTTCAAAGTACATGGAAAATGTGATCATTAATCCAATAATATTCGCTCATAATAAAAAATATATATTATTTAAATATTTAAGTAGAATTCACAAAGGGAATGATTTAATGATTGGGCAACTATAAATACATAGCTGATATGAATAACAAAGATAGATAAATAAAAAAAAATACTAATTAATAAAAAAAATACTATTTAAGTAGATTGACATTTTTTTACGAATTATCAACTCTTTGAAGGGTATTTAACGCTGAAATATATATTTCGCCTTGACTAAATTTTCCAATTTATTTAATAGGATGCCGTTCGTTTTTTCAGTCAAATCTTTTATTGTAATCCAACAGTCCTATCAAGTTTGTATTTTGTTACATTGTTAAGTTGCAATTTTGCGGACAAAATAAAACTCCGTTGGAACGTAACAAAAATTCTTGACAAATGTCTTGTTTTCGGGATTTTATTTTTCAAAAGGCGGCATTAATTTTTTTAAACCTCAATATATCTGCACATTTCTCTTTCTATTAAAGGAGTCCATTTTCTTAATCAGTACCTCCCCTTGTAAATCTAGCAACAATCTTTTCTATAAGGCTAGAATTATATAAAATTTTACATCTATTTACATTATTTATATATTTCTTTCTCACTATGAAAAAAAGGAAGACTTAAGAAGCTTTTTTTCAGGTTATAGTGATGGGTAACGACTCGTTGGGGATTACCTCCCTTGACTAAAGAACTCTCCTAATTTAAAGAAATACCTATAAATAACTGGTTGGCCAGAAAGTGCTGACTCACATAGGAACCAGACCGACTCCGTTTTTACGGGATCTACGGGGATATTTGCCCGAGTATACGGGCTCGGATACCCCACAATAAACTCGGCTAAACGCTAAACTCTATTGCCAGTAGCTTGACCGTGTGTATGACAAACTAAAGAAGGAGTATCCTGCTTTGGTCAATCGAGGTCGGGCTTTGTTTCAGCAAAACAGTGCGAGTTCACACACTGCCAGGTTGACTAAGGAGAAGTTCAAACAGATGGACGGTGTTGAGATTCTTCCACATCCACCATTCAGTCCCGATGCTGCGCTGAGTGTCTATGGCCCCACCCACTCAATGGCGCACTTCCTTCGCGACAAACGATTCAACACTTGATGGCGTGAACGAAGCTTGTTTACAGTTTTATGATTCATAGCCAGCGGCCTGGTATCTGGGACAGATTCGGATGCTGGCTGATCGCTGGCAGAAGATCGTCGGCAATGATGACTTTACTTTGAAGAATAAATGTTGATGTTGCTCCATAAAATTTTGTTTGTTTATTTCCCCTTCCCAAGTAAGGATTTTCTGGCCAACCTAATAAATACTATTTAGAGAGGTTCAGATTAGTAGAGTTCTTTATTAAGGCGGACACACTCAAACAAAGTGTGGTAACTAAGTATTTACCTACCACATATATCTAGCACAATATTACTACTTTAATAAGTTACTAGTTAAGTAAATCAGGAAAAATCTACCTCATCCACTTACTTGACTTCTAAAACTTATCTCGTCTCCCAGATATAGTGAACGAAAATTAAGCATTTAAATACAGAAATGAAGTAATTAAAAAACTATTTCTTTAGTTAGGAAGTAAAGTAAATTTTATGCAAAACATACAATGCGCCAAGCTGTGCTGTGCTGTTAGGTTTATTTAATTAAAATATTTGTCGAAGTTGTTTAATTCCATTCTTCCATAATTATACCATTCTGTGGAGTCTTGGATTCTCCAGGAATTTACTCAAAGAATCTGTTGAATCAATTCCGGAGTGTGGTCAAAATTAAAAATCAATAATTGATTAGTTATAATCAATTATAGCCGTGATGAATACTTCAAAGATTATGGAATATTTGATCATTGATTCAATAATATTTGGTCATAACTTACCAAAATTGATATTTTTCTGTTTTATCATTTAAATATTTATCTAGAATTTACGAATTGAATGATATGTCGATAGGCGTTTGCAGAGGGCGGCTATTAATACATAGCTGACATGAATTACAAGGATAGATAAATAAACAAAAAAGACAGTTACTAATTAATAAATAATTAAGTAGATCTAAGTAGATTGATTTGATTTTACGGTTTATCAACCCTTTATGAGTTATTTAAAGCCGAACTGTATTTCAAATTGTAAGAATAATTATTTTCTATTTTTTGCGTTTGAGTATTGCATTAACGATATTTTGGGGATAACGACTTTTATAAATATTAATTTACTATTTAACCCACATCTGGGGGGTTGAAGAGATGTTTTCCTAATTTTCCTAAGAGTATCTGCGCGTAAGCGAATGTAACGGACGCGATAGGAATTTGAAACTGGCTCTCCAATTTCACATTCGAGGACGCTATCCGTTACGCCACCCGCACACCCACTTAAATAAATAAAAATAATATTTCCCGTATTTTCTGTTTGCTAAGGCGCATTTTTTCCTGAATAATGTCCGCGTAAATCACCTTGCGTCTTAGCACTGAAAAGTGAAATTCTAGAGAGGAGTTTGCCAATCCCTCACGAGATCCAGTCACGAGATACATGCAATTACGAACCCCAGACATATAATATAAACTTACAAATATAATTCATATGTAATAAATACTGTCTATTGCGTTGGTATCATACGACATATAGTGTTTTTATTATTTTTTTTTGTAGTTTTCTACTGGTACTGTAAGTCTTTCGTCCATCTAGATATACTGTACAGTGTCTTCACAAAACCCCAACTCCGGCCACGTAATACAATTACGTTTCATATGTACATGAATACAAGCCTTATTATCGCATTTTATGTACTATTGAAGCAAATCAATTAGCTCAATAAGGCTACCATTAGTTCCAAATATATTGTCAATTCCCAGTATCTACTATGCAGTATGTTTAAGATAATGGTGCCTCGGCGTTGGTGTCACAGCATTGGTGCTTCAACTATGCCATCTGCTGGTAGAAAAGCCAACTAGCTTTATCAAAATGATAATTCTTTGTGATACAAAGGAATTTAACACTGTAAAGTCGGCGAATTCGAATGCTGGTCCGGTATGCTCTTAATTCCATAAATATTAAGAAGAAATACCTAACTTATTATAGGGTCCGTGTTACCGCTACTAACGCCTTAGTATAGGGAAAATACGGTACTTAATATAGAAATGTTTCTATTTTTAAGCGCTGTATTAGAATGGCGCCGAGATATCTTCAGTTTAATGTTTAGCTGATTAGATGTAACCGTAATTTCTACGCTAACAGTTTCTTTTCTCGCACTTTTCCTTGTGGAACACCCTTTTGGCTACATGCTTTCCAGCCCTCTTTAATCTGCAAAAATTTAAATGCAATGTGAAGTTGTAGAGAGGAGTTTGCCAACCATCACGAATCAGTCACGAGATACATGCAATCACGAATCCCAGACATATAAGCTTAGAAATATAACTTATATGTAATAAATACCATCTATCCCGTTAGTATCATACGATATATAGTGTTTTAATTTCGAGTAGTTTCCTACTAGTACTGTAAATCTTTCGTCCATCTATTAATACTGTACAGTGTCTTCACAAAACCCCAACTCCGGCCACGTAATACAGGCTGACAATTACGTTTCATATATACAAGAATAGAAGCCTTATTATCACATTTTGTGTACTTTGAATGTAAACATCTTGTGTATTGAGACACCTTGTGGATTGTGATAGCAAGTAGAAATTGTCAATAGATATAACATTGTGCTAAACTACTGAAAATCTAATATAAACAATAACCACCAATATTTAGCAATAGGTTCAAAATGTGACAATTTGTTGACAGAACGAAAAATGAGGCCGTAGATTTGACGACTTGGTAAGCTATTAAATACTCCAAAAAATATCTAGCTAATTATGGGAGGCGGCTTACCACATGTAGCGTCTTTGAATACGGGGAATACGGTAAGTAGGTAATATATGTAGAATTCACGAAACAATGATTTGATCAGGGCAACTTTTAAAACTAAACTAATATGAATAACACAGAAAGAAGGAAACAAAGAAACAAAGAAAGGAACAAAGAAAGAAAGGAAAAGAAATACTAATTGATTAATAAATAATATCAGCTCATGGTCGATAGGCTGAAAAATATCATTGATGGAATGGAAATACTGATTTTTCTTAAGATGCTGGGGAATTGTCTTTTGAAAAAAAACAAAAAAACAAAAAAAAAAACAATTCTCCGAGGGAAAGGGTGCTCTATACGAATTTCAAAAGGAAGTGGATGAGACAACAGATGTGGCAGTTCTGTCCTTGAGGAGATTTTTACGAGCAGCCGAGGTAACGCTGGGGTCAGTTCCGAAAGAGGCGCGTTTTCTAGCTTCGAGCTCAACAAGGTATGTGTTGGTAGTTTGTGTGAAGGTACGGGGAAATGATGGCTTTTGCTGGCGACACCATACCTTTCCGCTGAAGGCCAAGTATATCCATGGATTTGTACAGCTGTTCAAACTCGGAAGCAGAGAAAGAATCACCATGGCTGGACCTGTAAAAAAAGGGAAGAAAGAAACAAATATATCAAATAGCCTTAAATTCCTGTTTTTATATTCTAGTAAAATCAGTGACTAGTTCAATCTGTCTCACTTTTTCTTTTCTTTTTTCTTACTTAATCTCACTCATGCACAGTAGAGTAACGGATAAACGCTCAGATTAAGAAAATCGGAGAGCTGGGCTTGAACTCTAGCCGAAAATGCCCTTGGGAAGTGCATGAATCTTTGAAGAGATTGTCAAGCTTTTATTGCCATACAGGGTGTAACAACAAAATCGTCCAATTGTTAGATTAAGCTTTGAACCGTTTTATCTCAGAAATGATTAAAGATATCTTACTGGAATTCTCCGAAGTTTTTATAACACTACTGGACTCTACTTTGACCAATAAGAATGTATAATTACTCCCCAAGCTTAACAGAAGAATCATGATGAAATCAACCATAAATGAAAATGACATGTTCCTCATTAATTAATCATAGCTACGTTCGGAAGCTCATGAAGATTGATATAAATTTCATATATATATCTATATATATATATATATATATAAATAAAAAGGAAAGAACAGTAAGATATAAAATCCGGTGTTCTTATAGATATTTTTATTTTTACACAATAGTGCTCAATGTAAATTTAAATTTACAGAGCATTAATATTATAAATTAATAGATTTAAAATATGGTTTTACCGCTACACAGTGATAACCATGTTTCAGAAATTCAAGGGCTTTAGCTTCCATTTCTGAAACATGGTTATGACTGTGTACCGGTAAAACCATATTTTAAATCTATTAATTTATAATATATATATATATATATATATATATATATATATATGAAGAAATATACTCTTAAGGTGTGCTATATTTATGGGATAAAGTGCTCAATATCAGAAATAGAGCGTGTGTAAATATAAAAGTGAACATTGAAGTCAACACTTAGGAGCGACAGGCTGTTTTATGCTAGACGCAATCGTCAGGACACACACACACACACACACGCACACACACACATATATATATATATATATATATATATATATATATATATGGTATTATTTCAGGCCATATATATATGTATTATTTCAGGATCATTTCCCAACTTATTCAAGATCATATCAGCCCTCTAACACTCTCACCTTCTACTCTGGAATAACAAGGTGTCTCACATGTTTTACATACGATGTAATTTAACTGCTCCTTGGACTGTCATAGCTGAAACTCCTCCCTCACGTGCCAAACGTCTTATGGATTGAGTTGGATCTTTTATAATTGATCTCTTTAGCTCTAAGTTGAAATGATGATCCCTCTTCCTGTTGTGACCTCTTGATCCAGTTTTCCTCTCAATTGTTCCCCTTTTTATAACTTATTCACCGTTCTCTTGATGGTTCTTGAATGGTCTTTAGAGATGGAAGCCAGAGTATGAATGGCGCATCGGCAGGTTGGCCTAACAGATGGCCTCCTGGCCACCAAGTGTAGGCCAATGTTCAAAGGACTGCCAGGGACTGTCATGACATGTGAATACGTGATGAGCACTCACAGGAAAGAACCTTGTGTCACACACACACACACCCATGAGCGCAAAAACACACACACACACACACAGATACATACATACACCTAAGATGGATCCTATATATGTGGAACACATATATAGGATCCATCGGAGAAGACGCTAGAAAAATGGCCAGCTCGGATATAGCTGGTGCCACCTGCCATTCTCCATCTTGATAACAGCCAGATCAATTAAAAAATGGTACACTGCTGCCATATCTCGATTGATTATTGTCCTGTTCTCTCTTTCTATCCTCGACAGTTTTCAACATTTTTTATGGAGACTTGAATTAAATATTTTCCAAATTGCAATCTCTTTTACACAGATGGAACACAGCAAACCTGTTGCTACTCGATCGCAACTTCCACTGAAAATGTTCTGACGAGTTACATTCTCTTGTTACACGAATTCAGACCTTTACAGCCAAGACCCGTCATACCATGTACACGGGGGCGAACAATCCGCCTTCCTTTCGTATTCCCCCAGTAAGTTACATTTGGGCATTCTACTTTTCAACAGCCGCTACTTTACGAAACTGACTCGGAATGTTATCCCTAAGTAATGCAAGTAATCATAATACCTCATCTCAGAGGTATAGACAGATATGGATGAGGTACTTTAGTCTTTGACCATATATATGTGAATGATCCCACGAAATATAGGTTTAATTCTCGATCAGGGATAAAAAAATGTTGCAGTTTAAATGTTGATCAAATGAGTGTGTGTGAACAAGTGTCTTCGTGACGCCATAACTACTCACTACTGTATTCCCAAGGATCAATAAAAGAAAGAATTTTTATTAGATTTTACATTGGGTCCTAAGTCTACGTGTCATTAACTAGGTAAGCTGTTAATTGAGGACTAGCTGTATACCTGGTAGCATTTAAAAACCACCAGTAACAATGTGCCTGTAAGAAAGGCCGAGCAAGAAAACATATAAAGCGTTGCGATAAAAATCAGTTATGAGCAAGATAGTGTGCAATGTCAAATAAATTGATTTGTTTTTTACAGTTTATCGACCCTTTGCAGGTTATTTAAAGCCATAAAATATTTTTATGACTTTTTTTTTTTTAGATAATAATGATTTCCTATTAGAATTCCTACTAATTAGCCCATATCTGGGAATGGAGAGGAGAGATGGGTTCATACCATCCCAAGGGTATTTGCGCGTAAGGGAATATAATAAAACCAACTGGAATTGCAACTCGGCTCACCGATTAAAAATTCCGAGCCGTTAACCGATACACCACACACACACACATCCAAGATTAGCTGGCATTCTCAAGTCGTCATCCATATAGGTACTGATTAGGCTCGACGTTGCTTAACTTCGCTTATCGTATAAGAACCGGTGTAATACACGAATACGTTAATTAGATTGCGTATACTAGTTAATTATATCTATTTCTTCGACGTAGAACTTTAAATTAAAGCAATAACATGAAAAATACTAGAACGAAATATATAATGACAATTCTTCAACTGAAACTTGAGACAATTTAAAGCGATGCAATCTTTTATTTGCCGTGTCCATTCAGGACGTGGACAATCAGGGTTCTCCTGTCACTTGATGTTCGAAATTTATTATTTTTGCCCTGGTTCTACCATCCATTCACACGAAATTGTTAAGTTTGTTTTGCTAAGCTTTTCTTGTCTTTAATATATCTTGTGAGTGTTAGATTCTCCTGGCCCTCTTTTCTCATAAACACTGAAGTCAATTATCAGATTTTATGTAGTTAATATTTTCATTAAAACTTTCGTCAGCGGAACAACATTTCTTCTTCATCTGCAGAGAAATTGTTTGGCATTCGCTGTCGTCGAGAAGATTTATAGAAGTCACTTGATTGGAGACGTTGTATTCAGTGTTAAAGTTACTAGCGTAATAATCTTTTGAAATCCGAGAATGTACTGGCATAACCAAAACAGAGAGGTAGAAAGAGAGTCATTGAAGGACAAAATAAATATAGAACCATTAGGGAAGATATATATATATATATATATATATATATATATATATATATATATATAGAGAGAGAGAGAGAGAGAGAGATGAGAGGGAAGAGAGAAAGAAAGAAAGAAAGAAAGAAAGAAAGAAAGAAAAGAGAGAGAAAGAGGAGGAAATGATGGATATAGATTATCAAAGCGAGAGTGAGCGAAAGACATTATGGATATGGACAGATTAGCAAAGGGAGAGAGAGAGAAAGGGAAAGAGAGAGAGAAGGCAATGATGGATATAAACCGATTAGAAAAGAGACAGATGGACATAGACCGATTAGAAGTGTGTGTGCGTGTGTGTGTGTGAGAGAGAGAGAGAGAGAGAAGGACATGATCGATATAGACAGTTTAGCACAGAGTGAGAGGCACAAAAAGAGAGAGAAAGATATTATAGATATAGACCGATTGGCAAAGAAATAGACAGACAGATAGATAGATAGATAGATAGAGAGAGAGAGAGAGAGAGGAGAGAGATAGAGAGAGCAAGAGAGTATGCGTTAATCTGAGATGCCTGTATAGAGATAACATATATAAAATTGTGCGTGAGAAAGAAAGAAAGAAAGAAAGAAAGGAAGGAAGAAAGAAAGAAAAGGAGCATATTTCTACTTGTGGCGAGTACAGATAAAGAGAGACAGAGAGGGCGAGATAAAAAGTAAGACATGATTTCTAGATAGATAAAATAAAAGAAAGAAAGAAAGAATGAAAGAACCAGAAGCATATATCCGAGATGGATAAAGATAAACAAATACAGAGAGTGCGTGTGTGTGAGAGAGTGAAAGAGAGAGAGAGAGAGAGAGAGAAGGTGAGAGACAACATGAATGATTAAGAAAGAGAGAGATAGAGAGAAAGAGACAAAGAAATGTTTTCTATCCGAGATGGATAGAGATTAAGAAACAGAGAGAGAGAGAGAGAGAGAGAGAGAGAGAGAGAGAGAGAGAGAGAGAGAGAGAGAGAGAGAGAGAGAGAGAGAGAAAGGAAAAATGTTTTCTACTGCAGATAGATAAAAAGTCTAATAGAGAGGTAAATGAGTGAGCGAGGGAGAAACCGGAACAGAAATTGAGAGAGACAAATGGAAAGAAACAATGTAAGATAAATAGAAAGGGAGAGGGAGAGAAACAGAGAGGAAGAGAAAAGGATAAAGAAATATGTTTTCTACCCGAGATGGATAGAGATGTATAAACACAGAAAGATGGAAATAGAAAAAGTTAGAGAGATACAGAGACAGTGAGGAAGAGAAAGTGGGGGAGATATTAAAGAAAAAGAGAAGTGAAATAGCAAAAAAATGCCCATATTCATACAAATAAACAAAGACAGAAAAAGAGAGAGAGAGAGAGAAAGAAAGATAGTTAGAAAGACACAGGGAGAAGGAAAAAAGAAAAAAAGAAAGAAAAAGAGAGAGAAAGAAAGAAAGAAAGAAAGAAAAAGAGAGAAAGAGAAAGAAAAAGAGAGAAAGAAAAAGAGAGAAAGAAAAAGAGAGAAAGAGAAAAACACAATGAGATAGAGAAAGCAAAAGAAAGAAAGAAAAAGAAAGAAAAATGAGAGAGATAAAGAGAGAAAGAGAGAGAAAGAAAAATAAATAATTCAAGAAAGAAAGAGAGAGATCAAGAGAGAAAGAGAGAGAAAGAAAAAGAAAGAATGAGAGCAGAGAGAGAAAGAAAAAGAGAGAAAGACAGACAAAGAAAGAAAGAAAGAAAGAAAGAAAGAAAGAAAGAAAGCGAGAAATAAAGAAGGAATTAGAGAGGATAAAATGTATGACCAACAAGCGGTATTAAATACTCACTTTCTTTTGGTATGTAAATCGATTTGTAGCTGCCGGCCAACATGGCAGTAAAAAATGGCGTATAGCAGGCAATAAAACAGGCGACCACCGAGAAGGTCAGTTTGATGGTCTTAATTTTCGATTTAGAGACACCTTGGCAAATGGCACGTGGATTTCTAACAGCGTTCTTGTCGTGCATATTCGAGTACTTCTTCACCTGGTTCTCCGACGGCTGTGACGAAATGCGGCACTTGTTCGTCTTGCGGATGTAGCGAGACGATGCATTGTTACTAATCGACTGGACGCATTCCCTCCCTCGCATGCTCTGCCATACGACATAGCAGATCCGTCCGTAGAAGAATATGAGCAAGAGAAGCGGCACAAAAAACACCGAGCAGAAGGCCCACCAGCTGTAGGCCAGCACATCCAGTTCACTTGGAAGGTTCGGACTGCACTGGTAGACCTCGCCATATTTAATCAGTCTCACGTTGAACTGTGGAGTTGAACAGAGAAGGGCGCACAGCCAGGCCCCTGCCGTCATCATGTGCACGCGTTTGTTAGTCCATATATGCGCAGTCAGAGGATGGCAGATCGAAATGTAACGATCAAGGGCGGTGATGATGAGGACAAATGATGAGGCGTACAGCTCGAGCACAGTTATAAAAAGATAAATGCGGCAAACGTGGACGTTGTTTGGAAAATAAAAGAACACCTTGTAGATGGTGGTCGGTAGGATGTGGAAGAGAGCGACAGAGATATCTGTGATGCTGAGGTAGACGATCAGCAACTGCATCCGGGTGAGAGTCGTGTGTTTCAGTTTCAGCACAATTAGGACGACTGAGTTGCCGAAAAGTGCCAGGAAAAACAAAACAGACAGAACTGCGATTTCAATTTTGGCTAATTCCTCATTGCGAAATTGAATCGATCCCGTGATATTGGAAGAACTGGTGTTTGTCCCTGAAGTTCCCAGATTGAACAGCAGATCTTCAGTCGAATTTTCCGAAGTCTCCATCTTAATTACCGACGTTTGTAGAAAGACTCTGGAAAAGATAATAATAATAATAATAATAATAATAATAATAATAATAATAATAATAATAATAATAAAAATAATAATAATAATATCAAAAACAAGATTAAGGAACTAGACCAATATAATACATACAAATACTTAGGAATTCTTTTTACAAAAGTGATCAGTGGCAAATGTCATGAAGCCAAACCTAACCTTAGGTCTCTAGCTGGAACCCGTAAGCAAATATGTATAAAACAGAAATCAAAGGAAATAATAATAATAATAATAATAATAATAATAATAATAATAATAATAATAATAATAATAAATGGCGATAAACTAATGAAAACTATGGATTTAGACCTTGGTACCAACAACAAGATTAAGGAACACGATCAAGATGATGCATACAAATTCTTAGGAATTAATGAAGGAGACGCAAAACAACATTCAATTATCAAGAAAAAGATCCGAAAAGAATATTATAGGAGAGTGCATTTGATACTAGAAAGTGAACTTAAAATAAGTTTTTATAAATAAAATAAAATAAAGGCTATCAACACCTTAGCTATATCCGTAGTAACATATAGCTTCAACATTATTAAATGGAAGTTGAATGGCATTAAAAGATTGGACACCAAGACCAGAAAAATGCTTACCCAAATGAGGATGCAGCACCCGAAATCAGATGTTGATAGGCTGTACGTACCAAGAAATTTAGGAGGCCGAGATCCAATCCAACTTGAACTAACTCTAAAAACTACAACAAGCATACCTCACAAAAACCAATGAAACTCTCCTACAAATAATAAAACAACAAATCACTCCATCAGCAAAGAAACTGCACTTTTCAAAAATCAGCTTAAATATACCTGAAAGCCTACCAATAAAAAACGAAGCGAATACCGTCTACACCAAACGAGTAAAACAGAAAGCAAAACAATTTGGTCAAATAAAATTATAAAAATCTGGGAGGACAAGGCGTTGCATGGAAAATACCTAAAAACAACGAGAGAAGCTGATGTGGACCAACAGAAAACACATCGGTGACTGAGGAGCACCGGGTCGAAAGTTGAGACAGAAGGACTAATTATTTCAGCTCAGGACCAAAGCCTCTCAACCAGATCCTATCAGCGTCACATAATCAAGGATGGAACTAACCCGAAATGTAGGATCTGCGGAACATAATAAAGAAACTGTCGACCATATTATCTCAGGATGTCCGGAATTGGCAAAAAATAAATATACCCACAGCCATAAGAAGGTAGAAACATATGTGCACTGGATGATATTAAAAAAAGGATAAAATCAAAAACAATGAGAGATGGTATGAGCATCAACCAGACCCAGTTAGCTAAAATAACGATGTAACTATCCTCTGGGATATGCCAATTCAAACTGACAGGGACATAAAAGCCAACAGACCTGATATCACAAAAGACAAGAAATTCAGGAATTGAATGCATATTGACATAGCAGTACCATCTATGAGAAACAGCTCCATAAAATATGATCGAGAAATTGCCCAAATACAAGATCGAGATTAACAGGATGTGGGGAATAAAGACTGAGAATGTACCAATAGTAATCGGAGCACTGAACCTCGTGCGAAAAGGAACGGACAACTTTTCCAGTGTCCCAGGTAAGATCAACATACAAGATGCCCAGAAGATCGCCCTATTAGGAACATCCCATATACTAAGAAAAGTGCTATGAATTAAATGACAATTCTCCTATAGGGCCTAAGTACCATAGTTTGAACCCGGCTCTACAGGACACAAAGCAGGAAACATAACATGCACAAATAATAATAATAATAATAATAATAATAATAATAATAATAATAATAACAATAACAATTCGAAGGCTTCAACTATGCCTGGAATTATTGATGTCCTCACGTGCCATATTTTAGAGATTTCCATTTCAAGGTCCTTGTATTTTGATAGTTTTTTTGAAGATCTTTAAAAAGCCATTACAATCAGCAGGGACTGCCATGTTAATTATTATTATTATTATTATTTTTATTTCCTTTGATATCTGGCGTTTACACATTTCTTTCCGGGTCCCGCCCAGGGACCTAAGGTTAGAAATGGCGTCATGACACTTTCCACTGCAAAAAAATAATTACATAGATAAAGCCCTTCGTAAAGTGTGGGCTGTACTTGTCAGAACAATGTTTTGTATCTCTTTGAGGCATGGACTTCCAGGGATCCCTTCAATCAGCCTACTGGAAGTCCATGGTGCGGTGCGGCGATGGCTAATGAGTCCGATCTCGCCCTGAAAAATCTGTTGCAGTTGTGACATGAGATACTGGAGGCTGATCCAGGCTGGGAGGCGGAACCCTCTCGATCTTTCCTTTTCAGGTATCTCTGTTCTTTGTCGCTGATTCTTTTCTCTTCAAAATCAGACACTCCGTACTTTACAAGAGAGTACCAGACAGTCCGGTCCTCAGCAGACTCTTCTCAGGAGGTATGGGGAATGCCACAATGCTTGAGAGACTCCTTCAACGTTCCTTTGTAAGGTTTCTTTGGTCTGCTTTGTGGGCGCTTGCCTGTGGATAAGCTCGCTATAGAGCAGTCTCTTTGGGTGGCGACAGTCGTCTATGCGACGGATGTGGCCAGCCTACCGGAGCTGATAGCGCAGTAGGATCGCACGGATGCCCTCAACAACCACGACAATAAATATAGTAGTAGTAGTAGTCGTCTTGATAAGCCGTAGAAAACGAATCAATGAATAGGAAAATACAGGGTGCAATGGAGAAGGTGTGTCTAAATTACACCAAAATGTAAGTAACACTGACATTTCATTTCAACAGATATGTTTACCAACATTACACAAAGAATATCTTGAAATAATAAAGAGTAACTTTATTCAATAAAATCTCCATTGATTTCAACGACGGCTTCCAGAGGACTTCAGAATCTTCTGCAAATCTTCTAGACGGTCTCCTTGTTTAAGTTGGTGAATGCTGCCATAATCCTTCCCTTCAGATCATCTTTGGTGTTATAAGGAATTTTGTTGGTCTCTTGTTCAAATGCGCTCCACACATAATAACCAAAGGTGTTTGCAGTTTGGGGAGTTAGGTAGCTAGATGTAAGGGGTACTCTGTCGCAGAAATTGTCATGACTGGGTTCTCCTGCTTGTGTGGCTTAGTGCAGACTCCTGTTGCCAGACTTAGGGTCTTCCAGTATCCAGGGAAAACTACCTCCTTAAGGCACTTGAAGTAGGCTTCCGTATTGAGTCTGAGGCCCTGTGGGAAGTCGAATAACGTCACGATCAATCCAAACACCATGATGTTGACTGGATATATCATCCAATTTTTTTCCCGAATGATCTGCACCAAAGCACTTGGAACACTCTGAAATGTTCGTATTGGAGCTTCCAGCGCGGATGCCAAGCAGTACAGCATGCCGTTTCCAAAGAGTGAATTGCGTCATGGTGTACTTTTTCTCGCAGACGGTGCCCAACTGACCCTAGTGAACTGTTCAGTCGACAAAATAAAAATAAAAAACAGCAACATGCATGCGCGAAATTTAAAATATAAAATGGCGACAATTTACCCATCAGACCCTTTCTTTCTATTTTATATTTGAGTTCATATGTACTTACTTCATATGCATTTACTTTCACATTCCAGCACTTAAGACCTGCTGACTTTCCTCAAGTGCATGTTGTCGCAGCCTCAACAGTTGATTCGTAGTTTCTGTCCTAAGTATGTGTTTTAATGGGATAGAATTGCTAGCCTCAAGCCAAAACAATTTGGGATTTAGAGTTGCCTTTCTCCTATACTAGCTGCCAACGAAGGCTGAATATCACTTTGTGCCCTATTATTTAATCCATACCTGGGACGAGAAGAGATGGATTCGTAACTTACCTAAAAGATTTTGCTTGAAAGAAAATCCAATATACTCTGCTGGTAGTTGCGCGAGATCAATTAGTACTGAGTAGTGAGTTAGATCCTCCCTGGCTGCTCCAATATTTCGGCCTTGTGCCACAACTAACCTACACTTAGTAAATCATCATACTCTGGAAGTTGAATTCGCACCAGCTATTTCTCGTTTTGAGCCGCTAGCCATTACAATACATGAAAATCTTTTACAAAATTCGGGGGCGGGTAAATATTGTCATTTTTATATTTCGTATTTCACTTGCGACTTACACACAGGGTTGAATAAGCACAGTTGTCGGAACCTCGTACGTTGAAACCTACGGGAGAGTCCATCACACACACACACACACACACACACACACACACACACACACACACACACACACACACACACACACATATATATATATATATATATATATTTATTTATTTATTTATGACCATTTTAAATTTTATAAGCATTTAGTACGGGAATAGGTAAATATTAATCGCTTCTATGATTCGCTAATCATTTATTTGGTTAGCTGATAGATGGCAATCAACGATATCTCCAATCTATATATAAAATTCTGTGACTTCCGTTCGTCCGTCCTTTACTTCTTTTAAAATCCTCATACATTGTCCGGTCGAAACCAAATTTTGGGTAGAAGTGCAAACAGGTAAGTGGGTACAGTTGGTTTTACTAGTGTGCATATCTTAGTACAATAAATTTGAATTAATTTGGGTGGGGGAATAAAAATTTTTATTGTTTAGCATACAAAATACCGCCACTATTTTAAAAACAATTTCATCATTAAAATAACAAATACTCATTTAATGAAAATGTAATTTTGTTTTTGGTAGATCTTTTCTTTAAGTTTATATATATATATATATATATATATATATATATATACAAGAATCCAGTTTTCAATTCACCGGGCGTTTGCGAGAATTATGAACATATCACAAGGCCAAACGCTTCAAAAAGTTGGAATTTGGCTTGAGAAAGAAACCTTTACGCATGGTCAGTTTTATGTTGCATTCTCAATTTTTTTTCCCTGTTAAAAAGAAAAACAAATTCTTTAAAAATATTGTTCACCATGAAGTCCTATAAAATTAATTAAAATTACTGCAAAAAAATCTACCAAACTAATAAAATTTTTATTATATTTGAGCTTTTTATCCTTGAAGTCAGTAAATATTGATCGTTTAAATTTGAGCCTATAAGGTAGATGCCCGGATGTTTGAAAATCATTATTTCAAACACATTTTTTAAAAATCTAGAGTTTAATACTAACCAGTGGCTTTACTGAGAAATAAAGCAATGACGCCAGGAAAAAAAATATGTATTTACTTTCGGCAGAGCTTAGATTGTGTCGACTACGTCCTGCAGTGTTCTTCTAGCACAAAAGAAAGCCGCCTTCCGCAAAGATACTTGCAAACAAAGGTATAAACGACCGTCTACCATTTTCATTCGAGAGTAATTAGATTTTCTAAGCGTAGTTTAGATGTGGCACAAGGTTAAATGTATGGGGCATCCAGAGAGTCAACTGCCACGAAGCAGGCCATTTGGAGATTTTTTTTTAATTTGTTGGAAAATATATCTGGTGTAATATCCGACAAAAGGGAAACAGCATTTTCGATTTGAAAGATTATCAGTAATTGGTAATAAGTCCAACAGGAATTTTGGTTGAACTGTGTTCGCATTTCTTTAGCATTTATTTGCAGTCTTCAAAATCAATGCTTCATCTTCTACATTTAAAAGTATTTCGTCATCAATATGATCCTACGACTTAGTTTCGCATCACACACAATAATTACTTCCCACAAGCTTCTTTTAAGTCTTTTTTCCTGGTTTATCGCTAATAATCGGATTGGATGCCTTCACACTATGAAATGAAGATGTTAATCTGATAAAAAAAGTTAGCCTCTCTCCACAAAAACATCGAAAAAGGCCTAAGATATGCACACGAGTAAAACCAATTGTACTTTGTATCCCCTTAACTGTTTGCACTTCTCACCAAAATCTGGTTTCGAGTGGACAATGTGTGGCTATTTTAAAAGGCGAAACGGACGGACGGACGAACGAACGAAAGTCACAAAATTTTATATTGAGATTATAGATATTTTTGAGTACCATTTATCTGGTAACCAAATAAATGCTTAACGAATCATATAACCGATTAATATTTACCTATTCCCGAACGGACTAAATGCTTATATATATATATATATATATATATATATATATATATATATATATATATATATATATATATATATATATATATATATATATATATATATATATATATATATATATATATATATATATATATACCAGATATGAATGTACGTGAGAGATTCATGGGAGATTGAAGATTAAAGGCAGTAAATTCGACCTTAGTACTCGTACGATTCTCTGTGGCTCCGTCGGTTAAGAGCGCGTCAGGCTATATCACGGTTCCGTATAGGATACAGGTTCGATTACTGTCGGTGGACGAATATTTTCTATGAAAATTTCTCGGGCATTCCGGCCATTTACCTGTCTGAGAAATTGTCAGGCTGGTAAATGTTTTTTAATACTGTTTATTATAAAACAGAGCATTTACTTAAATATTTTTTATCTATAAAAAGATTGTATAAACATAAAATGTTCTTAAAATAATCGTCCTACTTTATCTATATATATTTTGAATGACTGAAATAATTAGATACTTCTAACCGGCATAAGGATTCTGGATGCTGATTTACAAGACAACCAACTTTACGTCTTTTTCACGATTGGAACAAAATAATCTAATTAGTCATGCCTTTATTTCCAACACGTTTGGTGTTACGCGGGACGAAACAAAACTTGCAAAATCCCAAGGCATTGAGAATTAAATGAAGAAAATAAGTAGGATATTCATTACTTGTGTAAGGCAGTATGTTTGGGCATCGCAACCGAGAAGACGTGATTCAAATCTCTCACATGTAACATTATATTTTATTTAACTCCGAACTTCGTCATTTACTGCCTGCCAGTTTGTGAGTACCCGGACCGTCACCCGAAGTGTGAACCATACATTCTTATGTGAGAGGTCTGAGAGATTTCTCTTCGGGTCGATGTTTGTATATTTATCCGTTAAAAGGTCACAGCTGAGGCCAATCAGGTGGATCTGTATTTGGCGTTTAGGCGGTCATCTGTCAGTTCAATACCGTATCAATGTTTCCTGAATTAAACTAAGTGAAAAGGCTATTCCGGCATCATCTGAGATTACCCTATTACGTACTGGACATATATAAGTATATAATACAAGTAGGCTTCGCCCGCTAGCTTTTGCTTCGCAAAGTAAGATATATTCACTATTTGAAATATTTGAAACAAAAATTTGAAACAAACATTTCATTCATAAATTGGCTTGTTATAGTTAAGAAAATTTTACAAATAGATGTCAACTTGTTGACGGCCAAGTAAAATGCAAATTCCAAACACTTTTCTGCACTATATAAGTGAATGATCCTAAACAGAACTATTTTTGATAAGAAAATCAAAACAATCCTTGAATAAAAGAACACTCATGAAAGACAGTTAATGAAATATACTTTTTAAAAATCAATATGCAAATTAGCCAAACCTGCAGAGTGATATCAGCTAGAAGTCGATATTTAGCTTTTAGTGTATAAATTACTATAGATTTGAGGATTTTTAACCCCAGAATTCATTGGATAACTGTGTACAAATTTCGCATTTATTCCTATTGATTCCATAATATAGGTTTTACTTCTATAAGCTATTATGTTTCTCTAACTCTTCAAATGTTGAATGTATGGCGAATTCTATTTTCCACATTTGTACACTATATTAATTTTATCATATAAATTGTCCCCTGTTCTGTCAGCTGTGAGATAAGAATAATTGTTTGCACGGAAAATAAGGATCTACGTACATCAAATCGTCTTTAAATTAAGTGGCAGTTGAACTTTTAAAAGGTAAGCTTAAACGTTAATTCAATACTTGAATGCAGCGATCAATTTTGAGTTTTCTGTAGTTTATTGATGTCTATCGCATCTACTCCTCCCTAGCTATTGTGATGATGGCCAAACCAAGAGTCCTCCACAGAAGCTAGCTTTAATGCCGTTATATAGGGCGGTTTTTAAGCTCGTTTATAATAAAACTTGCACTGCAATTTGGGTACAAAAGGAAAATAAGAGCTACTGCCCTTGAAACATGAAAGCAACAATAATGGCTATTATAATATATTAATATATGTTTTTAACCTCGCATAATCTTGCAAACCTGAATCTCAACGAAAATCTTTCCTTGCGCCTAACTTTTACAGGGCTTTTGAATGAGTTATGAATCATTAAAATGGGACCGGTGGAAGCGGAGGAGTTGCTTGGGAAAACTCACACACAAACACACACACATACAGTGTACTTTATATAAAAGATTTAATGTGTGATAATATAATAATAATTATGAGTAATAAATACTTAAAATAAGTATAACATAAGTTTGAGGGTAAAAAGATAAGCAGTTTAAAGGTGAAAATAATTAATCTGAACAATTCTAGCAATTAGTACTGCGGTGATAAAATCTGTTCGAGTTAACTCCCTTCTCTATTTTACTTTTCTACACTACAAAAGGTGTCTACATGGCGCCATATTCTAGCTCAATAATATAAAATGTGTGTGATCTTAGTTTTTTTTTGTTTTTTTTACAAAAAATGATCGGTGGAAAATGTCATGAAGCCATTTCAGGCTGTAGGTCTCTGGCTGGGACCCGGAAGGAAATGTGTATACAACAGAAAGCCAATAATAATAATAATAATGATAATAATAATAATAATAATAATAATAATAATAATAATAATGAACTAAAAATTGTACAGCTTATACATTACGAAGAGCTTTATCAATGTAAAAATGTGTGCGATTTTAGAGTTTCTTTTTAACAAAAAAAGATCCGTCGAAGATTTCATGAAGCTATTTCTGACCTTAGGTCTTTGGGTCGAACCAGGACAGAAATACAACACAAAAAAAACAAGAGAAAAGAAGATAAAAAGATATGCAATGTGTTCCTAACTTAACAACTCTCAAACCCACACGGCCCTCTACAGAATATTAATCTTCAATATTCAGTATAATTCGACCGCGAGATTGTAAGCAAAATGAATTTTCAAATTTCGCATCCTGTAATGAGTTCCTTTTTTTTATAAATCGTCTCCTTTAAAGTATTTATATAGACCAATTTGCAGAGTTTAAATTACAGCGAGACATAAACAAAGCGTAATTTTAGTAACACTAGTAGTACAGTTATTATCGGCTAACTGCTGATATTACATCATATACTTATATAATATAGCGTAAATCATGAATTTTCGGATTCGGGATTCACATATACTTTTCACCCTATACTAACAAAATTCATTTCTTTTGTGTGGTAAAAATTACAAAAAAGAAAATTTTCCGTATGAACTTTGTTTGCGGGGAACTTTATAACTTGTTTTTTTTTTTTCAACTTAAAAGAAAACAAAGATTATTTTTATACTCATTAATATATTTATATTTTGTAGTGCTGTAATCAAGATTATTGCTTTTCGTCACATTTCACACACTTTTTCTTCAACGCACACACACACACACACACACACACACACACATATATATATATATATGAAGGTTGATTAATAGGTTCATAGCCTGACCCAGCTGATAACTGAATTCTCATCTAAAAATATCATTGAATCTATCTTATTAATATACATACATTGGATTAAGTATATTTATAAAGAAGTGGATTAGGTTGAAATATACTGTAATTATTCTGACTTAACAAGAAGGAAAATTAAATGAATTAAAAGGTTGCTCCTTCGCCGACCAATAGGTAGCAAACGCAAAAATCCAGCCAGATGATGCAGAGATGAAATAAAGGATTTTGTTGGTAGGCGTGGCAGAGGACAGCGCTGTCAAGGTTGTCATGCAAGGTGTTGGAAAAGGCTTTTATCCAGCAGTGGACTCACGATATCAGGCAAAAATGAACACAAGTATCCATCTATAAATGTTTCTCTGACCGGAAACCTGTGAAAATAGTTATATCGATTTCTCGATGGAAACCAAAATCTAATTAACAATCTCGGAAAAGCTCAAGATATCAATAACGAGATGATAAAAGAAAATGATTTATGATTTGTAGTTTTAGCTACAAATATCACTTTTCTTTTTGGTCCCTATCAAAGTTCACGCTGCTCTTTGTTGCAACTGAATGGTGGTTACTTTTAAGTAAGTAAGAGGCTGTCAGCATCCAGTGTTGATACCTATGCCAATACAGAGAGAGAGAGAGAGAGAGAGAGAGAGAGAGAGAGAGAGAGAGAGAGGGGGGAGAAAAGGGAAGAGGGAATGAGAGAGAGTGAGAAGAAGAAAGAGAGGTAGGAAAGGGGACAGAAAGAAAGAAGTGATCGCTCATCCTCTCACTCATTAGATCAAAGGCGTACGAATGTCAGAACATTATAATATATCTGAGTGATGTGACAGGAATCATCATTGAATATACATTACTTTTAAGTAAGAAACAGGCTGTCATCACTCATGTTGATGTCTATATCAATACTGCTTATATATAAACGGGCATCGATGGCCTAGGTGTTAGAATCTTCGGCCTGAAGCCACATTGATGAACTGCTAAACAGCGAAACTGTCTGCATGGAGATGACGATATTTAGCTGTCGATAAAATAAATTAATCGTTCGAGGATTGTGGGGAGTAAGGAACGAATCAACAGTCACTGTTACTGCTGATAATGCAAGACTCTTCAAGCTGAGTGAGTCCTCAGATGACTGGTGTATTTATAAAAAAAAATAAGCCTTCCTTTCTGGCGGGCGTCGATGGCCTAGGGGTTAGAATTTCCGACTGATGCCAGAGCGGTCGGGTTTCTGTGCCCACCAGAAGCTATCGGATGTCTAGCCACACTGATGAGCTGTGAAACAGTGAATCAGTCTGTCTGTTGATAACGATATATATATACATATATACATATATATATATATATATATATGTGTGTGTGTATGTGTGTGTGTGTGTGTGTGCAGAAAGAGCGATAGGGAGAGGAAATAGAGAAGTATTTTTTTAATTCTTTTGCTTGATCATTTTGTGATCACTCAGCATCTAACTCATTAGACATCAAGTTGTACGGACGTCAGAAATCCGACCGATGTGATAATATAACCATTGTGGACATAGGCATCGTCATCACTGAATAGAGACTACAATAAAAGTAAGAAACAGGTTATCTCCATCCAGTGTTCATGTATATGACAACACAGCTTATATGTATATAATAGAAATACATATATATATATATATATATATATATATATATATATATATATATATATATATATATATATATATATGTAATGCGTTTAAAATTAAGTAAATTTAAAAATAAATTATATCAAAATTCGCTTGAAAATGAAACAGAACTAATGCTTTTAATTTAATTATATAATTTAATTTCAAGTTTTTAGCTTCGGTTTTTCGAAACATGGTAATTCCTGAGTAGCCATATCTTAAATCAGTTAATTTATAATATAATATTTATGCTCTGTAAATTTACATTGAGCACTGTTTTGTAAAAATAAAAAAATATCAATAAGAACACCGGATTATATATCTTGCTGTTCTTTCTTTTTATTATAATATATATATATATATATATATATATATATATATATATATATATATATATATATATATATATATATATATTCAAGCATATATTGTTAAATATAACAGACAACGAATGTCTATTATGTTTTATTGGGAGCCTTTCCAAGCGTCGTATATGTTTGAACAATGATCTGCTGCCCCTATACATAAGGTAAGGGGATGAAGGTAAATTTAGAGGTATTTATTTATAGATAATCACGCCAGTGACCAGAGAACTCGATTCATCTTTACGAAGAGTCTTTCATCAGCAGCAGTAAGAGTCACTCTTTGCAAATTCACTTTTCTCCACAAAGAGCTCAACCGAAATAATTTTTTAGGATATACAATAGATACCGAAGTCAACACCCAGCGGCGACAGTCTGTTTCATGCTTATACGCAATCGTCATACCTATGAAACAGATGCTCGTGTCTGGGTGCTGACTTCATTGTCCAGTTATATATTTACATACGCTCTCTCTCTCTCTCTATATATATATATATGCCTGTGTGTGTGTGTGTGTGTGCGTGCGTGTGTGCATAAACATGTTGAGAGAGAGAGAGAGAGAGAGAGAGAGAGAGAGAGAGAGAGAGAGAGAGAGAGAGAACAGAAGTTTTCTTACTTGCATGTTAAAAGACCGATTTTTTCTAGAGGACTTTGTAAATATCCAATGCCTTTTAAGTGTAGGGCACTAAAAAGTACTCGGGCGATCCATTTGCCACAATTTAACCAAATCACCAAACGTTATTTTAGAATCCACTTTTTGTTTGGCTCGAGGAATTTTCATCATCGCATCGTAGAGTCAATACCGTTTTCAGACAGAAGACTTTCCATAGACAATTGGCACGAATCTCCGCCTTCCTTTTAATGCTTGACATTTCCCCAGGAACAGATTCAAAGTCTACTTAAAAAGAAAATGTGCTCTGACCAGCAATATTACTTGATGGGCTTCTGTAGGTAGCCATGAACTTTTCCTAATTGCATGTGGCTATGGTAGTGAGGGAACGAGATTTCTTCGTCAAAAAGATGTCTTGAAGGACATGATTTAAGTTTCCTTTTCAAAATGTCATTTAGGAATGTATTTAGAAAATTAAGAGGGTACATTTATCAAGGCGTACTTTCGATCCAGAAGGGATCGTTCTTAATAGTCTATTCTATAGGCATTAATTTTGATTTTATTTGAAGTGTTTCTTATCTTGATAACTGAGCCAGGAAAAACGAAAGCAGAGGAATGACATCAGTGAAAGGACTGCGATTGAGCAGTATATAGAAATAAGAGTTAGGTGGACAAAAACGGAGATAAATAAATAAACTGAAATATTAGTTTCTTCGCTTTTACGTTTTTCTCGTATAAGTGAGGAAGTCTATGACGCTCTTATTCCATTAACTAATCCGTATCTCTTGCTGTCTATGGAGCCATTTTTATCTATCTATCTATCTATCTATCTATCTATCTATCTATCTATCTATCTATCTATCTGTTCGTATATCTCTTTCTTTATCTATCTATCTATCTATCTATCTATCTGTTCGTATATCTCTTTCTTTATCTATCTATCTATCTATCTATCTGTTCGTATATCTATCTATCTATCTATCTATCTATCTATCTATCTATCTATCTATCTATCTATCTATCTGTTCGTATATCTATCTATCTATCTATCTATCTATCTATCTATCTGTCTATCTATCTATCTGTTCGTATATCTGTCTATCTATCTATCTATCTATCTATCTATCTATCTATCTATCTGTTCGTATATCTATCTATCTATCTATCTATCTATCTATCTATCTATCTGTTCGTCTATCTATCTATCTACCTATCTATCTATCTGTTCGTATATCTCTTTCTTTATCTATCTATCTGTTCGTATATCTATCTATCTATCTATCTATCTATCTATCTATCTATCTATCTATCTATCTATCTATCTGTTCGTATATCTATCTATCTATCTATCTATCTGTTCGTATATCTATCTATCTATCTATCTATCTATCTATCTATCTATCTATCTATCTATCTATCTGTTCGTCTATCTATCTATCTATCTATCTATCTATCTATCTATCTATCTATCTATCTATCTATCTATCTATCTATCTAGTCCCGTCTTACCTTTCTATGTATTTATCCATCTATCTAATCCAGTCCCGTCTTACCTTTCTATCTATCTATCTATCTATCTATCTATCTATCTATCTATCTATCTATCTATCTATCTATCTATCTATCTATCTATGTCAAGTTATTCATCTGTGTCTCTAAAATAGAGTCACACTTAATCTTCGCAGATGTCTCCTACCATTCACATCTCAGTATAAGTAGCGGCGCATAGCGGCAGGAAATGTCGGCTCGCTTCTTTCCAGCTGAGACAATTGCATGAAGTCCATCTAATGGCAATACACTAGAGCCAATGGTAACTCAGCGTCGCATATAAAGATTCGTACGCCTTCGAACACACACAAACTAACGCATAAATACATATACGCACGTGTACGCGTGTAAATGTTCATTGGCGTTGTCATTTTGATGCATTCAAAATAATTGCAAATGCATTTGTTATAGAGTTGAGATTACAAAGTTAGTCATGGTAGATTAGTGGGCGTTTCTTCTAGCTGGTGGCTGATATACTTGCATATTTGTCACCAGCACAAATGCATGGCATCTGGATTTCAAATGCTGATTTGCAAGGCAACTAGAGAGAATTTGGCAGGATGGAATCAAGTTTGTCAAAGGCAGAGAGATAAATGATCGCAGGAAAATGCCTGTTATAGAGTGAGAGCAGTAGTTGTTTCTGCAAGCCGTTGGTAGTGAGTTCGATTCTCGATCCCATCAAGATTCCTGAGTCATGATTACCAGAATCCGTTAGGGCTGTAGGGATATCACGGGTTTGGCTTATAATCCCAAATCTGAAAATGCTGAATGTCGAAATCCTAAAATTTAAAATCCCGTAATTTAAAATGCCGAGTGTATTAAAAGCCTGACTGAAGGATCAGATTCCAGAAATTTAAAATCCTGAAAAATAGTCTTTGGGAGAAATTGAAAAAAAAAAAAGAAATACCTTTATTTCTAAACATTTACAAAATACTATTTAAATAGTGTTTATACATTGAAACATTCGAAATTCATTAACAAATATAAAACAAGAATTTATGAATAATTTATGATGAAATATTATAAGCAAGAACGCTAAGATAGTCCATATGACCTGGTTGGATTTAACTATCGCTAACTATATTTTTAAGTCTTTCATCACGATAAAACACACGTTTTTTTCTTTTCGACAATACTCTCCTCGGAGAATATCTTAACATTCATTTTTTACATATTACTGATCTTTTTGAAATTATCCAATAATGCGATGAACACCGACATGCGCATTGCCTACTAAATTTTCCCATCTCCTAGTCGCCATATTCTGGTTTTGTATTTTTGAAAGAATGTTTCAAATGTATAAACACTATTTAAACACTATTTTGTAAATGTTTAGAAATAAAAGTATTTTCAAATTTTAAAAAAAAATTTCTACCAAAGACTATTTTTCGGGATTCTGATTTTTCAGGATTTTAAATTTCGGAATTCTGATCTTTTGGGGTTTTATAAAGTCGAGGTTTCAAATTTCGGTATTTCAAATTTCCGGATTTCGACATTCAGGATTTTAAGTTTCGGGATTATGATCAGCACCCGGATACCCTATATTGTTAAACTGAATTGTTATGTATTATTTGTTTTATTTTTTTTTAGAGATGGTGAAGATTGGATGTTCTTGTTTTTCTTTTTCTATCGCTACAGACTCGGGTGATAACATGATAAAACATATAACAAAAATTACTAAGAGAACAAAAATAGTTTGGAGAGAGGCATAGCAAGAAGAAAGAATAACAGGTGGAGCAAAAGGTTTTGTGCGCAATAGATAGCAAATACAGTAGAGTATCATACTATATTATGTGCATTTTGGGATGCCAACAAATACTCGTTGTTACGTTTGTGATCCGAACGAATACTCATTATCACTTTTGGGATGCCAACGAATACTCGTTGTATCTTTTGTGATGCCAACAAAATAATCGTTATCACTTTCGGGATGCCAACGAATACTCGTTGTCACCTTTGTGAAGCTAACAAATACTCGTTGTATCGTTTGTGATGCCAATGAATAATTGTTATCACATTGGGATGCCAACGAATTCTCGTTATCACTTTTGGGATGCCAACGAATACTCGCTGTCACTTTTGTGATGCCAATGAATACTCGTGTGACACCAAGCCGTCGGCCTGTGGTCAACTCCCAGTTGCGGCCCGAAGCTGTAAAGTTTCTTCTACCGGCGTTTTGGGGTTGACTCTTTGTCGCTGCCACCAGCCTGTGTCCCGGTCGTTCGGTGGTCGTCGCTACTCGGCGAAATCCCCTGGTCAGGATACCAATATGTGACACCCAGCCATACAGGGTCGATTCCAATGGTTACGGCACCAATATGTGGCGCCACGGTCGTGTTCTGGTCGTCGATGTTAAAGGCTTCACCAGTTGTACCAGTTCAATGTCAATTCTATCGTTCCCAGCTCACTTTCAATGTCTGGTTACTGGAGTAACTGCTTCGATCTCAAGTCTAACCTACCCACGTTGTGACTCTGATCTTAGGTAGACGAGATCAATCAGGCGTCGGGCCGTAGTGTCAGCTGAGTCCAAATTGAAGGTGACATTGCACAAGCGCAAATATAAAAGAAAAACCCAAGAGATTCAAGTATGTTAAGAAATAACAATTTAACTTTATCCTTCTGTTATATACAGGAGCGTGTTTCTCTCCCAGTCCGTTTCCTACCAAATGTGACATTTCTATGTTTCAAGCAAGTTGATATCGTGAGTCAACTAATTTAGTTTTTAAGTGCTGGCTTAACTTCGTTCGTCAGTATAACTTGCTATCGGTAGCATCGGCGAAGTCGGAGGTCATGGGATCTTTCGGTCAGCTTCTGCGAGGCAACACCCTGGTTCAAAACCAGCTCAACTGTGTCTCCAGCTCGAACTATAGTCCACTGCAACTGCTTAACGACCCATCGACGGTCGTTTATATGGGTACCGATCAAAACCCGGTGTGTAGGTCCGACGCGGACTGGGATTCTCGGTAATCTCAATTTCTAACAAGAAATCTATTTGTTGTCAGGACAGGAAAATTGATTATTTCCCATTTTTGGAAATTTAACAACTTCCCATTTCGTGAGGAAAGGTCGGAGGAGAGCTATCCTCCTAGACTCTTTCTCTCTCACATTGATATCTCATACCAATTCCTTCAGTGGGCGTTAACATCTTCTCCGCTTTTCTCATCCATTCACCTCCGCCTATCACCATGCTACCACACGACCAATGATCTCTCGGCAGTGCGGGTGTGGCTAAGCTGGCCTCCTTAAAATTATAATCTAGAATTTTTGTTTATAAAATTCTCCTTACCAATTAAATATTTTCACATGTTTTCTTTTTCCTGGGCCACCCAAAAGTCACTTATCCCGCATTCTTACCGTCTCATTAATCACTGTCAAAGTTTGCCATCTGGTTCTTTACACCAGTTAGCTTTATCATGGAATCCTTGACTTGTTAAGAAATAAAATTCTTTTACCTCGTCAAATCTCACTTCTCCACTATTTTCTGGGGACTACCAAAAGTTTACAATTGCCACATTGTCATTCGACTTCTTAGGGTCTGTTGGCAAAGTAAATGATAACAATCCTCTCACCTATATCGAGACAATGCCAAAATTTTATAATTGTCACATTGCTTCTCTTCGCCTGTATCTAAGAAAAAAAAGATAAACGATATCTTGGAAAGATAATTAACATTGATTCTCACTACCTGTATCAGCATTCGTCTCCAACCGAAATTTTTATGACCAGCACCTGTTTTGGCCGATAATTCCATATTTGCCTTTCTTTCTATCTCCCTCGGCGATAAATCGACTGGACCTCACACACGACTCTCTCCGCGGTTTTTTTTGTAAACAAATCAAAATCTTTCTTTTAACGTCGATCAATCTATCTTTCGAGATAGCTCTTTTTCGCGTTAAGAAGGTCTATTTTCTGTTTTAATTTCTATGATTAATTAGATAGCCAATTACCATAGCTAAATAGTGTCACAATCGTTATCACTTTTGTTATGACAACGAATACACGTTGTCACTTTTGTGATGCCAAAGAATACTCGTTATCACTTTTGGAATGCAAACGAATACTCGTTGTCACATTTGTGATGCAAACGAATACTCGTTATCACTTTCGTGATGCCAACAAATACTCGTTGTCACATTTGTGATGCCAACGAATACTCGTTGTCACTTTTGGAACGCCAAGGAATACTCGTTATCACACCTGGGTCGCCAACGAATACTCGTTGTCACATTTGTGATGAGAACGAATACACGTTGTCACATTTGTGATGAGAACGAATACTCGTTGTCACATTTGTGATGAGAACGAATACTCGTTGTCACTTTTGGAACGCCAATACTCGTTGACACATTTGGGATTTCAACGAATACTCGTTGTCACATTTGTAATGCCAACGAATACTTGTTGTCACATTTGTAATCCCAACAAATACTCGTTGTCACTTTTGGTATGCCGGGCAGAAAATAAACCAAGAATAGCGCTGTCGAAGTCTCCCTGGAGAGAGTGTGGAGATTTGCATATTTAACATTTAATTATTGGAAGAAGTTATTAAAGCCTTGCTTTTATCTACGGCATGTTTATATTTATGTCTGTTCTTTTGTCTTATGTTTCTTACGAACACTAATTAAAATTATTGCCTCTGTCTCATAATATCCAACAACTAGTATTGGAGAGAAATAGGAATCGGTAATATAACCTTCCAGTCATTTCTCTTATTCATTTGTTATTTTCTAGGAATCTGAAAATTTGAATGCACACCATGATACATAATATCTCCTGTACCCTGTACGCAGAAGGGGACGTTATATCATTTGTAATGAAAACACTCCAAAGAATGCGCAGCATCGCCTCTTCAGTGATGTTACGACTTGGGGTCATGACAAGTTTCAGGCCTTCCAACATCATACTTGTTTGCCCAAGAGACCCTACCGAAACAGTACTTATTTCGTCAGGAGATCCTGAAGCAAAAATCCGCCAAGCACACAACAAATCACAAGCGAACAGTCAGTAACGACCTACGTCATATCAGATACAGTTTGCCGGAAGTTGAATAAAGTTTTCCTTGTTAACGCTGGGTTAATTAAATGATTCTCACTGGGTGCCCCAATTTCTGTCGAACTAGATTTATTTTAAAATTATATATATATATATATATATATATATATATATATATATATATATATGTTATAGTAAAAAAAGAAAGAAGAGTAAGATATATAATCCGGTATTCTTATTGATATTTTTATTTTTATTTTTACAAAACAGTGCTCAATGTAAATTTACAGAGCATAAATATTATAAATTAACTGATTTAAAATGTGGTTCCTTCTCTACGTAGGAATTACTATGTTTGAAAAACCGAAGCTAAAAACTTCAAATTTAATTATACAATTTAATTAAAAGCATTAGTTCTGTTTAATCTTCAAGCGAATTTCGGAATATATATATATATATATATATATATATATATATATATATATATATATATATATATATATATATATATATATTGTGTATTTAGGTAGTAAATTCTCTTTTAGGCATGTCTGATTGAATAAATTACAGACATTATGTCTGCAAATCTTTTGAAAAATAAGCCCATACTCACGAATAACCTACCGTGTATTAATGTTAAATGATGCAAGAAGAAATTTAAACAATTATAGCACATTTCTTTTATCCTTTAACATCAATACACAGAAGGTTATTCGTGAGTATGAACGGATTTTGTTAAAAATTAGCAGACCTAATGTCTGTAATTTATTCAATCAAGCACACACCGAGACACACACACACACACACACACACACACACACACACACACACACACACACACACACACACACACATATATATATATATATATATATATATATATATATATATAAAATATCGCACATTGAGTGCTGGTCTTAATAAAATAGCGCTCGATCTAATATAAGTGACCTGTTAAGTATATATTAATAAATATTGCGTTGTACATGAAACTCCGAGTCGTGTTACCCAGAAGAAAAAAAATATTTATTAGCATATATAAACCTATATAGCCAGCTTATCTTCCTTCAAACGTTTCATTGAATAATACAGTTGTGTCTACTTATTTTTATACTGATCATTTCCAGTTGTCTAAACAGTTGGTATTGAGATGAAATTCATCAAGGAAGGTACCAAAGCTTTTTTTTTAGTTCAAAGATTTCAATCTTTTCTAAGATCATCTTCAGGGGTAAGTTACGCGATGGAATTACGATTGTCTTTATCATTTACCCCTGAAGATGATCTTAGAACTAATAGAAAGTACTTTGGTTAAAAAACTACGTCGCCTTCCTTGATGAATTTCATTTTAAAATGATAAAAAAACTGATTGCACAAGTACAGTGGATCACTACAAAAATAAGTAGACACAATATGTCTATATTATTCAATGAAACATATATATATATATATATATATATATATATATATATATATATATATATATATATATATATATATATGTGTGTGTGTGTGTGTGTGTGCGATATTTAACACGGCTCTACAAATTTAAATATTTTTTTGTTATTTATGTATGAATTTTATTTTAAATTGAAAGAAATGAATTACAAAGATTCTTTGCGAAAACACTTCACAAAATATTTTGGGTATCTTTACAGTACAAGTGAGTCAATTACGATAATATAGAATAAACAGAATGCATCTGCATGTAAGAATGTGTGTGACATGAATTTACGTTGTTTTATGTATACGTATAAATTTTAGCAGTCGGCAGCTGAATAAGCTGTGATTTGTCTTAATACTAATGCCAGTAACTGTTGTTGATAAATAATTAATAAATAATGTTTTTAATTTATTGTTGAGGGGGGTCTCCCCCTTTTCACACAACTGGACTCACCCAAGGTACACATATACTACTACCACTGAATACCCGAACAGTAATTGTACGTTAAGTCAAGTCGGACCGTAGTAGTAATAGAACGTAGAGTCGGTCGAGTAGAATAACGTAGCGGCAAGAGTCGTAGTAACGAGCACTTAGACTCAGTAAGAAGTCATACAGCGATACGTCGATACCAAACACTATCTATATATATATTTGTCTACTAACTCCGCATTCCTGGAACTACTAACCTGTATTACCAGTTTGTATTATTACGTTAATACATTTATTTTCCTATATTCATTCTTGGCGTTTGTTATTATTTGATACCGGATTTCATTCCGGAATCCACAACACTAAGCTGGTTGTATAAGAGGTTAAATATCCATCATCAACAGTTTGAGTGTGTACTTGCATTTATGATCTTGAAGAAAAACACTTTCTATTGACCAAAATTAGATCCTTATTTGTGTAAATGTGCACTTATTCTTGACAATAATCTACTGAGATTCTTCACATTATTCTAAAAGTTCTTATTCGTTTAAATCTCAACAGTCTGAATTTCTAGGATTGGGGGTTATTATTCTTTGCATTATTTACAGTCAAACGTTAGTCATTTATCATTATCGCTAATTATTTTTGTAATATAATATACTCGAAAAAATATGCGAAAATGTAAGTAATTAATTAACGTGTTCGAATTTCAAAGGTTAACTGCAAAACTAACGAGCGAACTGAAGTTTGATCACTTTTACAGCGAAACATTTTCACCAGAAAATATTTATTAAGTTCAACTTTATTGGTTAATGAATATATTTTTAAATATCCATTTTAAGAAGGGAAAATAATGTTGATCATATTCTGAAGTGATTCATCAAAATTTCGTAGCAAACATCAAATCTTAATTGTCTTTAATTCAAAGATATGACGTCGCTGATAGGTTAATATATGTGAATATAGAGATTCAAGTCTGGAGCCGGTCGGAGCACAAACATGAATTTTTGAGTTTAAGCAGTATAACTCCAACAAATATTCGTTATCACTTTTGAGATGCCATCGAATACTCGTTGTAACTTTTGTGATGCCAACGATTACTCGTTGTCACTTTTGGGATGTCAACGAATACCTCTTATCACTTTTGGGATTCCAACGAATACTCGTTATCACTTTTGGGATGCCAACGAATACTTCTTATCACTTTTGGGATGCCAACGAATACTCGTTGTCATTTTGTAGTGCTCGTTGTAGTAGAGACTTTGTAATTGCATATATAACTATAGTACTATTTTGATCAATGCTGGTGTCGGACGCTTTTGAATATCAATCGCATTTATAGCACTTGCTCGATAATACTCTTTCCTAAAGTAACCACCGAATAGTAATTCGTATAGTGATCTAAATAAAGGAACAGTATAGTGAATAAAGTAGAGAATAGCAGTCCCTATAGTAAGAGAGGATAGAGTAGAAATAGCGATCCGAATAGTAATAGAGGATAGAATAGAAACGGCGATAAAATTTCGCTGGAAATAAAGACAAGCACTTAACTGATAGACAATATCAGCCCTCCTATATGGCAGTGAATTCTGAAATATGCTTCGGCTTTAAATAACCTCATAGATTAATATGTGACTTGAGGCATTAGAAATGTGGTTCTACAGAAGGATACTGTGAATATCATGGACTCAACATGTGAGTGACTACGAAGATTTAGAGAAAATGGCAAAAATGGCGCTTGTAATAATCATCATGAAGAGACATTTGAAACTTCTAGGGTACATAATGAAGAAAGAAGGACTGGAAAATTTGACACTCACAGGGCATACTGAAGGCAAGAGGAACAGAGGAAAATGGTGCATAACCTACGTAACGAGTAGATGGATAACAGAAACGGGCTTAAGAGAGATAAAACATTACAAAGCGCTACAAAGGACAGGGTAGTGTGGAGAGTCGTGATCGTCAACGCACTGAAGAGATACGGCACAGAAGATGATTAGAAGCATTTGAAGCACTAAAATTTCGTGATAAGTTATATATATATATATATATATATATATATATATATATATATACCGGATGTAACAGCAAAATTGTACAACTCGTGTAACTGCATAATTATTCATCCCAGAAAATGTTTACTATGTGAAAAACCACTAAACGTATCTTTTTTCCTGGTTTTCAAACAAGATGTTTAGCCATCGTGACACTATTTTTCGTAAGAACCACTGAAACCTTTTGAGTTATTAAGCTAAAAAGAGAAAAGGTTAAAATTGTTCTGTGTTAGAAGCACTGTCTTCCAAATTGAGCAATGGGGCGAGAAAAACGATCATGCAGGCCTTCAGTAATGGTACCAACATTCATACTCTGGTTTCGATCTTCAAAGTCCACTCAAAAACCATCAAGAGAGCGATGAATAACTTTAGAAAATACAGTAGAGGGGAAAACTGGAACAGGAGGTCACAACAGCAAGGGGGGGTCATCATTTCAACTTAAACCTAAAGAGATCAATTACAACAGATCCAAATTAATCCATAGGACCTTTGGCATGTGAGAGTGGGGTTTCGCCTATGACAGTCCAAAGAGCAGTGAAAATGAAGTCGTACGTGAAACGTTTGAGGCATCTTGTTGCTTCAGGACAGAAAGTTCAAAGTTTAGAGAGGGCGAACGTCATCTTCAATAAGTTGAAAAAAAGATCCTGGAATATAGATATTTGAGTTTTATTTCAATCTTTCCTGAGCTTTCGATCCTTAGCTATGATTAATTAATGATGAAAATGCCATTTTCGTTTATGATCGATTTCATCACGATTCTCCTGTTAAACCTGGAGAGTAATTATACAGACTTTGCATTCTTATACAAAGTAGATTCCAATAATGTTATAAAAACCTCGGAGAATTCGAGTAAGATATGTTTAATTATTTCTAACATACAACAGTTCAAAGCTTAATCTAACACAGGGACAATGATATGAATGTACGCGAGAAAATCATGGAAAGTTGTAGTTTAAAAACAGTAAAATCGATCTTGCTAATCGAAACGCTCCTCTCTGGCGAAATCGGTAAAAGCACGTTAGGCTGTATGACGGTTCTGTATAGGATACAGGCTCAATTCCTCTCGGAGTACGCATATTTTCTAAGAAAATTTCACGGACATTCAGGCCAGTAAATGTCGTTAATACTGTTTATGATAAACAGACCATTTACTTAAATATTTGTGTCTAGAGAAAGAACGTATAAACATAAAAATGTCTTAAAATAATTGTCGGACTTTGTCCATTTCATAATATATATATATATTTGTCATCCACAGACAGACTGTTTCGGAGCTCATCAGTGTGGCTAGACGTCCGGTTGCCTCTAGCTAGGATCGAAACCCGACTGAATTGGCGTCAGTCGGAACTTCTACCACTAAGCCGTCGGCTCACGGCAGGGATGAATGTGAATTTTAGCGTGTTTATTTTTAGATTTAGATAAACACACAGTGACTGACAGTGACTCAATTCTGCCGAAGAGTCATGCTATATTAGCTTAAATAGTCACTGTTTACAAACTCACACCTCAACCCAAAGAGCTCAACCGAAATTATGGAAGAGGTTATATTTGTTCCAACGAGAGAAAAGTCTATATTTTAAAAAGAAGAGAGAAACCGCAAACATTTTCGGTTATAATCTGGATTTTTAAAAATATATATTATACTTTATTTTCCATATTTTTGCTACACGCGTTTCCGCTCTCGCGACTTTCTTCAGGCAAAGAGTGGTTGTTTCTACATATTATTAAAAGGAATTAATTTTCCTGATGTTTTTCGATGTTAAACCATTGTCTGCTTTGTGTAAGAAAAATATTTGGGTTACTACTACTATAATTTTGACTTCATGATTTACTGGAATAAAAAGTATTGACTACAAATTAAGCAATTAGTTGATGTCAACAACTGACGTTAAAAACAGTTTTATGTGTTTTTCGACAAGGATGTCTGTACATATCTATCTAGATATTTAAAAAAGCTTCGCTCCATCATTGTACTGGGTGTTTGGAATGTACGAATTTAATTAATCTCTAAGTGCCATATATATATATATATATATGATATATATAAAATGAAGAGGTTATAATGGTTCCAACGAGAGAAAAGTGTGTATATTAAAAAGAAGAGAGGTACCACAGACGTTTTGGGTTGTAATGTGGATTAAAAAAAAATATTATCCTTTACGCATATATATATATATATATATATATATATATATATATATATATATATATATATATATATACGTATATGTATATATATTAATATTATAAATTAATTGATTTAAAATATGTTTTTTTCTCTACACAGTAATAACCATGTTTCAAAAATGGAAGCTAAAAACTTCAAATTTAATTTTGTAATTAAATTAAAAACATTAGTTCCATTTCATCCTCAAGCGAATTTTGGAGTAACTTATTTTTTAAATATATATAATTAATGCAAGTAAAAGTTTTCACTTAGCTGATTGCTGTTATCTCTAGCATCTCAGCTTCAGATTTTCAAGAGTGACCCTCCGGGAATTCATTACATTCACTCGTCAAGGATATCAGCAATTGACTGCATATATTTTCTTTCTTTTATATGCACTTTTCATTGGTTCAAGATTTTTTTTTCTCTTAGTGTATGTGTTCGTGCGCATGCGACCGTGTCTGGTTTCGCGCGCGTGGTCCCATGCGCCTGTCTGTTCGTATATGCGTAGAATGTCGTGGTTTTATCGTTTTTTTTTTTGACGTTACATTCCCTCTTTAACCTTTTCCCTTTCTTCACTTTTTCCTGTTTTCTTTCAATTGTAGCCAATTTCACTTCCAAGGATTCTTCTGGTCCATTTCTTACCACCGTTATTGCCAATGAAGACCGGGTGTGATTTTTTGATATTAACAACTCTCATCTCACAGACTGAAAGTGCCATCAAAGTAAATACTGTAATTCCTGCCGGGAGGCGCTTTTACTTTGATCGGAGTTTCAATGCAATGTCGAAGTTCTATGAAAGTAAATGATATCTTCTAATCATGTGCAGCCAATGAACCTATGCGATGGTGTAATATATATATATATATATATATATATATATATATATATATTCATACATGTTTCATTAAATAATATAGACAAGTGTTGTCTATTTATTTTATGTAAATTCTTTTCATATCGTCTGATAAGCTTAATAACATTATCATTAAATGAAGAAAGAAAATCACAATATTGATACATATTTTTTTAATCCAATCTAAGCTTTCGGCTTACATAAGCCATTATCAAAGATGACAATTACACAATATATTAAGTAATACACGAACAAGAAATTGATGATAGTCTGTTTTTGTTTATATGGATGATTTCCAAGCAACGATAAACACGTGTATATAAGACGCTGCATATATATATATATATATATATATATATATATATATATATATATATATATATATATATATATAGGGTGACCCCAAAAAACGGGAATTTCTGAAGTGCGTATTGCCAGACATGAGCAAGTAGCAACACTGCGAGACAGTGACCTTGAGCAAGTAAACATTTCGCCATTTTAGTAACGAGAATGAAATTCACAGTATCCCAGCTGAGATGTTGCAGCAGTCAATGAGGAATCTCAACAGCAGATTTCAAGAATGCATTCGTACAGGAGGACGCCATCTACAGGACGTAATTTAAAAAAAATGAAAATTCCATCATTGTTTCTTAAATGGCATGTTTTAAGGTTTCAATTACTATGAATTAAATTTTTTTTTGCATCACTCTTGGTTTTATTGGATTGTTAAAAAGTTCCCGTTTTTTGGGGTCACTCTGTACACACGCACACACACACACACACACTTATGTATATATATATATATATATATATATATATATATATATATATATATATATATATGGCTATATAGTAAATAAATCGTCGGTCACCAAAAGTCTTCAGGAATTATAACTGGAAGGCATTTCCAGGAACATCTTGTCCAAATTTCATCAAAAACTTTAGAAAACGATTGCAGCAAATTATGAAGATGAGAGGTCATGATATTGATTATTAATATTGTGAAAATTGTTAAATTTTTTCTATTTTTTATACTGTACGAATCATTTTGACTCTTCCTATTTTTCATAATTCGCCTGTCAAATTTGCTATATTTAACGTACTGTTCTGAAAATTGGGTCTTATATCCCTTCTTAGTTCTTATTAAAATATAAAAATAACTGGCATCATACGGGCATTAGATTATGAGAAATGGATAAAAATATACAAAAGTGATGGGTGTACGAATCGTTTCGTCATTGACTATATATGTATATAGGGAGGGTAGAGTAATACATTGGCTCGAATTGAGAAATCGGAGAGCCGAGTTCGAATTCCTGTTGAATTCATTACATTCTCTTACATGCTGATACCATTGGCAAAGGGATGAATCCACCTCTTTTCTCCCCAGCTATGGGTAAATAACAGGAAAGACTGGGTCCTATAGCCTTGGGTGGCAACCAGTCTAGGAGAAGGACAACTCTGGATTCGAAAACTGCGGAGGGTCCTTTGGGGACTTTGTGGCATTCTGAGCACCAGTTCTTCGTATACAGCTCTTCCAAAAGGTGTGGTTGGTTGGGCACAAATTTTCACCTCTATAATCAAATAATATGTGCGGGTTGTTGGTTCTAAGAACTGAACTGCTTCACCCTCAAACGTCGATAAACTACAGGAGAGTCCAGTATATATATATATATATATATATATATATATATATATATATATATATATATATATATATATATATATATATATATATATTAATACATGTCTCATTAAATAATATAGATAAGCGTTGTCTATATATTTTATGCAAGTTTTTTTCATATAGTCTGATAATCTTAATAACATTATCATTAAATAATGAAAGAAAATCACAATATTGATACATACTTTTTTTTATTTAATCCGATCTGAGCTTTCGGCTTACATAAGCCATTATCAAAGATGACAATTACACAATATATTTATGCAATACACGAACAAGAAATTGATGATAGTATTATTTGTTTACATGGATGATTTCCAAGCAACGATAAACACGTGCATATAAAACGCTGAAAACGAAAATCGCACGACAGCTCATGACGTCACACATGACCACGCGAGAGTGAATCCGATGAGTATTGAGTATGGAAAGCCGTTGGTATGAACCAATGACTTCTGTTACTAATTATAGGCATTTAAGGATATTTTTGGAGATTTCATAGTTTATTTTGTTCAGGTTAGGTTTCAACTGTTTTATGTATATAGCTTCAAGAATTTTTAGTTTTTGTTTATTGTTTTCATGTTTAAGTATAATTGTGTTTTCGACGAGGATTTTCCGGAATTGTGTATGCGGCCAGGCATGTTGTTTTAAATGTCTAAAAATGTTAGAGTTATCATTCAAATGTAGTGTCAAGCGTCGTGAAAGCGAGTTTGTGGTGTGACCAACATAGATATTATTTAGTTCGTTGGAGATACAATCTCCCAAAGGGCACCTGAATTTGTAAACTATGTTGGTTTTTTCAAATCGCTAACCGGGGGAGAAGAATCATTTCGAATAATTGAGTTGGATATTTTAGATTTAGTGTAGTATATAATTAACTTAATTCTTTTGCTAGGATCTGTTGTGGATATGTTAGTATTTACTAATTTTTTTAGTATATTTTCATCTTGTTTATAATTAGTATGCATTTGATTACGATATAGGAGATTAATATGTTTGAGATTAGTAGAAGCAGTATTATGTACTATTTGCTTAGTATTGAGATTTCTAAGAAAGCATCTTATTTGTTCATCAATTATATAGTTTGGAAAACTATTATTAACAAGTGTTTGTTTTATATTCTTTAGTTCACTGTAAAAAATCTGTTTTGTGGATGAATTAGTTTCTGCACGGTGTATTAGATTTTTTATAATTGCTATTTTGTAGTAATATGGGCATTCGCTCTTGTAGTTAAGTGTACATGAATTTATGCTAGTAGGTTTTATATGGCGAAATAGTAAATTTGTTATTATTTGTGTTTATCAATATGTCAAGGAATATATATATATATTACGCGAATCATTCATACGAAAAGCAGATAATTAAGTTAATGATATAAATGGCAAGAAACAGAATGATTTGCGTAATGTAATGTAAATTGAACCTGCACCACATAATTGATATATATATATATATATATATATATATATATATACACATACACACACACACATATATATATATATATATATATATATATATGTATGTGTGTGTGTGTGTGTGTGTGTGTGTGTGTCTGTGTGTGTGTGTGTGTGTCGCCAAAGATTCGCTAAAAAATAAGCATAGATGATAAAAAAATACCCAGTTCTTAATAAAAACAAAGTTTCGTCGTCAAAATCCGCAGTCAATTACCCACCTTCTATAATTATTTTCTGTTATACTTCTTTTTCTGTGTCGACGATGGCAATCATGGCTCTCCATAATTTCCTCTCCTTTGTAGTTTTTAGTAAATACAAATATAATAAATTGTGCGTAAGTGCTATGGTAGACGGTATACAAAATACATATATTTTAACTTCCCAATACGGCCAGTAGATTTTGGCCATGCTCATAATTGATATTATTAAGGGTTGCTTTCTCGTTTTTTTTTATACTAAGGCTTTCCATGACATTTAAACTATTTAATAATTCATATCATTATTATTATTATTATTCCGTATATCTATCTATCTATCTATCTATCTATCTATCTATCTATCTATCTATCTATCTATCATTCTCTGCTCAATCCCGATCTATAAGGGCCCAGTAGTTCAATTTAGAACTGAACGACTCGTCCACCCTCACATATGATTTGATTAATGTGTTAAAGGCTTGTGTACAACGAGTCACAATTATTTCGGGAGAACTGATAACAGAGAAAAGGGGCATAATGCTACACGAAATGTGCAAACAGCCCGCCTTAATTTTGAATGCTTAGATTTCATTCTCGTAGACTGCCTACCAGCCAAGGCAAACGAGCCCAGTCTGCCCTGCCATTCAATCCATAAATAAAGAAAGATGGATCCATGCCTTATCTAAGGACGTATGTGCGATGTGAACGATATAGAATGAGCCAGAATTTGAACTCCGGTCAGCGATTTCATTTTCAGCGGCGATAACCGTTACTCTAACCACACATCACTATACGCATGCAGGGAATAGTATATAGATCAACAAATATGTTAACAGGCTGGTTGATAAATATATGATCAGTAAAGAAATCATAACACCTCTACCACCCATAAAAGTAGCATATATATATATATATATATATATATATATATATATATATATATATATATATATATATATATATATATATATATATATATATATATATATATATATATATATATATAAGTAATTGTTTAATACGATTCGAATTAATACATATCTTGAAAGAGAAAAAATGTCAGCTAAAATCCCCAAAAAAGAAAAAATGAAATCGTTACCGTTCGAGGTCAAACCTTGCAGCTGAATTTTTCAAGAAGGAAATTACATTTTAAATATATATTTTAATAAATCGAGAATAATATTTAATCCGTGTACAAAAAGGAAAAGCAAATGAGAGAAAAAATCCAAACCTAGAAATGGCATTAGCATTTATAATTCCCGTCTTGTCAATGTCTGTGACACTTCATTCAAATCGATGGTTCTGCAAGCTGTTATTTCTTGTCAGACGTCAGCATCGAATAGTGAATTGATTCTTCGAAGCCAAACATCACTGCATGCATGTCTGGCACCCATCAAGCTTAACTGACCGTCAGCTGCCATAAAAACGCAGGGAAATCGTCTAAAAAGGAAAAACTGTCAGTATTCGGAGCGTGTTTTCCATTTTTAAAGAAAATGTCTTTCAAATCTAAGTTATGGGATTTGCGGAATGATTTCAGGCAAAAAGGGAGGTAAGTGAGTGACACTTTAAAGATGGTTGCTTGCTATGAATTAATAAAAAAAATGGCTGCTTTTACTTATTCAAAAAAGATCAGTAGAAGAGAAATAAGAGTTACATGGATAGATTAAAAAAAGAATGGATGGCATAGAAAGAAAAAAGGTAGACAATATAAACTGCAAATGACAAGAAGGAAAGAAAACTAAATTGGTTCTTGGAAAACTTTTTGAGGACTACTGTCAGCTTTCTGAATTTTAAATGAACAGGCTGTTGACATTCTTCTTGGAACAAAAATCGGGGAAGGCGTAACTTTAACAATTTTTCAAACGTTTCCCAAATAAAATGTGAACATTTTTTAACCCTTGGATAATTAATATAAATAAAAGATAAATACATAAGACAATCTGGGTAACGTTGATTGGCTGATCAGTGGCGTCATCAGAAACGAGGATTTTATTTCGAGAAAAATTACATGAGCGAAGATAAAAGAGGCTTTATGCTAATCATATCGTTATTGCAATTAGAATTGATTAATTTCAACGTAGTTATATTTGTTTATATATATACATATATATATATATATATATATATATATATATATATATATATATATATATATGAAGAAATATACTCTTATACACTGTTTCATGCTAGACGCAATCGTCAAGACGATTGTATCTACCATGAAACACCCTGTCGCCTCTAAGTGTTGACTTCAATGTTCACTTTTATATATATATATATATATATATATATATATATATATTTTTTTTTTTTTGAATTGGACAATGTCCGACAATTTATTTAAAGACATTTATATGTTTAACGTTCTTTTTATAGATACAAGTATTTAAGCAAATGTCAGTAAATGTTATTTAATACTGTTTATTATAAAACAGAGCATTTGCTTAAATACTTGTATCTATAAAAAGAACGTTAAACATATCATAAATGTCTTTAAATATATATATATATATATATATATATATGTATATATATGTATATATATATATATATCTCAGTTGTTTATATATATATTCATATCAATTGTTTATACACACACACACACACACACACACACACACACACACACATATATATATATATATATATATATATATATATATATATATATATATATATATATATATATATATATATCAATTATTTTAAGGTTTTCGCATCCCACACTGTTTAGTAAGAATAGGTGATGAAGGGAAATAGTTTGGTCGTACATTAACCACACGGGATTCGTAGGTCACGGCACTTTCACCATTATACATATGGGAACTAGTTAGGACTATATAGAGACTCTGAGGTATTATGGTAGGTGTATTAAAAATGGTAAGTAAGAACGTTTTGTTTTGTTGTAAGGAATACTATGGTATATTTGGGTCAGTAATTGTGGTGAGCTAAGTTTAAGATAAGACAGATTGAAGACTAGTCTCTCCCTATCCCCCCTTTTGGCCTTGTACCACATTTTTGTATTATTCAAATTAAATATTACGTTCATCTTCGTCTGAGTGAATTATCTTCGTTTTCCTTTTATTAAAACGACATTTTCTAGGTTAGATATGGGATCATGAAATTTCCGGAGTGTGTTGTTTAATTTTAAGTCCCTTATTTATTATTATTTTCACAGATTTATTGGTCGGCAGGAGGATTTTTTTACATTCTATAACTTGGTTTTATTGTCCTTAAAGAATTTTACCAAAATCGCATTGTTCATTCGGAAGAACTCGCGGCCTCCAGATTCCTTAGTGAGACAGACCACCACGTGGTAATGGCAAGTCGTTGCCTGATTTGTTGAGGTCTCTTTACGTTCTTATCTCCTTCTCTCGCGCTTTCTCTAACGCTTCGTCCAAGAAACGATGCTACTGCAACGGCGCGCCCCACTGAAGTAAAGCGTGTAAAAAGAAGCGGAAAGAAAGCAATTCGTGATTCAATATTTGAGGTGATAAAAATGATAATATTAACTGCCTCCTTATAAGGAAAAATTCGCCATTCATTGACCATACAGCCAAATGATACGCGTGTTACGCTTTTTTTCAACTCCTTGGCATCTTGCTGGGATCAAAGTGTAGTATCTGACTTCGGGTGGTCAAACTACATTCTATCTTTCAAATGTGTTTCTGTCATCGGACAGAAATTAAATAAATGAGGGAAGCTTGGCCCCGGGGATTCCAGGCCTGTGGCAGCTCCTCTCTCATTTCACCAAAGAGTGTGGGTCGGTGGAATATTTACGTCAACGAGACGTTGCTTGAGGGGTCTGGATAATTTTGGGACTTGGAGCATGTGTACGCGCTTGGGCTCCACATTTTTAATCGGCCATGTACCATAACCCGTCACCGTGGGAGACGAGGAAGTAGTAAGCGTAGTATCTGTTGTCTACACCTTGAATGAGAAGCCACTGTTACACAATTTACACTTTTCTTCACCTCCTGGCCATCAGGTTGAGATTAAATTATAGCATCTTTTCTCCACACCTCTAATAGTAATGGTAATAGTAGTCGATTTTTTATAAGGAAATATTCGGCATTCATTCAGTGTTACTCGAGTTACGGTTTTCCTCATTCCGTGGTAATCGGGATGGGGTCAAATTTTAGTATCTGTTCTCCTCATCTCTCATGGTAATCATAAAATAAGGAAACATTCAGTGCTACTCGAGTTAGGGTTTTCGTCATCCCGTGGCCATCGGGATGGGATCAAAGTTTAGCATCTGTTCTCCTCATCTCTCATGGTAATCATAAAATAAGGAAACATTCAGTGCTACTCGAGTTACGGTTTTCGTCATCCCGTGGCCATCGGAATGGGATCAAAGTTTAGTATCTGTTCTCCTCATCTCTCATGGTAATCATAAAATAAGGAAACATTCAGTGCTACTCGAGTTACGGTTTTCGTCATCCCGTGGCCATCGGGATGGGATCAAAGTTTAGTATCTGTTCTCCTCAACTCTCATGGTAATCATAAAATAAGGAAACATTCAGTGCTACTCGAGTTACGGTTTTCCTCATCCCGTGGTCATCGGGATGGGATCAGATTTTAGTATCTGTTCTCCTCATCTCTCATGGTAATCATAAAATAAGGAAACATTCAGTGCTACTCGAGTTACGGTTTTCCTCATCCCGTGGTCATCGGGATGGGATCAGATTTTAGTATCTGTTCTCCTCATCTCTCATGGTAATCATAAAATAAGGAAACATTCAGTGCTACTCGAGTTACGGTTTTCCTCATCCCGTGGTCATCGGGATGGGATCAGATTTTAGTATCTGTTCTCCTCATCTCTCATGGTAATCATAAAATAAGGAAACATTCAGTGCTACTCGAGTTACGGTTTTCGTCATCCCGTGGCCATCGGGATTGGATCAAATTTTAGTATCTGTTCTCCTCATCTCTCATGGTAATCATAAAATAAGGAAACATTCAGTGCTACTCGAGTTACGGTTTTCGTCATCCCGTGGCCATCGGGATGGGATCAAAGTTTAGTATCTGTTCTCCTCAACTCTCATGGAAATCATAAAATAAGGAAACATTCAGTGCTACTCGAGTTACGGTTTTCCTCATCCCGTGGCCATCGGGATGGGATCAAATTTTAGTATCTGTTCTCCTCATCTCTCATGGTAATCATAAAATAAGGAAACATTCAGTGCTACACGAGTTACGGTTTTCGTCATCCCGTGGTCATCAGGATGGGATCAGATTTCAGTATCTGTTCTCCTCATCTCTCATGGTAATCATAAAATAAGGAAACATTCAGTGTTACTCGAGTTACGGTTTTCCTCATACCGTGGTAATCGGGATGGGATCAGATTTTAGTATCTGTTCTCCTCATCTCTCATGGTAATCAAAAATAAGGAAACATTCAGTGCTACTCGAGTTACGGTTTTCGTCATCCCGTGGCCATCGGGATGGGATCAAAGTTTAGTATCTGTTCTCCTCAACTCTCATGGTAATCATAAAATAAGGAAACATTCAGTGCTACTCGAGTTACGGTTTTCCTCATCCCGTGGTCATCGGGATGGGATCAGATTTTAGTATCTGTTCTCCTCATCTCTCATGGTAATCATAAAATAAGGAAACATTCAGTGCTACTCGAGTTACGGTTTTCGTCATCCCGTGGCCATCGGGATGGGATCAAAGTTTAGTATCTGTTCTCCTCATCTCTCATGGTAATCATAAAATAAGGAAACATTCAGTGCTACTCGAGTTACGGTTTTCGTCATCCCGTGGCCATCGGGATGGGATCAAAGTTTAGTATCTGTTCTCCTCATCTCTCATGGTAATCATAAAATAAGGAAACATTCAGTGCTACTCGAGTTACGGTTTTCCTCATCCCGTGGTCATCGGGATGGGATCAGATTTTAGTATCTGTTCTCCTCATCTCTCATGGTAATCATAAAATAAGGAAACATTCAGTGCTACTCGAGTTACGGTTTTCGTCATCCCGTGGCAATCGGGATGGGATCAGATTTTAGTATCTGTTCTCCTCATCTCTCATGGTAATCATAAAATAAGGAAACATTCAGTGCTACTCGAGTTACGGTTTTCCTCATCCCGTGGTCATCGAGATGGGATCAGATTTTAGTATCTGTTCTCCTCATCTCTCATGGTAATCATAAAATAAGGAAACATTCAGTGCTACACTAGTTACGGTTTTGCTCATCCCGTGGTCATCGGGATGGGATCAGATTTTAGTATCTGTTCTCCTCATCTCTCATGGTAATCATAAAATAAGGAAACATTCAGTGCTACTCGAGTTACGGTTTTCGTCATCCCGTGGCCATCGGGATGGAATCAAATTTTAGTATCTGTTAGCCTCATCTCTCATGGTAATCATAAAATAAGGAAACATTCAGTGCTACTCGAGTTACGGTTTTCGTCATCCCGTGGCCATCGGGATGGGATCAGATTTTAGTATCTGTTCTCCTCATCTCTCATGGTAATCATAAAATAAGGAAACATTCAGTGCTACTCGAGTTACGGTTTTCCTCATCCCGTGGTCATCGGGATGGGATCAGATATTAGTATCTGTTCTCCTCATCTCTCATGGTAATCATAAAATAAGGAAACATTCAGTGCTACTCGAGTTACGGTTTTCGTCATCCCGTGGCAATCGGGATGGGATCAGATTTTAGTATCTGTTCTCCTCATCTCTCATGGTAATCATAAAATAAGGAAACATTCAGTGCTACTCGAGTTACGGTTTTCCTCATCCCGTGGTCATCGAGATGGGATCAGATTTTAGTATCTGTTCTCCTCATCTCTCATGGTAATCATAAAATATGGAAACATTCAGTGCTACTCGTGTTACGGTTTTCGTCATCCCGTGGTCATCGGGATGGGATCAGATTTTAGTATCTGTTCTCCTCATCTCTCATGGTAATCATAAAATAAGGAAACATTCAGTGCTACTCGAGTTACGGTTTTCCTCATCCCGTGGTCATCGGGATGGGATCAGATTTTAGTATCTGTTCCCCTCATCTCTCATGGTAATCATAAAATAAGGAAACATTCAGTGCTACTCAAGTTACGCTTTTCCTCATCCCGTGGTCATCGGGATGGGATCAGATTTTAGTATCTGTTTTCGTCACCTCTCATGGTAATCATAAAATAAGGAAACATTCAGTGCTACACGATTTACGCTTTTCATCATCCCGTGGCCATCGGGATGGGATCAAAGTTTAGTATCTGTTCTCCTCATCTCTCATGGTAATCATAAAATAAGGAAACAGTCAGTGTTACTCGTGTTACGGTTTTCCTCATCCCGTGGTCATCGGGATGGGATCAGATTTTAGTATCTGTTCTCCTCATCTCTCATGGTAATCATAAAATAAGGAAACATTCAGTGCTACTCGAGTTACGGTTTTCGTCATCCCGTGGTCATCGGGATGGGATCAAATTTTAGTATCTGTACGCCTCATCTCTCATGGTAATCATAAAATAAGGAAACATTCAATGCTACTCGAGTTACGGTTTTCTTCATCCCGTGGTCATCGGGATGGGATCAGATTTTAGTATCTGTTCTCCTCATCTCTCATGGAAATCATAAAATAAGGAAACATTCAGTGCTACTCGAGTTACGGTTTTCCTCATCTCGTGGTCATCGGGATGGGATTAGATTTTAGTATCTGTTCTCCTAATCTCTCATGATAATCATAAAATAAGGAAACATTCAGTGCTACTCGAGTTACGGTTTTCCTCATCCCGTGGTCGTCGGGATGGGATCAGATTTTAGTATCTGTTCTCCTCATCTCTCATGGTAATCATAAAATAAGGAAACATTCAGTGCTACTCGAGTTACGGTTTTCCTCATCCCGTGGACATCGGGATGGGATCAGATTTTAGTATCTGTTCTCCTCATCTCTCATGGTAATCAAAAAATAAGGAAACATTCAGTGCTACTCGAGTTACGGTTTTCGTCATCCCGTGGTCATCGGGATGGGATCAGATTTTAGTATCTGTTCTCCTCATCTCTCATGGTAATCATAAAATAAGGAAACATTCAGTGCTACTCGAGTTACGGTTTTCCTCATCCCGTGGTCATCGGGATGGGATCAGATTTTAGTATCTGTTCTCCTCATCTCTCATGGTAATCATAAAATAAGGAAACATTCAGTGCTACTCGTGTTACGGTTTTCCTCATCCCGTGGTCATCGGGATGGGATCAGATTTTAGTATCTGTTCTCCTCATCTCTCATGGTAATCATAAAATAAGGAAACATTCAGTGCTACTCGAGTTACGGTTTTCGTCATCCCGTGGCCATCGGTATGGGATCAAATTTTAGTATCTGTGCGCCTCATCTCTCATGGTAATCATAAAATAAGGAAACATTCAGTGCTACTCGAGTTACGGTTTTCCTCATCCCGTGGTCATCGGGATGGGATCAGATTTTAGTATCTGTTCTCCTCATCTCTCATGGAAATCATAAAATAAGGAAACATTCAGTGCTACTCGAGTTACGGTTTTCCTCATCCCGTGGTCATCGGGAAGGGATCAGATTTTAGTATCTGTTCTCCTCATCTCTCATGGTAATCATAAAATAAGGAAACATTCAGTGCTACACGAGTTACGGTTTTCCTCATCCCGTGGTCATCGGGATGGGATCAGATTTTAGTATCTGTTCTCCTCATCTCTCATGGTAATCATAAAATAAGGAAACATTCAGTGCTACTCGAGTTACGGTTTTCCTCATCCCGTGGTCATCGGGATGGGATCAGATTTTAGTATCTGTTCTCCTCATCTCTCATGGTAATCATAAAATAAGGAAACATTCAGTGCTACTCGAGTTACGGTTTTCCTCATCCCGTGGTCATCGGGATGGGATCAGATTTTAGTATCTGTTCTACTCCTCTCTCATGGTAATCATAAAATAAGGAAACATTCAGTGCTCCTCGAGTTACGGTTTTCCTCATCCCGTAGTCATCGGGATGGGATCAGATTTTAGTATCTGTTCTCCTCATCTCTCATGGTAATCATAAAATAAGGAAACATTCAGTGCTACTCGAGTTACGGTTTTCCTCATCCCGTGGTCATCGGGATGGGATCAGATTTTAGTATCTGTTCTCCTCATCTCTCATGGTAATCATAAAATAAGGAAACATTGTGTGCTACTCGAGTTACGGTTTTCGTCATCCCGTGGTCATCGGGATGGGATCAGATTTTAGTATCTGTTCTCCTCATCTCTCATGGTAATCATAAAATAAGGAAACATTCAGTGCTACTCGAGTTACGGTTTTCCTCATCCCGTGGGCATCGGGATGTGATCAGATTTTAGTATCTGTTCTCCTCATCTCTCATGGTAATCATAAAATAAGGAAACATTCAGTGCTACTCGTGTTACGGTTTTCCTCATCCCGTGGTCATCGGGATGGGATCAGATTTTAGTATCTGTTCTCCTCATCTCTCATGGTAATCATAAAATAAGGAAACATTCAGTGCTACTCGAGTTACGGTTTTCGTCATCCCGTGGCCATCGGTGTGGGATCAAATTTTAGTATCTGTGCGCCTCATCTCTCATGGTAATCATAAAATAAGGAAACATTCAGTGCTACTCGAGTTACGGTTTTCCTCATCCCGTGGTCATCGGGATGGGATCAGATTTTAGTATCTGTTCTCCTCATCTCTCATGGAAATCATAAAATAAGGAAACATTCAGTGCTACTCGAGTTACGGTTTTCCTCATCCCGTGGTCATCGGGAAGGGATCAGATTTTAGTATCTGTTCTCCTCATCTCTCATGGTAATCATAAAATAAGGAAACATTCAGTGCTACTCGAGTTACGGTTTTCCTCATCCCGTGGTCATCGGGATGGGATCAGATTTTAGTATCTGTTCTCCTCATCTCTCATGGTAATCATAAAATAAGGAAACATTCAGTGCTACTCGAGTTACGGTTTTCCTCATCCCGTGGTCATCGGGATGGGATCAGATTTTAGTATCTGTTCTCCTCATCTCTCATGGTAATCATAAAATAAGGAAACATTCAGTGCTACTCGAGTTACGGTTTTCCTCATCCCGTGGTCATCGGGATGGGATCAGATTTTAGTATCTGTTCTACTCATCTCTCATGGTAATCATATAATAAGGAAACATTCAGTGCTACTCGAGTTACGGTTTTCCTCATCCCGTGGTCATCGGGATGGGATCAGATTTAAGTATCTGTCCTCCTCATCTCTCATGGTAATCATAAAATAAGGAAACATTCAGTGCTACTCGAGTTACGGTTTTCCTCATCCCGTGGTCATCGGGATGGGATCAGATTTTAGTATCTGTTCGCCTCATCTTTCATGGTAATCATAAAATAAGGAAACATTCAGTGCTACTCGAGTTACAGTTTTCCTCATCCCGTGGTCATCGGGATGGGATCAGACTTTAGTATCTGTTCTCCTCATCTCTCATGGTAATCATAAAATAAGGAAACATTCAGTGCTCCTCGAGTTACGGTTTTCCTCATCCCGTAGTCATCGGGATGGGATCAGATTTTAGTATCTGTTCTCCTCATCTCTCATGGTAATCATAAAATAAGGAAACATTCAGTGCTACTCGAGTTACGGTTTTCCTCATCCCGTAGTCATCGGGATGGGATCAGATTTTAGTATCTGTTCTCCTCATCTCTCATGGTAATCATAAAATAAGGAAACATTCAGTGCTACTCGAGTTACGGTTTTCGTCATCCCGTGGTCATCGGGATGGGATCAGATTTTAGTATCTGTTCTCCTCATCTCTCATGGTTATCATAAAATAAAGAAACATTCAGTGCTACTCGAATTACGATTTTCGTCATCCCGTGGTCATCGGGATGGGATCAGATTTTAGTATCTGTTCTCCTCATCTCTCATGGTAATCATAAAATAAGGAAACATTCAGTGCTACTCGAGTTACGGTTTTCCTCATCCCGTGGTCATCGGGATGGGATCAGATTTTAGTATCTGTTCTCCTCATCTCTCATGGTAATCATAAAATAAGGAAACATTCAGTGCTCCTCGAGTTACAGTTTTCCTCATCCCGTGGTCATCGGGATGGGATCAGATTTTAGTATCTGTTCTCCTCATCTCTCATGGTAATCATAAAATAAGGAAACATTCAGTGCTACTCGAGTTACGGTTTTCGTCATCCCGTGGCCATCGGTATGGGATCAAATTTTAGTATCTGTTCGCCTCATCTCTCATGGTAATCATAAAATAAGGAAACATTCAGTGCTACTCGAGTTACGGTTTTCCTCATCCCGTGGTCATCGGGATGGGATCAGATTTTAGTATCTGTTCTCCTCATCTCTCATGGAAATCATAAAATAAGGAAACATTCAGTGCTACTCGAGTTACGGTTTTCCTCATCCCGTGGTCATCGGGAAGGGATCAGATTTTAGTATCTGTTCTCCTCATCTCTCATGGTAATCATAAAATAAGGAAACATTCAGTGCTACACGAGTTACGGTTTTCCTCATCCCGTGGTCATCGGGATGGGATCAGATTTTAGTATCTGTTCTCCTCATCTCTCATGGTAATCATAAAATAAGGAAACATTCAGTGCCACTCGAGTTACGGTTTTCCTCATCCCGTGGTCATCGGGATGGGATCAGATTTTAGTATCTGTTCTCCTCATCTCTCATGGTAATCATAAAATAAGGAAACATTCAGTGCTACTCGAGTTACGGTTTTCCTCATCCCGTGGTCATCGGGATGGGATCAGATTTTAGTATCTGTTCTCCTCATCTTTCATGGTAATCATAAAATAAGGAAACATTCAGTGCTACTCGAGTTACGGTTTTCCTCATCCCGTGGTCATCGGGATGGGATCAGACTTTAGTATCTGTTCTCCTCATCTCTCATGGTAATCATAAAATAAGGAAACATTCAGTGCTCCTCGAGTTACGGTTTTCCTCATCCCGTAGTCATCGGGATGGGATCAGATTTTAGTATCTGTTCTCCTCATCTCTCATGGTAATCATAAAATAAGGAAACATTCAGTGCTACTCGAGTTACGGTTTCCTCATCCCGTAGTCATCGGGATGGGATCAGATTTTAGTATCTGTTCTCCTCATCACTCATGGTAATCATAAAATAAGGAAAGATTCAGTGATACTCGTGTTACGGTTTTCCTCATCCCGTGGTCATCGGGATGGGATCAGATTTTAGTATATGTTCTCCTCATCTCTCATGGTAATCATAAAATAAGGAAACATTCAGTGCTACTCGAGTTACGGTTTTCGTCATCCCGTGGCCATCGGGATGGGATCAAATTTTAGTATCTGTTCGCCTAATCTCTCATGGTAATCATAAAATAAGGAAACATTCAATGCAATTCGAGTTACGGTTTTCCTCATCCCGTGGTCATCGGGATGGGATCAGATTTTAGTATCTGTTCTCCTCATCTCTCATGGAAATCATAAAATAAGAAAACATTCAGTGTTACACGAGTTACGGTTTTCCTCATCCCGTGGTCATCGGGATGGGATCAGATTTTAGTATCTGTTCTCCTCATCTCTCATGGTAATCATAAAATAAGGAAACATTCAGTGCTACTCGAGTTACGGTTTTCCTCATCCCGTGGTCATCGGGATGGGATCAGATTTTACTATCTGTTCTCCTCATCTTTCATGGTAATCATAAAATAAGGAAACATTCAGTGCTACTCGAGTTACGGTTTTCCTCATCCCGTGGTCATCGGGATGGGATCAGATTTTAGTATCTGTTCTCCTCATCTCTCATGGTAATCATAAAATAAGGAAACATTCAGTGCTACTCGAGTTACGGTTTTCCTCATCCCGTGGTCATCGGGATGGGATCAGATTTTAGTATCTGTTCTCCTCATCTCTCATGGTAATCATAAAATAAGGAAACATTCAGTGTTACTCGAGTTACGGTTTTCCTCATCCCGTGGTCATCGGGATGGGATCAGATTTTAGTATCTGTTCTCCTCATCTCTCATGGTAATCATAAAATAAGGAAACATTCAGTGCTACTAGAGTTACGGTTTTCCTCATAACGTGGTGATCGGGATGGGATCAGATTTTAGTATCTGTTCTCCTCATCTCTCATGGTAATCATAAAATAAGGAAACATTCAGTGCTACTCGAGTTACGGTTTTCCTCATCCCGTGGTCATCGGGATGGGATCAGATTTTAGTATCTGTTCTCCTCATCTCTCATGGTAATCATAAAATAAGGAAACATTCAGTGCTACTCGTGTTACGGTTTTCCTCATCCCGTGGTCATCGGGATGGGATCAGATTTTAGTATCTGTTCTCCTCATCTCTCATGGTAATCATAAAATAAGGAAACATTCAGTGCTACTCGAGTTACGGTTTTCGTCATCCCGTGGCCATCTGTATGGGATCAAATTTTAGTATCTGTTCGCCTCATCTCTCATGGTAATCATAAAATAAGGAAACATTCAGTGCTACTCGAGTTACGGTTTTCCTCATCCCGTGGTCATCGGGATGGGATCAGATTTTAGTAACTGTTCTCCTCATATCTCATGGAAATCATAAAATAAGGAAACATTCAGTGCTACTCGAGTTACGGTTTTCCTCATCCCGTGGTCATCGGGAAGGGATCAGATTTTAGTATCTGTTCTCCTCATCTCTCATGGTAATCATAAAATAAGGAAACATTCAGTGCTACACGAGTTACGGTTTTCCTCATCCCGTGGTCATCGGGATGGGATCAGATTTTAGTATCTGTTCTCCTCATCTCTCATGGTAATCATAAAATAAGGAAACATTCAGTGCCACTCGAGTTACGGTTTTCCTCATCCCGTGGTCATCGAGATGGGATCAGATTTTAGTATCCGTTCTCCTCATCTCTCATGGTAATCATAAAATAAGGAAACATTCAGTGCTACTCGAGTTACGGTTTTCCTCATCCCGTGGTCATCGGGATGGGATCAGATTTTAGTATCTGTTCTCCTCATCTTTCATGGTAATCATAAAATAAGGAAACATTCAGTGCTACTCGAGTTACGGTTTTCCTCATCCCGTGGTCATCGGGATGGGATCAGACTTTAGTATCTGTTCTCCTCATCTCTCATGGTAATCATAAAATAAGGAAACATTCAGTGCTCCTCGAGTTACGGTTTTCCTCATCCCGTAGTCATCGGGATGGGATCAGATTTTAGTATCTGTTCTCCTCATCTCTCATGGTAATCATAAAATAAGGAAACATTCAGTGCTACTCGAGTTACGGTTTTCCTCATCCCGTGGTCATCGGGATGGGATCAGATTTTAGTATCTGTTCTCCTCATCTCTCATGGTAATCATAATATAAGGAAACATTCAGTGCTACTCGAGTTACGGTTTTCCTCATCCCGTGGTCATCGGGATGGGATCAGATTTTAGTATCTGTTCTCCTCATCTCTCATGGTAATCATAAAATAAGGAAACATTCAGTGCTACTCGAGTTACGGTTTTCCTCATCCCGTGGTCATCGGGATGGGATCAGATTTTAGTATCTGTTCTCCTCATCTCTCATGGTAATCATAAAATAAGGAAACATTCAATGCAATTCGAGTTACGGTTTCCTCATCCCGTGGTCATCGGGATGGGATCAGATTTTAGTATCTGTTCTCCTCATCTCTCATGGTAATCATAAAATAAGGAAAGATTCAGTGCTACTCGAGTTACGGTTTTCCTCATCCCGTGGTCATCGGGATGGGATCAGATTTTAGTATATGTTCTCCTCATCTCTCATGGTAATCATAAAATCAGGAAACATTCAGTGCTACTCGAGTTACGGTTTTCGTCATCCCGTGGCCATCGGGATGGGATCAAATTTTAGTATCTGTTCGCCTAATCTCTCATGGTAATCATAAAATAAGGAAACATTCAATGCAATTCGAGTTACGGTTTTCCTCATCCCGTGGTCATCGGGATGGGATCAGATTTTAGTATCTGTTCTCCTCATCTCCCATGGTAATCATAAAATAAGGAAACATTCAGTGCTACTCGAGTTACGGTTTTCGTCATCCCGTGGCCATCGGGATGGGATCAAATTTTAGTATCTGTTCTCCTCATCTCTCATGGTAATCATAAAATAAGGAAACATTCAGTATTTCTCGAGTTACGGTTTTCCTCATCCCGTGGTCATCGGGATGGGATCAGATTTTAGTATCTGTTCTCCTCATCTCTCATGGTAATCATAAAATAAGGAAACATTCAGTGCTACTCGAGTTACGGTTTTCCTCATCCCGTGGTCATCGGGATGGGATCAGATTTTAGTATCTGTTCTCATCTCTCATGGTAATCATAAAATAAGGAAACATTCAGTGCTACTCGAGTTACGGTTTTCCTCATCCCGTGGTCATCGGGATGGGATCAGATTTTAGTATCTGTTCTCCTCATCTCTCATGGTAATCATAAAATAAGGAAACATTCAGTGCTACTCGAGTTACGGTTTTCCTCATCCCGTGGTCATCGGGATGGGATCAGATTTTAGTATCTGTTCTCCTCATCTCTCATGGTAATCATAAAATAAGGAAACATTCAGTGTTACTCGAGTTACGGTTTTCCTCATCCCGTGGTCATCGGGATGGGATCAGATTTTAGTATCTGTTCTCCTCATCTCTCATGGTAATCATAAAATAAGGAAACATTCAGTGCTACTAGAGTTACGGTTTTCCTCATAACGTGGTGATCGGGATGGGATCAGATTTTAGTATCTGTTCTCCTCATCTCTCATGGTAATCATAAAATAAGGAAACATTCAGTGCTACTCGAGTTACGGTTTTCCTCATCCCGTGGTCATCGGGATGGGATCAGATTTTAGTATCTGTTCTCCTCATCTCTCATGGTAATCATAAAATAAGGAAACATTCAGTGCTACTCGTGTTACGGTTTTCCTCATCCCGTGGTCATCGGGATGGGATCAGATTTTAGTATCTGTTCTCCTCATCTCTCATGGTAATCATAAAATAAGGAAACATTCAGTGCTACTCGAGTTACGGTTTTCGTCATCCCGTGGCCATCTGTATGGGATCAAATTTTAGTATCTGTTCGCCTCATCTCTCATGGTAATCATAAAATAAGGAAACATTCAGTGCTACTCGAGTTACGGTTTTCCTCATCCCGTGGTCATCGGGATGGGATCAGATTTTAGTAACTGTTCTCCTCATATCTCATGGAAATCATAAAATAAGGAAACATTCAGTGCTACTCGAGTTACGGTTTTCCTCATCCCGTGGTCATCGGGAAGGGATCAGATTTTAGTATCTGTTCTCCTCATCTCTCATGGTAATCATAAAATAAGGAAACATTCAGTGCTACACGAGTTACGGTTTTCCTCATCCCGTGGTCATCGGGATGGGATCAGATTTTAGTATCTGTTCTCCTCATCTCTCATGGTAATCATAAAATAAGGAAACATTCAGTGCCACTCGAGTTACGGTTTTCCTCATCCCGTGGTCATCGAGATGGGATCAGATTTTAGTATCCGTTCTCCTCATCTCTCATGGTAATCATAAAATAAGGAAACATTCAGTGCTACTCGAGTTACGGTTTTCCTCATCCCGTGGTCATCGGGATGGGATCAGATTTTAGTATCTGTTCTCCTCATCTTTCATGGTAATCATAAAATAAGGAAACATTCAGTGCTACTCGAGTTACGGTTTTCCTCATCCCGTGGTCATCGGGATGGGATCAGACTTTAGTATCTGTTCTCCTCATCTCTCATGGTAATCATAAAATAAGGAAACATTCAGTGCTCCTCGAGTTACGGTTTTCCTCATCCCGTAGTCATCGGGATGGGATCAGATTTTAGTATCTGTTCTCCTCATCTCTCATGGTAATCATAAAATAAGGAAACATTCAGTGCTACTCGAGTTACGGTTTTCCTCATCCCGTGGTCATCGGGATGGGATCAGATTTTAGTATCTGTTCTCCTCATCTCTCATGGTAATCATAATATAAGGAAACATTCAGTGCTACTCGAGTTACGGTTTTCCTCATCCCGTGGTCATCGGGATGGGATCAGATTTTAGTATCTGTTCTCCTCATCTCTCATGGTAATCATAAAATAAGGAAACATTCAGTGCTACTCGAGTTACGGTTTTCCTCATCCCGTGGTCATCGGGATGGGATCAGATTTTAGTATCTGTTCTCCTCATCTCTCATGGTAATCATAAAATAAGGAAACATTCAATGCAATTCGAGTTACGGTTTCCTCATCCCGTGGTCATCGGGATGGGATCAGATTTTAGTATCTGTTCTCCTCATCTCTCATGGTAATCATAAAATAAGGAAAGATTCAGTGCTACTCGAGTTACGGTTTTCCTCATCCCGTGGTCATCGGGATGGGATCAGATTTTAGTATATGTTCTCCTCATCTCTCATGGTAATCATAAAATCAGGAAACATTCAGTGCTACTCGAGTTACGGTTTTCGTCATCCCGTGGCCATCGGGATGGGATCAAATTTTAGTATCTGTTCGCCTAATCTCTCATGGTAATCATAAAATAAGGAAACATTCAATGCAATTCGAGTTACGGTTTTCCTCATCCCGTGGTCATCGGGATGGGATCAGATTTTAGTATCTGTTCTCCTCATCTCCCATGGTAATCATAAAATAAGGAAACATTCAGTGCTACTCGAGTTACGGTTTTCGTCATCCCGTGGCCATCGGGATGGGATCAAATTTTAGTATCTGTTCTCCTCATCTCTCATGGTAATCATAAAATAAGGAAACATTCAGTATTTCTCGAGTTACGGTTTTCCTCATCCCGTGGTCATCGGGATGGGATCAGATTTTAGTATCTGTTCTCCTCATCTCTCATGGTAATCATAAAATAAGGAAACATTCAGTGCTACTCGAGTTACGGTTTTCCTCATCCCGTGGTCATCGGGATGGGATCAGATTTTAGTATCTGTTCTCATCTCTCATGGTAATCATAAAATAAGGAAACATTCAGTGCTACTAGAGTTACGGTTTTCCTCATACCGTGGTGATCGGGATGGGATCAGATTTTAGTATCTGTTCTCCTCATCTCTCATGGTAATCATAAAATAAGGAAACATTCAGTGCTACTCGAGTTACGGTTTTCGTCATCCCGTGGTCATCGGGATGGGACCAGATTTTAGTATCTGTTCTCCTCATCTCTCATGGTAATCATAAAATAAGGAAACATTCAGTGCTACTCGAGTTACAGTTTTCGTCATCCCGTGGTCATGGGGATGGGATCAGATTTTAGTATCTGTTCTCCTCATCTCTCATGGTAATCATAAAATAAGGAAACATTCAGTGCCACTCGAGTTATGGTTTTCCTCATCCCGTGGTCATCGGGTTGGGATCAGATTTTAGTATCTGTTCTCCTCATCTCTCATGGTAATCATAAAATAAGGAAACATTCAGTGCTACTCGAGTTACGGTTTTCCTCATCCCGTGGTCATCGGGATGGGATCAGATTTTAGTATCTGTTCTCCTCATCTCTCATGGTAATCATAATATAAGGAAACATTCAGTGCTACTCGAGTTACGGTTTTCCTCATCCCGTGGTCATCGGGATGGGATCAGATTTTAGTATCTGTTCTCCTCATCTCTCATGGTAATCATAAAATAAGGAAACATTCAGTGCTACTCGAGTTACGGTTTTCCTCATCCCGTGGTCATCGGGATGGGATCAGATTTTAGTATCTGTTCTCATCTCTCATGGTAATCATAAAATAAGGAAACATTCAGTACTACTCGAGTTACGGTTTTCCTCATCCCGTGGTCATCGGGATGGGATCAGATTTTAGTATCTGTTCTTCTCATTTCTCATGGTAATCATAAAATAAGGAAAAATTCAGTGCTACTCGAGTTACGGTTTTCGTCATCCCGTGGTCATCGGGATGGGATCAGGTTTTAGTATCTGTTCTCCTCATCTCTCATGGTAATCATAAAATAAAGAAACATTCAGTGCTACTCGAGTTACGGTTTTCCTCATCCCGTGGTCATCGGGATGGGATCAGATTTTAGTATCTGTTCTCCTCATCTCTCATGGTAATCATAAAATAAGGAAACATTCAGTGTTACTCGAGTTACGGTTTTCGTCATCCCGTGGTCATCGGGATGGGATCAGATTTTAGTATCTGTTCTCCTCATCTCTCATGGTAATCATAAAATAAGGAAACATTCAGTGCTACTCGAGTTACGGTTTTCCTCATACCGTGGTGATCGGGATGGGATCAGATTTTAGTATATGTTCCTCTCATCTCTCATGGTAATCATAAAATAAGGAAACATTCAGTGCTACTCGAGTTACGGTTTTCCTCATCCCGTGGTCATCGGGATGGGACCAGATTTTAGTATCTGTTCTCCTCATCTCTCATGGTAATCATAAAATAAGGAAACATTCAGTGCTACTCGAGTTACGGTTTTCGTCATCCCGTGGTCATGGGGATGGGATCAGATTTTAGTATCTGTTCTCCTCATCTCTCATGGTAATCATAAAATAAGGAAACATTCAGTGCTACTCGAGTTACGGTTTTCCTCATCCCGTGGTCATCGGGATGGGATCAGATTTTAGTATCTGTTCTCCTCATCTCTCATGGTAATCATAAAATAAGGAAACATTCAGTGCTACTCGAGTTACGGTTTTCCTCATCCCGTGGTCATCGGGATGGGATCAGATTTTAGTATCTGTTCTCTTCATCTCTCATGGTAATCATAAAATAAGGAAACATTCAGTGCTACTCGAGTTACGGTTTTCCTCATCCCGTGGTCATCGGGATGGGATCAGATTTTAGTATCTGTTCTCCTCATCTCTCATGGTAATCATAAAATAAGGAAACATTCAATGCAATTCGAGTTACGGTTTTCCTCATCCCGTGGTCATCGGGATGGGATCAGATTTTAGTATCTGTTCTCCTCATCTCTCATGGTAATCATAAAATAAGGAAACATTCAGTGCTACTCGAGTTACGGTTTTCCTCATCCCGTGGTCATCGGGATGGGATCAGATTTTAGTATATGTTCTCCTCATCTCTCATGGTAATCATAAAATAAGGAAAGATTCAGTGCTACTCGTGTTACGGTTTTCCTCATCCCGTGGTCATCGGGATGGGATCAGATTTTAGTATATGTTCTCCTCATCTCTCATGGTAATCATAAAATAAGGAAACATTCAGTGCTACTCGAGTTACGGTTTTCGTCATCCCGTGGCCATCGGGATGGGATCAAATTTTAGGATCTGTTCGCCTAATCTCTCATGGTAATCATAAAATAAGGAAACATTCAATGCAATTCGAGTTACGGTTTTCCTCATCCCGTGGTCATCGGGATGGGATCAGATTTTAGTATCTGTTCTCCTCATCTCCCATGGTAATCATAAAATAAGGAAACATTCAGTGCTACTCGAGTTACGGTTTTCGTCATCCCGTGGCCATCGGGATGGGATCAAATTTTAGTATCTGTTCTCCTCATCTCTCATGGTAATCATAAAATAAGGAAACATTCAGTGCTTCTCGAGTTACGGTTTTCCTCATCCCGTGGTCATCGGGATGGGATCAGATTTTAGTATCTGTTCTCCTCATCTCTCATGGTAATCATAAAATAAGGAAACATTCAGTGCTACTCGAGTTACGGTTTTCCTCATCCCGTGGTCATCGGGATGGGATCAGATTTTAGTATCTGTTCTCCTCATCTCTCATGGTAATCATAAAATAAGGAAACATTCAGTGCTACTAGAGTTACGGTTTTCCTCATACCGTGGTGATCGGGATGGGATCAGATTTTAGTATCTGTTCTCCTCATCTCTCATGGTAATCATAAAATAAGGAAACATTCAGAGCTACTCGAGTTACGGTTTTCGTCATCCCGTGGTCATCGGGATGGGACCAGATTTTAGTATCTGTTCTCCTCATCTCTCATGGTAATCATAAAATAAGGAAACATTCAGTGCTACTCGAGTTACGGTTTTCGTCATCCCGTGGTCATGGGGATGGGATCAGATTTTAGTATCTGTTCTCCTCATCTCTCATGGTAATCATAAAATAAGGAAACATTCAGTGCCACTCGAGTTATGGTTTTCCTCATCCCGTGGTCATCGGGTTGGGATCAGATTTTAGTATCTGTTCTCCTCATCTCTCATGGTAATCATAAAATAAGGAAACATTCAGTGCTACTCGAGTTACGGTTTTCCTCATCCCGTGGTCATCGGGATGGGATCAGATTTTAGTATCTGTTCTCCTCATCTCTCATGGTAATCATAATATAAGGAAACATTCAGTGCTACTCGAGTTACGGTTTTCCTCATCCCGTGGTCATCGGGATGGGATCAGATTTTAGTATCTGTTCTCCTCATCTCTCATGGTAATCATAAAATAAGGAAACATTCAGTGCTACTCGAGTTACGGTTTTCCTCATCCCGTGGTCATCGGGATTGGATCAAAGTTTAGTATCTGTTCTCCTCATCTCTCATGGTAATCATAAAATAAGGAATCATTCAGTGCTACTCGAGTTACGGTTTTCCTCATCCCGTGGTCATCGGGATGGGATCAGATTTTAGTATCTGTTCTCCTCATCTCTCATGGTAATCATAAAATAAGGAAACATTCAGTACTACTCGAGTTACGGTTTTCCTCATCCCGTGGTCATCGGGATGGGATCAGATTTTAGTATCTGTTCTCCTCATTTCTCATGGTAATCATAAAATAAGGAAACATTCAGTGCTACTCGAGTTACGGTTTTCGTCATCCCGTGGTCATCGGGATGGGATCAGGTTTTAGTATCTGTTCTCCTCATCTCTCATGGTAATCATAAAATAAAGAAACAGTCAGTGCTACTCGAGTTACGGTTTTCCTCATCCCGTGGTCATCGGGATGGGATCAGATTTTAGTATCTGTTCTCCTCATCTCTCATGGTAATCATAAAATAAGGAAACATTCAGTGTTACTCGAGTTACGGTTTTCCTCATCCCGTGGTCATCGGGATGGGATCAGATTTTAGTATCTGTTCTCCTCATCTCTCATGGTAATCATAAAATAAGGAAACATTCAGTGCTACTCGAGTTACTGTTTTCCTCATACCGTGGTCATCGGGATGGGATCAGATTTTAGTATCTGTTCTCCTCATCTCTCATGGTAATCATAAAATAAGGAAACATTCAGTGCTACTCGAGTTACGGTTTTCCTCATCCCGTGGTCATCGGGATGGGACCAGATTTTAGTATCTGTTCTCCTCATCTCTCATGGTAATCATAAAATAAGGAAACATTCAGTGCTACTCGAGTTACGGTTTTCCTCATCCCGTGGTCATCGGGATGGGATCAGATTTTAGTATCTGTTCTCCTCATCTCTCATGGTAATCATAAAATAAGGAAACATTCAGTGCTACTCGAGTTACGGTTTTCCTCATCCCGTGTTCATCGGGATGGGATCAGATTTTAGTATCTGTTCTCCTCATCTCTCATGGTAATCATAATATAAGGAAACATTCAGTGCTACTCGAGTTACGGTTTTCCTCATCCCGTGGTCATCGGGATGGGATCAGATTTTAGTATCTGTTCTCCTCATCTCTCATGGTAATCATAAAATAAGGAAACATTCAGTGCTACTCGAGTTACGGTTTTCCTCATCCCGTGGTCATCGGGATGGGATCAGATTTTAGTATCTGTTCTCCTCATCTCTCATGGTAATCATAAAATAAGGAAACATTCAGTGCTACTCGAGTTACGGTTTTCCTCATCCCGTGGTCATCGGGATGGGATCAGATTTTAGTATCTGTTCTTCTCATTTCTCATGGTAATCATAAAATAAGGAAACATTCAGTGCTACTCGAGTTACGGTTTTCGTCATCCCGTGGTCATCGGGATGGGATCAGGTTTTAGTATCTGTTCTCCTCATCTCTCATGGTAATCATAAAATAAAGAAACATTCAGTGCTACTCGAGTTACGGTTTTCCTCATCCCGTGGTCATCGGGATGGGATCAGATTTTAGTATCTGTTCTCCTCATCTCTCATGGTAATCATAAAATAAGGAAACATTCAGTGCTACTCGAGTTACGGTTTTCCTCATCCCGTGGTCATCGGGATGGGATCAGATTTTAGTATCTGTTCTCCTCATTTCTCATGGTAATCATAAAATAAGGAAACATTCAGTGCTACTCGAGTTACGGTTTTCCTCATCCCGTGGTCATCGGGATGGGATCAGATTTTAGTATCTGTTCTCCTCATCTCTCATGGTAATCATAAAATAAGGAAACATTCATTGCTCCTCGAGTTACGGTTTTCGTCATCCCGTGGTCATCGGGTAGGGATCAGATTTTAGTATCTGTTCTCCTCATCTGTCATGGTAATCATAAAATAAGGAAACATTCAGTGCTACTCGAGTTACGGTTTTCGTCGTCCCGTGGCCATCGTGATGGGATCAATGTTTAGTATCTGTTCTCCTCATCTCTCATGGTAATCATAAAATAAGGAAACATTCAGTGCTACTCGAGTTACGGTTTTCGTCATCCCGTGGCCATCGGGATGGGATCAAACTTTAGTATCTGTTCTCCTCATCTCTCATGGTAATCATAAAATAAGGAAACATTCAGTGCTACTTGAGTTACGGTTTTCGTCATCCCGTGGTCATCGGGATGGGATCAGATTTTAGTATCTGTTCTCCTCATCTCTCATGGTAATCATAAAATAAGGAAACATTCAGTGCTACTCGAGTTATGGTTTTCCTCATCCCGTGGTCATCGGGATTGGATCAAAGTTTAGTATCTGTTCTCCTCATGTCTCATTGTAATCACAAAATAAGGAAACATTCAGTGCTACTCGAGTTACGGTTTTCGTCATCCCGTGGCCATCGGGATGGGATCAAAGTTTAGTATCTGTTCTCTTCATCTCTCATGGAAATCATAATATAAGGAAACATTAAGTGCTACTCGAGTTACGGTTTTTGTCATCCCGTGGTCATCGGGATGGGATCAGATTTTAGTATCTGTTCTCCTCATCTCTCATGGTAATCATAAAAAAAGGAAACATTCAGTGCTACTCGAGTTACGGTTTTCCTCATCCCGTGGTCATCGGGATGGGATCAGATTTTAATATCTGTTCTCCTCATCTCTCATGGTAATCATAAATTAGGAAACATTCAGTGCTACTCGAGTTACGGTTTTCCTCATCCCGTGGTCATCGGGATGGGATCAGATTTTAGTATCTGTTCTCCTCATCTCTCATGGTAATCATAAAATAAGGAAACATTCAGTGCTACTCGAGTTACGGTTTTCCTCATCCCGTAGTCATCGGGATGGGATCAGATTTTAGTATCTGTTCTCCTCATCTCTCATGGTAATCATAAAATAAGGAAACATTCAGTGCTACTCGAGTTACGGTTTTCCTCATCCCGTGGTCATCGGGATGGGATCAGATTTTAGTATCTGTTCTCCTCATCTCTCATGGTAATCATAATATAAGGAAACATTCAGTGCTACTCGAGTTACGGTTTTCCTCATCCCGTGGTCATCGGGATGGGATCAGATTTTAGTATCTGTTCTCCTCATCTCTCATGGTAATCATAAAATAAGGAAACATTCAGTGCTACTCGAGTTACGGTTTTCCTCATCCCGTGGTCATCGGGATGGGATCAGATTTTAGTATCTGTTCTCCTCATCTCTCATGGTAATCATAAAATAAGGAAACATTCAATGCAATTCGAGTTACGGTTTCCTCATCCCGTGGTCATCGGGATGGGATCAGATTTTAGTATCTGTTCTCCTCATCTCTCATGGTAATCATAAAATAAGGAAACATTCAGTGCTACTCGAGTTACGGTTTTCCTCATCCCGTGGTCATCGGGATGGGATCAGATTTTAGTATATGTTCTCCTCATCTCTCATGGTAATCATAAAATAAGGAAAGATTCAGTGCTACTCGTGTTACGGTTTTCCTCATCCCGTGGTCATCGGGATGGGATCAGATTTTAGTATATGTTCTCCTCATCTCTCATGGTAATCATAAAATCAGGAAACATTCAGTGCTACTCGAGTTACGGTTTTCGTCATCCCGTGGCCATCGGGATGGGATCAAATTTTAGTATCTGTTCGCCTAATCTCTCATGGTAATCATAAAATAAGGAAACATTCAATGCAATTCGAGTTACGGTTTTCCTCATCCCGTGGTCATCGGGATGGGATCAGATTTTAGTATCTGTTCTCCTCATCTCCCATGGTAATCATAAAATAAGGAAACATTCAGTGCTACTCGAGTTACGGTTTTCGTCATCCCGTGGCCATCGGGATGGGATCAAATTTTAGTATCTGTTCTCCTCATCTCTCATGGTAATCATAAAATAAGGAAACATTCAGTATTTCTCGAGTTACGGTTTTCCTCATCCCGTGGTCATCGGGATGGGATCAGATTTTAGTATCTGTTCTCCTCATCTCTCATGGTAATCATAAAATAAGGAAACATTCAGTGCTACTCGAGTTACGGTTTTCCTCATCCCGTGGTCATCGGGATGGGATCAGATTTTAGTATCTGTTCTCATCTCTCATGGTAATCATAAAATAAGGAAACATTCAGTGCTACTAGAGTTACGGTTTTCCTCATACCGTGGTGATCGGGATGGGATCAGATTTTAGTATCTGTTCTCCTCATCTCTCATGGTAATCATAAAATAAGGAAACATTCAGTGCTACTCGAGTTACGGTTTTCGTCATCCCGTGGTCATCGGGATGGGACCAGATTTTAGTATCTGTTCTCCTCATCTCTCATGGTAATCATAAAATAAGGAAACATTCAGTGCTACTCGAGTTACAGTTTTCGTCATCCCGTGGTCATGGGGATGGGATCAGATTTTAGTATCTGTTCTCCTCATCTCTCATGGTAATCATAAAATAAGGAAACATTCAGTGCCACTCGAGTTATGGTTTTCCTCATCCCGTGGTCATCGGGTTGGGATCAGATTTTAGTATCTGTTCTCCTCATCTCTCATGGTAATCATAAAATAAGGAAACATTCAGTGCTACTCGAGTTACGGTTTTCCTCATCCCGTGGTCATCGGGATGGGATCAGATTTTAGTATCTGTTCTCCTCATCTCTCATGGTAATCATAAAATAAGGAAACATTCAGTGCTACTCGAGTTACGGTTTTCCTCATCCCGTGGTCATCGGGATGGGATCAGATTTTAGTATCTGTTCTCCTCATCTCTCATGGTAATCATAATATAAGGAAACATTCAGTGCTACTCGAGTTACGGTTTTCCTCATCCCGTGGTCATCGGGATGGGATCAGATTTTAGTATCTGTTCTCCTCATCTCTCATGGTAATCATAAAATAAGGAAACATTCAGTGCTACTCGAGTTACGGTTTTCCTCATCCCGTGGTCATCGGGATGGGATCAGATTTTAGTATCTGTTCTCCTCATCTCTCATGGTAATCATAAAATAAGGAAACATTCAATGCAATTCGAGTTACGGTTTCCTCATCCCGTGGTCATCGGGATGGGATCAGATTTTAGTATCTGTTCTCCTCATCTCTCATGGTAATCATAAAATAAGGAAACATTCAGTGCTACTCGAGTTACGGTTTTCCTCATCCCGTGGTCATCGGGATGGGATCAGATTTTAGTATATGTTCTCCTCATCTCTCATGGTAATCATAAAATAAGGAAAGATTCAGTGCTACTCGTGTTACGGTTTTCCTCATCCCGTGGTCATCGGGATGGGATCAGATTTTAGTATATGTTCTCCTCATCTCTCATGGTAATCATAAAATCAGGAAACATTCAGTGCTACTCGAGTTACGGTTTTCGTCATCCCGTGGCCATCGGGATGGGATCAAATTTTAGTATCTGTTCGCCTAATCTCTCATGGTAATCATAAAATAAGGAAACATTCAATGCAATTCGAGTTACGGTTTTCCTCATCCCGTGGTCATCGGGATGGGATCAGATTTTAGTATCTGTTCTCCTCATCTCCCATGGTAATCATAAAATAAGGAAACATTCAGTGCTACTCGAGTTACGGTTTTCGTCATCCCGTGGCCATCGGGATGGGATCAAATTTTAGTATCTGTTCTCCTCATCTCTCATGGTAATCATAAAATAAGGAAACATTCAGTATTTCTCGAGTTACGGTTTTCCTCATCCCGTGGTCATCGGGATGGGATCAGATTTTAGTATCTGTTCTCCTCATCTCTCATGGTAATCATAAAATAAGGAAACATTCAGTGCTACTCGAGTTACGGTTTTCCTCATCCCGTGGTCATCGGGATGGGATCAGATTTTAGTATCTGTTCTCATCTCTCATGGTAATCATAAAATAAGGAAACATTCAGTGCTACTAGAGTTACGGTTTTCCTCATACCGTGGTGATCGGGATGGGATCAGATTTTAGTATCTGTTCTCCTCATCTCTCATGGTAATCATAAAATAAGGAAACATTCAGTGCTACTCGAGTTACGGTTTTCGTCATCCCGTGGTCATCGGGATGGGACCAGATTTTAGTATCTGTTCTCCTCATCTCTCATGGTAATCATAAAATAAGGAAACATTCAGTGCTACTCGAGTTACAGTTTTCGTCATCCCGTGGTCATGGGGATGGGATCAGATTTTAGTATCTGTTCTCCTCATCTCTCATGGTAATCATAAAATAAGGAAACATTCAGTGCCACTCGAGTTATGGTTTTCCTCATCCCGTGGTCATCGGGTTGGGATCAGATTTTAGTATCTGTTCTCCTCATCTCTCATGGTAATCATAAAATAAGGAAACATTCAGTGCTACTCGAGTTACGGTTTTCCTCATCCCGTGGTCATCGGGATGGGATCAGATTTTAGTATCTGTTCTCCTCATCTCTCATGGTAATCATAATATAAGGAAACATTCAGTGCTACTCGAGTTACGGTTTTCCTCATCCCGTGGTCATCGGGATGGGATCAGATTTTAGTATCTGTTCTCCTCATCTCTCATGGTAATCATAAAATAAGGAAACATTCAGTGCTACTCGAGTTACGGTTTTCCTCATCCCGTGGTCATCGGGATGGGATCAGATTTTAGTATCTGTTCTCATCTCTCATGGTAATCATAAAATAAGGAAACATTCAGTACTACTCGAGTTACGGTTTTCCTCATCCCGTGGTCATCGGGATGGGATCAGATTTTAGTATCTGTTCTTCTCATTTCTCATGGTAATCATAAAATAAGGAAAAATTCAGTGCTACTCGAGTTACGGTTTTCGTCATCCCGTGGTCATCGGGATGGGATCAGGTTTTAGTATCTGTTCTCCTCATCTCTCATGGTAATCATAAAATAAAGAAACATTCAGTGCTACTCGAGTTACGGTTTTCCTCATCCCGTGGTCATCGGGATGGGATCAGATTTTAGTATCTGTTCTCCTCATCTCTCATGGTAATCATAAAATAAGGAAACATTCAGTGTTACTCGAGTTACGGTTTTCGTCATCCCGTGGTCATCGGGATGGGATCAGATTTTAGTATCTGTTCTCCTCATCTCTCATGGTAATCATAAAATAAGGAAACATTCAGTGCTACTCGAGTTACGGTTTTCCTCATACCGTGGTGATCGGGATGGGATCAGATTTTAGTATATGTTCCTCTCATCTCTCATGGTAATCATAAAATAAGGAAACATTCAGTGCTACTCGAGTTACGGTTTTCCTCATCCCGTGGTCATCGGGATGGGACCAGATTTTAGTATCTGTTCTCCTCATCTCTCATGGTAATCATAAAATAAGGAAACATTCAGTGCTACTCGAGTTACGGTTTTCGTCATCCCGTGGTCATGGGGATGGGATCAGATTTTAGTATCTGTTCTCCTCATCTCTCATGGTAATCATAAAATAAGGAAACATTCAGTGCTACTCGAGTTACGGTTTTCCTCATCCCGTGGTCATCGGGATGGGATCAGATTTTAGTATCTGTTCTCCTCATCTCTCATGGTAATCATAAAATAAGGAAACATTCAGTGCTACTCGAGTTACGGTTTTCCTCATCCCGTGGTCATCGGGATGGGATCAGATTTTAGTATCTGTTCTCTTCATCTCTCATGGTAATCATAAAATAAGGAAACATTCAGTGCTACTCGAGTTACGGTTTTCCTCATCCCGTGGTCATCGGGATGGGATCAGATTTTAGTATCTGTTCTCCTCATCTCTCATGGTAATCATAAAATAAGGAAACATTCAATGCAATTCGAGTTACGGTTTTCCTCATCCCGTGGTCATCGGGATGGGATCAGATTTTAGTATCTGTTCTCCTCATCTCTCATGGTAATCATAAAATAAGGAAACATTCAGTGCTACTCGAGTTACGGTTTTCCTCATCCCGTGGTCATCGGGATGGGATCAGATTTTAGTATATGTTCTCCTCATCTCTCATGGTAATCATAAAATAAGGAAAGATTCAGTGCTACTCGTGTTACGGTTTTCCTCATCCCGTGGTCATCGGGATGGGATCAGATTTTAGTATATGTTCTCCTCATCTCTCATGGTAATCATAAAATAAGGAAACATTCAGTGCTACTCGAGTTACGGTTTTCGTCATCCCGTGGCCATCGGGATGGGATCAAATTTTAGGATCTGTTCGCCTAATCTCTCATGGTAATCATAAAATAAGGAAACATTCAATGCAATTCGAGTTACGGTTTTCCTCATCCCGTGGTCATCGGGATGGGATCAGATTTTAGTATCTGTTCTCCTCATCTCCCATGGTAATCATAAAATAAGGAAACATTCAGTGCTACTCGAGTTACGGTTTTCGTCATCCCGTGGCCATCGGGATGGGATCAAATTTTAGTATCTGTTCTCCTCATCTCTCATGGTAATCATAAAATAAGGAAACATTCAGTGCTTCTCGAGTTACGGTTTTCCTCATCCCGTGGTCATCGGGATGGGATCAGATTTTAGTATCTGTTCTCCTCATCTCTCATGGTAATCATAAAATAAGGAAACATTCAGTGCTACTCGAGTTACGGTTTTCCTCATCCCGTGGTCATCGGGATGGGATCAGATTTTAGTATCTGTTCTCCTCATCTCTCATGGTAATCATAAAATAAGGAAACATTCAGTGCTACTAGAGTTACGGTTTTCCTCATACCGTGGTGATCGGGATGGGATCAGATTTTAGTATCTGTTCTCCTCATCTCTCATGGTAATCATAAAATAAGGAAACATTCAGAGCTACTCGAGTTACGGTTTTCGTCATCCCGTGGTCATCGGGATGGGACCAGATTTTAGTATCTGTTCTCCTCATCTCTCATGGTAATCATAAAATAAGGAAACATTCAGTGCTACTCGAGTTACGCTTTTCGTCATCCCTTGGTCATGGGGATGGGATCAGATTTTAGTATCTGTTCTCCTCATCTCTCATGGTAATCATAAAATAAGGAAACATTCAGTGCCACTCGAGTTATGGTTTTCCTCATCCCGTGGTCATCGGGTTGGGATCAGATTTTAGTATCTGTTCTCCTCATCTCCCATGGTAATCATAAAATAAGGAACATTCAGTGCTACTCGAGTTACGGTTTTCGTCATCCCGTGGCCATCGGGATGGGATCAAATTTTAGTATCTGTTCTCCTCATCTCTCATGGTAATCATAAAATAAGGAAACATTCAGTGCTTCTCGAGTTACGGTTTTCCTCATCCCGTGGTCATCGGGATGGGATCAGATTTTAGTATCTGTTCTCCTCATCTCTCATGGTAATCATAAAATAAGGAAACATTCAGTGCTACTCGAGTTACGGTTTTCCTCATCCCGTGGTCATCGGGATGGGATCAGATTTTAGTATCTGTTCTCCTCATCTCTCATGGTAATCATAAAATAAGGAAACATTCAGTGCTACTAGAGTTACGGTTTTCCTCATACCGTGGTGATCGGGATGGGATCAGATTTTAGTATCTGTTCTCCTCATCTCTCATGGTAATCATAAAATAAGGAAACATTCAGAGCTACTCGAGTTACGGTTTTCGTCATCCCGTGGTCATCGGGATGGGACCAGATTTTAGTATCTGTTCTCCTCATCTCTCATGGTAATCATAAAATAAGGAAACATTCAGTGCTACTCGAGTTACGGTTTTCGTCATCCCGTGGTCATGGGGATGGGATCAGATTTTAGTATCTGTTCTCCTCATCTCTCATGGTAATCATAAAATAAGGAAACATTCAGTGCCACTCGAGTTATGGTTTTCCTCATCCCGTGGTCATCGGGTTGGGATCAGATTTTAGTATCTGTTCTCCTCATCTCTCATGGTAATCATAAAATAAGGAAACATTCAGTGCTACTCGAGTTACGGTTTTCCTCATCCCGTGGTCATCGGGATGGGATCAGATTTTAGTATCTGTTCTCCTCATCTCTCATGGTAATCATAATATAAGGAAACATTCAGTGCTACTCGAGTTACGGTTTTCCTCATCCCGTGGTCATCGGGATGGGATCAGATTTTAGTATCTGTTCTCCTCATCTCTCATGGTAATCATAAAATAAGGAAACATTCAGTGCTACTCGAGTTACGGTTTTCCTCATCCCGTGGTCATCGGGATTGGATCAAAGTTTAGTATCTGTTCTCCTCATCTCTCATGGTAATCATAAAATAAGGAATCATTCAGTGCTACTCGAGTTACGGTTTTCCTCATCCCGTGGTCATCGGGATGGGATCAGATTTTAGTATCTGTTCTCCTCATCTCTCATGGTAATCATAAAATAAGGAAACATTCAGTACTACTCGAGTTACGGTTTTCCTCATCCCGTGGTCATCGGGATGGGATCAGATTTTAGTATCTGTTCTCCTCATTTCTCATGGTAATCATAAAATAAGGAAACATTCAGTGCTACTCGAGTTACGGTTTTCGTCATCCCGTGGTCATCGGGATGGGATCAGGTTTTAGTATCTGTTCTCCTCATCTCTCATGGTAATCATAAAATAAAGAAACAGTCAGTGCTACTCGAGTTACGGTTTTCCTCATCCCGTGGTCATCGGGATGGGATCAGATTTTAGTATCTGTTCTCCTCATCTCTCATGGTAATCATAAAATAAGGAAACATTCAGTGTTACTCGAGTTACGGTTTTCCTCATCCCGTGGTCATCGGGATGGGATCAGATTTTAGTATCTGTTCTCCTCATCTCTCATGGTAATCATAAAATAAGGAAACATTCAGTGCTACTCGAGTTACTGTTTTCCTCATACCGTGGTCATCGGGATGGGATCAGATTTTAGTATCTGTTCTCCTCATCTCTCATGGTAATCATAAAATAAGGAAACATTCAGTGCTACTCGAGTTACGGTTTTCCTCATCCCGTGGTCATCGGGATGGGACCAGATTTTAGTATCTGTTCTCCTCATCTCTCATGGTAATCATAAAATAAGGAAACATTCAGTGCTACTCGAGTTACGGTTTTCCTCATCCCGTGGTCATCGGGATGGGATCAGATTTTAGTATCTGTTCTCCTCATCTCTCATGGTAATCATAAAATAAGGAAACATTCAGTGCTACTCGAGTTACGGTTTTCCTCATCCCGTGGTCATCGGGATGGGATCAGATTTTAGTATCTGTTCTCCTCATCTCTCATGGTAATCATAAAATAAGGAAACATTCAGTGCTACTCGAGTTACGGTTTTCCTCATCCCGTGGTCATCGGGATGGGATCAGATTTTAGTATCTGTTCTTCTCATTTCTCATGGTAATCATAAAATAAGGAAACATTCAGTGCTACTCGAGTTACGGTTTTCGTCATCCCGTGGTCATCGGGATGGGATCAGGTTTTAGTATCTGTTCTCCTCATCTCTCATGGTAATCATAAAATAAAGAAACATTCAGTGCTACTCGAGTTACGGTTTTCCTCATCCCGTGGTCATCGGGATGGGATCAGATTTTAGTATCTGTTCTCCTCATCTCTCATGGTAATCATAAAATAAGGAAACATTCAGTGCTACTCGAGTTACGGTTTTCCTCATCCCGTGGTCATCGGGATGGGATCAGATTTTAGTATCTGTTCTCCTCATTTCTCATGGTAATCATAAAATAAGGAAACATTCAGTGCTACTCGAGTTACGGTTTTCCTCATCCCGTGGTCATCGGGATGGGATCAGATTTTAGTATCTGTTCTCCTCATCTCTCATGGTAATCATAAAATAAGGAAACATTCATTGCTCCTCGAGTTACGGTTTTCGTCATCCCGTGGTCATCGGGTAGGGATCAGATTTTAGTATCTGTTCTCCTCATCTGTCATGGTAATCATAAAATAAGGAAACATTCAGTGCTACTCGAGTTACCGTTTTCGTCGTCCCGTGGCCATCGTGATGGGATCAATGTTTAGTATCTGTTCTCCTCATCTCTCATGGTAATCATAAAATAAGGAAACATTCAGTGCTACTCGAGTTACGGTTTTCGTCATCCCGTGGCCATCGGGAGGGGATCAAACTTTAGTATCTGTTCTCCTCATCTCTCATGGTAATCATAAAATAAGGAAACATTCAGTGCTACTTGAGTTACGGTTTTCGTCATCCCGTGGTCATCGGGATGGGATCAGATTTTAGTATCTGTTCTCCTCATCTCTCATGGTAATCATAAAATAAGGAAACATTCAGTGCTACTCGAGTTATGGTTTTCCTCATCCCGTGGTCATCGGGATTGGATCAAAGTTTAGTATCTGTTCTCCTCATGTCTCATTGTAATCACAAAATAAGGAAACATTCAGTGCTACTCGAGTTACGGTTTTCGTCATCCCGTGGCCATCGGGATGGGATCAAAGTTTAGTATCTGTTCTCTTCATCTCTCATGGAAATCATAATATAAGGAAACATTAAGTGCTACTCGAGTTACGGTTTTTGTCATCCCGTGGTCATCGGGATGGGATCAGATTTTAGTATCTGTTCTCCTCATCTCTCATGGTAATCATAAAAAAAGGAAACATTCAGTGCTACTCGAGTTACGGTTTTCCTCATCCCGTGGTCATCGGGATGGGATCAGATTTTAATATCTGTTCTCCTCATCTCTCATGGTAATCATAAATTAGGAAACATTCAGTGCTACTCGAGTTACGGTTTTCCTCATCCCGTGGTCATCGGGATGGGATCAGATTTTAGTATCTGTTCTCCTCATCTCTCATGGTAATCATAAAATAAGGAAACATTCAGTGCTACTCGAGTTACGGTTTTCGTCATCCCGTGGCCATCGGGATGGGATCAAAGTTTAGTATCTGTTCTCCTCATCTCTCATGGTAATCATAAAATAAGGAAACATTCAGTGCTACTCGAGTTACGGTTTTCGTCATCCCGTGGACACCGGGATGGGATCAGATTTTAGTATCTGTTCTCCTCATCTCTCATGGTAATCATAAAATAAGGAAACATTCCGTGCTACTCGAGTTACGGTTTTCGTCATCCCCTGGCCATCGGGATGGGATCAAATTTTAGTATCTGTTCTCCTCATCTCTCATGGTAATCATAAAATAAGGAAACATTCAGTGCTACTCGAGTTACGGTTTTCGTCATACCGTGGTCATCGGGATGGGATCAGATTTTAGTATCTGTTCTCCTCATCTCTCATGGTAATCATAAAATAAGGAAACATTCAGTGCTACTCGAGTTACGGTTTTCATCATCCCGTGGTCATCGGGATGGGATCAGATTTTAGTATCTGTTCTCCTCATCTCTCATGGTAATCATAAAATAAGGAAACATTCAGTGCTACTCGAGTTACGGTTTTCGTCATACCGTGGTCATCGGGATGGGATCAGATTTTAGTATCTGTTCTCCTCATCTCTCATGGTAATCATAAAATAAGGAAACATTCAGTGCTACTCGAGTTACGGTTTTCCTCATCCCGTGGTCATTGGGATGGGATCAGATTTTAGTATCTGTTCTCCTCATCTCTCATGGTAATCATAAAATAAGGAAACATTCAGTGCTACTCGAGTTACGGTTTTCGTCATCCCGTGGCCATCGGGATGGGATCAAAATTTAGTATCTGTTCTCCTCATCTCTCATGGTAATCATAAAATAAGGAAACATTCAGTGCTACTCGAGTTACGGTTTTCGTCATCCCGTGGCCATCGGGATGGGATCAAAGTTTAGTATCTGTTCTCCTCATCTCTCATGGTAATCATAAAATAAGGAAACATTCAGTGCTACTTGAGTTACGGTTTTCGTCATCCCGTGGTCATCGGGATGGGATCAGAATTTAGTATCTGTTCTCCTCATCTCTCATGGTAATCATAAAATAAGGAAACATTCAGTGCTACTCGAGTTATGGTTTTCCTCATCCCGTGGTCATCGGGATTGGATCAAAGTTTAGTATCTGTTCTCCTCATCTCTCATGGTAATCACAAAATAAGGAAACATTCAGTGCTACTCGAGTTACGGTTTTCGTCATCCCGTGGTCATCGGGATGGGATCAGATTTTAGTATCTGTTCTCCTCATCTCTCATGGTAATCATAAAATAAGGAAACATTCAGTGCTACTCGAGTTACGGTTTTCCTCATCCCGTGGTCATTGGGATGGGATCAGATTTTAGTATCTGTTCTCCTCATCTCTCATGGTAATCATAAAATAAGGAAACATTCAGTGCTACTCGAGTTACGGTTTTCGTCATCCCGTGGCCATCGGGATGGGATCAAAATTTAGTATCTGTTCTCCTCATCTCTCATGGTAATCATAAAATAAGGAAACATTCAGTGCTACTCGAGTTACGGTTTTCGTCATCCCGTGGCCATCGGGATGGGATCAAAGTTTAGTATCTGTTCTCCTCATCTCTCATGGTAATCATAAAATAAGGAAACATTCAGTGCTATTTGAGTTACGGTTTTCGTCATCCCGTGGTCATCGGGATGGGATCAGATTTTATTATCTGTTCTCCTCATCTCTCATGGTAATCATAAAATAAGGAAACATTCAGTGCTACTCGAGTTATGGTTTTCCTCATCCCGTGGTCATCGGGATTGGATCAAAGTTTAGTATCTGTTCTCCTCATCTCTCATGGTAATCACAAAATAAGGAAACATTCAGTGCTACTCGAGTTACGGTTTTCTTCATCCCGTGGCCATCGGGATGGGATCAAAGTTTAGTATCTGTTCTCTTCATCTCTCATGGTAATCATAATATAAGGAAACATTAAGTGCTACTCGAGTTACGGTTTTCGTCATCCCGTGGACATCGGGATGGGATCAGATTTTAGCATCTGTTCTCCTCATCTCTCATGGTAATCATAAAATAAGGAAACATTCAGTGCTACTCGAGTTACGGTTTTCGTCATCCCGTGGCCATCGGGATGGGATCAAAATTTAGTATCTGTTCTCTTCATCTCTCATGGTAATCATAATATAAGGAAACATTAAGTGCTCCTCGAGTTACGGTTTTCGTCATCCCGTGGTCATCGGGATGGGATCAGATTTTAGTATCTGTTCTCCTCATCTCTCATGGTAATCATAAAATAAGGAAACATTCAGTGCTACTCGAGTTACGGTTTTCATCATCCCCTGGCCATCGGGATGGGATCAAATTTTAGTATCTGTTCTCCTCATCTCTCATGGTAATCATAAAATAAGGAAACATTCAGTGCTACTCGAGTTACGGTTTTCGTCATCCCGTGGTCATCGGGATGGGATCAGATTTTAGTATCTGTTCTCCTCATCTCTCATGGTAATCATAAAATAAGGAAACATTCAGTGCTACTCGAGTTATGGTTTTCCTCATCCCGTGTCATCGGGATTGGATCAAAGTTTAGTATCTGTTCTCCTCATCTCTCATGGTAATCACAAAATAAGGAAACATTCAGTGCTACTCGAGTTACGGTTTTCCTCATGCCGTGGTCATCGGGATGGGATCGGATTTTAGTATCTGTTCTCTTCATCTCTCATGGTAATCATAAAATAAGGAAACATTCAGTGCTACTCGAGTTACGGTTTTCATCATCCCGTGGTCATCGGGATGGGATCAGATTTTAGTATCTGTTCTCCTCATCTCTCATGGTAATCATAAAATAAGGAAACATTCAGTGCTACTCGAGTTACGGTTTTCCTCATCCCGTGGTCATTGGGATGGGATCAGATTTTAGTATCTGTTCTCCTCATCTCTCATGGTAATCATAAAATAAGGAAACATTCAGTGCTACTCGAGTTACGGTTTTCGTCATCCCGTGGCCATCGGGATGGGATCAAAATTTAGTATCTGTTCTCTTCATCTCTCATGGTAATCATAATATAAGGAAACATTAAGTGCTCCTCGAGTTACGGTTTTCGTCATCCCGTGGTCATCGGGATGGGATCAGATTTTAGTATCTGTTCTCCTCATCTCTCATGGTAATCATAAAATAAGGAAACATTCAGTGCTACTCGAGTTACGGTTTTCGTCATCCCCTGGCCATCGGGATGGGATCAAATTTTAGTATCTGTTCTCCTCATCTCTCATGGTAATCATAAAATAAGGAAACATTCAGTGCTACTCGAGTTACGGTTTTCGTCATCCCGTGGTCATCGGGATGGGATCAGATTTTAGTATCTGTTCTCCTCATCTCTCATGGTAATCATAAAATAAGGAAACATTCAGTGCTACTCGAGTTATGGTTTTCCTCATCCCGTGGTCATCGGGATTGGATCAAAGTTTAGTATCTGTTCTCCTCATCTCTCATGGTAATCACAAAATAAGGAAACATTCAGTGCTACTCGAGTTACGGTTTTCCTCATCCCGTGGTCATCGGGATGGGATCGGATTTTAGTATCTGTTCTCTTCATCTCTCATGGTAATCATAAAATAAGGAAACATTCAGTGCTACTCGAGTTACGGTTTTCATCATCCCGTGGTCATCGGGATGGGATCAGATTTTAGTATCTGTTCTCCTCATCTCTCAAGGTAATCATAAAATAAGGAAACATTCAGTGCTACTCGAGTTACGGTTTTCGTCATCCCGTGGTCATCGGGATGGGATCAGATTTTAGTATCTGTTCTCCTCATCTCTCATGGTAATCATAAAATAAGGAAACATTCAGTGCTACTCGAGTTACGGTTTTCCTCATCCCGTGGTCATTGGGATGGGATCAGATTTTAGTATCTGTTCTCCTCATCTCTCATGGTAATCATAAAATAAGGAAACATTCAGTGCTACTTGAGTTACGGTTTTCGTCATCCCGTGGCCATCGGGATGGGATCAAAATTTAGTATCTGTTCTCCTCATCTCTCATGGTAATCATAAAATAAGGAAACATTCAGTGCTACTCGAGTTACGGTTTTCGTCATCCCGTGGCCATCGGGATGGGATCAAAGTTTAGTATCTGTTCTCCTCATCTCTCATGGTAATCATAAAATAAGGAAACATTCAGTGCTACTCGAGTTACGGTTTTCGTCATCCCGTGGTCATCGGGATGGGATCAGATTTTAGTATCTGTTCTCCTCATCTCTCATGGTAATCATAAAATAAGGAAACATTCAGTGCTACTCGAGTTATGGTTTTCCTCATCCCGTGGTCATCGGGATTGGATCAAAGTTTAGTATATGTTCTCCTCATCTCTCATGGTAATCACAAAATAAGGAAACATTCAGTGCTACTCGAGTTACGGTTTTCGTCATCCCGTGGCCATCGGGATGGGATCAGATTTTAGTATCTGTTCTCCTCATCTCTCATGGTAATCATAATATAAGGAAACATTCAGTGCTACTCGAGTTATGGTTTTCCTCATCCCGTGGACATCGGGATGGGATCAGATTTTAGCATCTGTTCTCCTCATCTCTCATGGTAATCATAAAATAAGGAAATATTCAGTGCTACTCGAGTTACGGTTTTCGTCATCCCGTGGACATCGGGATGGGATCAAAGTTTAGTATCTGTTCTCTTCATCTCTCATGGTAATCATAATATAAGGAAACATTAAGTGCTAATCGAGTTACGGTTTTCGTCATCCCGTGGTCATCGGGATGGGATCAGATTTTAGTATCTGTTCTCCTCATCTCTCATGGTAATCATAAAATAAGGAAACATTCAGTGCTACTCGAGTTACGGTTTTCCTCATCCCGTGGTCATCGGGATGGGATCAGATTTTAATATCTGTTCTCCTCATCTCTCATGGTAATCATAAATTAGGAAACATTCAGTGCTACTCGAGTTACGGTTTTCCTCATCCCGTGGTCATCGGGATGGGATCAAAGTTTAGTATCTGTTCTCCTCATCTCTCATGGTAATCATAAAATAAGGAAACATTCAGTGCTACTCGAGTTACGGTTTTCGTCATCCCGTGGCCATCGGGATGGGATCAAAGTTTAGTATCTGTTCTCCTCATCTCTCATGGTAATCATAAAATAAGGAAACATTCAGTGCTACTCGAGTTACGGTTTTCGTCATCCCGTGGTCATCGGGATGGGATCAGATTTTAGTATCTGTTCTCCTCATCTCTCATGGTAATCATAAAATAAGGAAACATTCAGTGCTACTCGAGTTACGGTTTTCGTCATCCCCTGGTCATCGGGATGGGATCAGATTTTAGTATCTGTTCTCCTCATCTCTCATGGTAATCATCAAATAAGGAAACATTCAGTGCTACTCGAGTTACGGTTTTCATCATCCCGTGGTCATCGGGATGGGATCAGATTTTAGTATCTGTTCTCCTCATCTCTCATGGTAATCATAATATAAGGAAACATACAGTGCTACTCGAGTTACGGTTTTCGTCATCCCGTGGTCATCGGGATGGGATCAGATTTTAGTATCTGTTCTCCTCATCTCTCATGGTAATCATAAAATAAGGAAACATTCAGTGCTACTCGAGTTACGGTTTTCCTCATCCCGTGGTCATTGGGATGGGATCAGATTTTAGTATCTGTTCTCCTCATCTCTCATGGTAATCATAAAATAAGGATACATTCAGTGCTACTCGAGTTACGGTTTTCGTCATCCCATGGCCATCGGGATGGGATCAAAGTTTAGTATCTGTTCTCCTCATCTCTCATGGTAATCATAAAATAAGGAAACATTCAGTGCTACTCGAGTTACGGTTTTCGTCATCCCGTGGACATCGGGATGGGATCAAAGTTTAGTATCTGTTCTCCTCATCTCTCATGGTAATCATAAAATAAGGAAACATTCAGTGCTACTCGAGTTACGGTTTTCGTCATCCCGTGGTCATCGGGATGGGATCAGATTTTAGTATCTGTTCTCCTCATCTCTCATGGTAATCATAAAATAAGGAAACATTCAGTGCTACTCGAGTTACGGTTTTCCTCAACCCGTGGTCATTGGGATGGGATCAGATTTTAGCATCTGTTCTCCTCATCTCTCATGGTAATCATAAAATAAGGAAACATTCAGTGCTACTCGAGTTACGGTTTTCGTCATCCCGTGGCCATCGGGATGGGATCAAAGTTTAGTATCTGTTCTCCTCATCTCTCATGGTAATCATAAAATAAGGAAACATTCAGTGCTACTCGAGTTACGGTTTTCCTCATCCCGTGGTCATTGGGATGGGATCAGATTTTAGTATCTGTTCTCCTCATCTCTCATGGTAATCATAAAATAAGGAAACATTCAGTGCTACTCGAGTTACGGTTTTCGTCATCCCGTGGCCATCGGGATGGGATCAAAATTTAGTATCTGTTCTCCTCATCTCTCATGGTAATCATAAAATAAGGAAACATTCAGTGCTACTCGAGTTACGGTTTTCGTCATCCCGTGGCCATCGGGATGGGATCAAAGTTTAGTATCTGTTCTCCTCATCTCTCATGGTAATCATAAAATAAGGAAACATTCAGTGCTACTTGAGTTACGGTTTTCGTCATCCCGTGGTCATCGGGATGGGATCAGATTTTAGTATCTGTTCTCCTCATCTCTCATGGTAATCATAAAATAAGGAAACATTCAGTGCTACTCGAGTTATGGTTTTCCTCATCCCGTGGTCATCGGGATTGGATCAAAGTTTAGTATATGTTCTCCTCATCTCTCATGGTAATCACAAAATAAGGAAACATTCAGTGCTACTCGAGTTACGGTTTTCGTCATCCCGTGGCCATCGGGATGGGATCAGATTTTAGTATCTGTTCTCCTCATCTCTCATGGTAATCATAATATAAGGAAACATTCAGTGCTACTCGAGTTATGGTTTTCCTCATCCCGTGGACATCGGGATGGGATCAGATTTTAGCATCTGTTCTCCTCATCTCTCATGGTAATCATAAAATAAGGAAACATTCAGTGCTACTCGAGTTACGGTTTTCGTCATCCCGTGGCCATCGGGATGGGATCAAAGTTTAGTATCTGTTCTCTTCATCTCTCATGGTAATCATAATATAAGGAAACATTAAGTGCTAATCGAGTTACGGTTTTCGTCATCCCGTGGTCATCGGGATGGGATCAGATTTTAGTATCTGTTCTCCTCATCTCTCATGGTAATCATAAAATAAGGAAACATTCAGTGCTACTCGAGTTACGGTTTTCCTAATCCCGTGGTCATCGGGATGGGATCAGATTTTAATATCTGTTCTCCTCATCTCTCATGGTAATCATAAATTAGGAAACATTCAGTGCTACTCGAGTTACGGTTTTCCTCATCCCGTGGTCATCGGGATGGGATCAAAGTTTAGTATCTGTTCTCCTCATCTCTCATGGTAATCATAAAATAAGGAAACATTCAGTGCTACTCGAGTTACGGTTTTCGTCATCCCGTGGCCATCGGGATGGGATCAAAGTTTAGTATCTGTTCTCCTCATCTCTCATGTTAATCATAAAATAAGGAAACATTCAGTGCTACTCGAGTTACGGTTTTCGTCATCCCGTGGTCATCGGGATGGGATCAGGTTTTAGTATCTGTTCTCCTCATCTCTCATGGTAATCATAAAATAAGGAAACATTCAGTGCTACTCGAGTTACGGTTTTCGTCATCCCCTGGTCATCGGGATGGGATCAGATTTTAGCATCTGTTCTCCTCATCTCTCATGGTAATCATAAAATAAGGAAACATTCAGTGCTACTCGAGTTACGGTTTTCGTCATCCCGTGGCCATCGGGATGGGATCAAAGTTTAGTATCTGTTCTCCTCATCTCTCATGGTAATCATAAAATAAGGAAACATTCAGTGCTACTCGAGTTACGGTTTTCCTCATCCCGTGGTCATTGGGATGGGATCAGATTTTAGTATCTGTTCTCCTCATCTCTCATGGTAATCATAAAATAAGGAAACATTCAGTGCTACTCGAGTTACGGTTTTCGTCATCCCGTGGCCATCGGGATGGGATCAAAATTTAGTATCTGTTCTCCTCATCTCTCATGGTAATCATAAAATAAGGAAACATTCAGTGCTACTCGAGTTACGGTTTTCGTCATCCCGTGGCCATCGGGATGGGATCAAAGTTTAGTATCTGTTCTCCTCATCTCTCATGGTAATCATAAAATAAGGAAACATTCAGTGCTACTTGAGTTACGGTTTTCGTCATCCCGTGGTCATCGGGATGGGATCAGATTTTAGTATCTGTTCTCCTCATCTCTCATGGTAATCATAAAATAAGGAAACATTCAGTGCTACTCGAGTTATGGTTTTCCTCATCCCGTGGTCATCGGGATTGGATCAAAGTTTAGTATATGTTCTCCTCATCTCTCATGGTAATCACAAAATAAGGAAACATTCAGTGCTACTCGAGTTACGGTTTTCGTCATCCCGTGGCCATCGGGATGGGATCAGATTTTAGTATCTGTTCTCCTCATCTCTCATGGTAATCATAATATAAGGAAACATTCAGTGCTACTCGAGTTATGGTTTTCCTCATCCCGTGGACATCGGGATGGGATCAGATTTTAGCATCTGTTCTCCTCATCTCTCATGGTAATCATAAAATAAGGAAACATTCAGTGCTACTCGAGTTACGGTTTTCGTCATCCCGTGGCCATCGGGATGGGATCAAAGTTTAGTATCTGTTCTCTTCATCTCTCATGGTAATCATAATATAAGGAAACATTAAGTGCTAATCGAGTTACGGTTTTCGTCATCCCGTGGTCATCGGGATGGGATCAGATTTTAGTATCTGTTCTCCTCATCTCTCATGGTAATCATAAAATAAGGAAACATTCAGTGCTACTCGAGTTACGGTTTTCCTAATCCCGTGGTCATCGGGATGGGATCAGATTTTAATATCTGTTCTCCTCATCTCTCATGGTAATCATAAATTAGGAAACATTCAGTGCTACTCGAGTTACGGTTTTCCTCATCCCGTGGTCATCGGGATGGGATCAAAGTTTAGTATCTGTTCTCCTCATCTCTCATGGTAATCATAAAATAAGGAAACATTCAGTGCTACTCGAGTTACGGTTTTCGTCATCCCGTGGCCATCGGGATGGGATCAAAGTTTAGTATCTGTTCTCCTCATCTCTCATGTTAATCATAAAATAAGGAAACATTCAGTGCTACTCGAGTTACGGTTTTCGTCATCCCGTGGTCATCGGGATGGGATCAGGTTTTAGTATCTGTTCTCCTCATCTCTCATGGTAATCATAAAATAAGGAAACATTCAGTGCTACTCGAGTTACGGTTTTCGTCATCCCCTGGTCATCGGGATGGGATCAGATTTTAGTATCTGTTCTCCTCATCTCTCATGGTAATCATAAAATAAGGAAACATTCAGTGCTACTCGAGTTACGGTTTTCATCATCCCGTGGTCATCGGGATGGGATCAGATTTTAGTATCTGTTCTCCTCATCTCTCATGGTAATCATAATATAAGGAAACATACAGTGCTACTCGAGTTACGGTTTTCGTCATCCCGTGGTCATCGGGATGGGATCAGATTTTAGTATCTGTTCTCCTCATCTCTCATGGTAATCATAAAATAAGGAAACATTCAGTGCTACTCGAGTTACGGTTTTCCTCATCCCGTGGTCATTGGGATGGGATCAGATTTTAGTATCTGTTCTCCTCATCTCTCATGGTAATCATAAAATAAGGATACATTCAGTGCTACTCGAGTTACGGTTTTCGTCATCCCATGGCCATCGGGATGGGATCAGATTTTAGTATCTGTTCTCCTCATCTCTCATGGTAATCATAAAATAAGGAAACATTCAGTGCTACTCGAGTTACGGTTTTCCTCATCCCGTGGTCATTGGGATGGGATCAGATTTTAGTATCTGTTCTCCTCATCTCTCATGGTAATCATAAAATAAGGATACATTCAGTGCTACTCGAGTTACGGTTTTCGTCATCCCATGGCCATCGGGAAGGGATCAAAGTTTAGTATCTGTTCTCCTCATCTCTCATGGTAATCATAAAATAAGGAAACATTCAGTGCTACTCGAGTTACGGTTTTCGTCATCCCGTGGACATCGGGATGGGATCAAAGTTTAGTATCTGTTCTCCTCATCTCTCATGGTAATCATAAAATAAGGAAACATTCAGTGCTACTTGAGTTACGGTTTTCGTCATTCCGTGGTCATCGGGATGGGATCAGATTTTAGTATCTGTTCTCCTCATCTCTCATGGTAATCATAAAATAAGGAAACATTCAGTGCTACTCGAGTTATGGTTTTCCTCATCCCGTGGTCATCGGGATTGGATCAAAGTTTAGTATCTGTTCTCCTCATCTCTCATGGTAATCACAAAATAAGGAAACATTCAGTGCTACTCGACTTACGGTTTTCGTCATCCCGTGGCCATCGGGATGGGATCAAAGTTTAGTATCTGTTCTCTTCATCTCTCATGGTAATCATAATATAAGGAAACATTAAGTGCTACTCGAGTTACGGTTTTCGTCATCCCGTGGTCATCGGGATGGGATCAGATTTTAGTATCTTTTCTCCTCATCTCTCATGGTAATCATAAAATAAGGAAACATTCAGTGCTACTCGAGTTACGGTTTTCCTCATCCCGTGGTCATCGGGATGGGATCAAATTTTAATATCTGTTCTCCTCATCTCTCATGGTAATCATAAATTAGGAAACATTCAGTGCTACTCGAGTTACGGTTTTCCTCATCCCGTGGTCATCGGGATGGGATCAGATTTTAGTATCTGTTCTCCTCATCTCTCATGGTAATCATAAAATAAGGAAACATTCAGTGCTACTCGAGTTACAGTTTTCGTCATCCCGTGGCCATCGGGATGGGATCAAATTTTAGTATCTGTTCTCCTCATCTCTCATGGTAATCATAAAATAAGGAAACATTCAGTGCTACTCGAGTTACGGTTTTCTTCATCCCGTGGACATCGGGATGGGATCAGATTTAATATCTGTTCTCCTCATCTCTCATGGTAATCATAAAATAAGGAAACATTCAGTGCTACTCGAGTTACGGTTTTCGTCATCCCCTGGCCATCGGGATGGGATCAAATTTTAGTATCTGTTCTCCTCATCTCTCATGGTAATCATAAAATAAGGAAACATTCAGTGCTACTCGAGTTACGGTTTTCGTCATCCCGTGGTCATCGGGATGGGATCAGATTTTAGTATCTGTTCTCCTCATCTCTCATGGTAATCATAAAATAAGGAAACATTCAGTGCTACTCGAGTTACGGTTTTCGTCATCCCGTGGCCATCGGGATGGGATCAGATTTTAGTATCTGTTCTCCTCATCTCTCATGGTAATCATAAAATAAGGAAACATTCAGTGCTACTCGAGTTACGGTTTTCCTCATCCCGTGGTCATCGGGATGGGATCAGATTTTAGTATCTGTTCTCCTCATCTCTCATGTTAATCATAAAATAAGGAAACATTCAGTGCTACTCGAGTTACGGTTTTCGTCATCCCGTGGTCATCGGGATGGGATCAGATTTTAGTATCTGTTCTCCTCATCTCTCATGGTAATCATAAAATAAGGAAACATTTAGTGCTACTCGAGTTACGGTTTTCCTCATCCCGTGGTCATTGGGATGGGATCAGATTTTAGTATCTGTTCTCCTCATCTCTCATGGTAATCATAAAATAAGGAAACATTCAGTGCTACTTGAGTTACGGTTTTCCTCATCCCGTAGTCATCGGGATGGGATCAGATTTTAGTATCTGTTCTCCTCATCTCTCATGGTAATCATAAAATAAGGAAACATTCAGTGCTACTCGAGTTACGGTTTTCCTCATCCCGTGGTCATCGGGATGGGATCAGATTTTAATATCTGTTCTCCCCATCTCTCATGGGAATCATAAAATAAGGAAACATTCAGTGCTACTCGAGTTACGGTTTTCCTCATCCCGTGGTCATCGGGATGGCATCAGATTTTAGTATCTGTTCTCCTCATCTCTCATGGTAATCATAAAATAAGGAAACATTCAGTGCTACTCGAGTTACGGTTTTCGTCATTCCGTGGCCATCGGGATGGGATCAATTTTTAGTGTCTGTTCTCCTCATCTCTCATGGCAATCATAATATTAGAAAATATTTGGTATTCATTGAGCGAGCAATTAGTGCCACTATTAGACGAAATTTTAAAAATCTTACATTAAAATGTTTTACCCATGAAAATAGCTTTCTGAAGTTCACTATTATCCTTTTTTCCAATGTTGATGGCTGTTTCTTTCCTAACCTTTTGTTTGAAGTATTGAACGTCAAATTTTTTTTATGAGTTACATATTGTATCCATTTTAGTTGACATTGCTGTTGAAAGTCATCAATTCTTACGGTGTTTGTTATTTGGTACAGTTCTTGGTTTGAGGTTGAAGAATTTAAGCCAGGGACGACAAGAAACGCAACATTAACACTAGGCCTAAACAAAATGATGATCGAACAATGTTTTGTAAGACTATCTTGGTAAACATCGAACTAGGGAAGACATCAAAAATCTGTATTGATGTAAAATACATGTGCACATCAGTAAGTCCGTAGCCTTACACGAATGTATTCACTGTATTCTAATCTGAAAACAATCGTATAATATTTTATATATTTTATTTACCCTAGAACACTAACCATCAATTAAAGCTACACCACTACTAACCATTGGTATATCATACCTGATTTTGAAAATATCAAAAAAATATTAAATATAAATCTTTATTTGAAATATTTTACGTACAAGCACTTCAAACTTTGTACTTTGACTTAACATTAATAGGAACTGAAAAACATTATTTTAGGTAAGAAAATCAGGTACTGAAAATTGTAATTAAAAATAGGAAAATTTGCGCTGGGTACTATATATCCATGGTTAGTGTTCTAGGGTTAATATAAAGTATTATCCTTCTCAGATATAAATGACAATGAAGGACATGGTATTGAAAAATAGCTCAGTGCATCAATAAATGCATGTATTTTACATTGTAAATACCTTTACATTGTATTTACCTTGTATGTATATTTGTTTGTTTAATCTTCTGTCTTCATATTGAATTTAATTGAACGTTTTTGCACACATCGAATGTTAATTTTTATTAGGCTTAGAATGACCGGATTTGTCCCAAACAAACGCCTGCACAAAACAAACTCATGTAAATCCACACGAACACTTATTAATACATTGATTACTTCTCCTTCTATGTGACGTTTGCTTTGAGGACGGGAGCGATTATGGCTCTCCATAACTTACTATCCCTTGTAGTTCTTGCTAAGTTTTATCTTTACACCACTCCTCTTTCTCCCTGTTCTGACATCGATTTATACAAGCTCGTTAAATAAGTTATTCGCTATGTGTCGCTCTTGACTTCAATATATCTTGTGAGTGTCAAATTCTCCAAACCCATTTCCTCATTATGTATCCTATAAATATTGCCTTTTTTCTGATTCTAAGTATAAGCGACATTTTTGTTTCAACTTTCCTTAAGACTTCTCTGTCCATGGTATTCTCAGCATCATTCTGTAGAACCGAATTTCTATTGCCTCACGTCTCATCTTCATATGGGAGGAAATTTTCCAGCATTAACTAGTCAACACTCATTTTTTCGTTTCTAACGATATTTTCTTACTACTTTACTTAGCTTTTGGAAGGTATCTTTCACCACTTCAATGTCCCCCCCGGTTCGTTAGTCCTTTGTGTAGTTCTTAGAGAGTGACTTTCGACATTCCTGTGTGACTTTGGCTTTCGGTGTCACACTTTAGTATCTCTGTTAAAAATGTTAATTCAGATTTAAATTGAATTCAGCTTGAATTATTTATTGGTCTTTGCTTTCCTATTTAATAAAACAAGTGTTCTTTTCTTTTTGATTCCTAAAGATCTATGTTAGCATGGTTGGTTGGATTCTGACTGAAGCTGTGTGGGTTCATTTTGTGCTGATACCCATTGGAAAAGACTGCATACATCCTCCCCTGCGCTCTATTCCAACTGAGAGATGACCGCTCAAGCTGAGGATTCTTTCCTATCACTAGTAACATATAATCTAGAATTTTCTTGTTGTAGGGTCATTTGATGATTTCATTTCATTTCGAACAATGAACTTGTAATGAATGTAAATGTGACTACAGTTTAAGGATTTATTATTGGAGATATGAGGGCATGTTATATATATATATATATATATATATATATATATATATATATATATATATATATATATATATATATATAAGTGAACATAGAAGTCAACACTTAGAGGCGACAGTCTGTTTCATGCTAGATGCAATCGTGGCCTGACGATTGCATCTAGCATGAAACAGACTAACGCCTCTAAGTGTTGACTTCTATGTTCACTTTTATACTTACACACGCTCTATCTCTGATATTGAGCACTTTATCCCATAAATATAGCACACTTTAAGGCTATATTTCGGTTGAGCTCTCTGGGGAAGGAAGTGTGGGTTTGTAAACAGTGACTATTAAGGCTAATATAGCGTGACTCTTCGGCAAAAGCCAATTGAGTCCTGTCGGTCACTGTGTGTTTATCTAAAAATAAATACGCTAAAATTGACCTTCATCCCTGCCGTGCGCCGAAGGCTTAGTGGTAGAATTCCCGACTGACGCCAATTCAGTCGGGTTTCGATCCTAGCTAAAGGCAACCGGTCGTCTAGCCACACTGAAGAGCTGTGATACAGCGAAACAGTCTGTCTGTGGATGACAATAATTATATAATTTAGTTAAACGTTCACCTTCCTTTAATGACTTTCCTAGGATTTCTGCTGTTCCCATTCTGTGCGACGCTTATAAACAAACATCCATAAAAGGAGAAAAAAATGAACCAATCGTAATAATATCGTGCTATAATCGATGCGACAATATATATACTGTAATGACCACTTTAAGGAGGCAGGGTGGAGTAATGGATAGCGGCTCAGAGTTCAAATTCCAATCGAATCCATTAAATTCACTTACATGCTAATAACCTTGGGAAAGGTATGAATCCGTTCTTCTTCTCCCTCCCCCAGCAATGTGTAAATAGCAGGACAGACGGGGTTCTATAACCTTGGGTGGCAACTGGTCTAGGAGAAGGACAACTCTGAATTCGAAAGGTAATCCTCCAGGTTGGGGGTTGTGCAGTAGGCTAACAACCTACTCACTTAGGACTAGCTTTTTACAGAAACGGTAACGATATATAGTGGCCCTATGTTCCTCAAGGAATTTAAAGACATAATATAATGACCAGACATGAACTATCAAAACTCACGAACACGTTTCTCGTCTAAGGATGATGCAAAAAATAACGTTTGCGACTTAAAAGAATGTTTTCGTAATTAAAAGCAAGAACAAATATAAGTACTAACTCGTTATTTAAAGGCAGAAAATATTTTTTAGATTTTAAGCATTTTTTGGAGATAATAATGGCTTCAGATTTTCAGTTTTTTTTCTCTCTCTCATTTCGACGTCATTGATGAGGCTCGTGGAGCTTCTTTAGAATTAATCAGAATATTTTTATCTCTAAAAGAAAATGTCTGAAACCACAGATTTGAAGTCCACTGACTTGCATTTATTTTCCTAATTTCCAACTAGAAAGGTTTTCGTGATTAAAAAGAACAACAGATATAAGTATTAATTCCTTATTTATAGCCAGAAAATATTTTTAGAGAGTAAGAATTTTTTTTGAGATGGTAATGGCTTTAGTTTTTCACTCTCTCTCTCTCTCTCTCTCTCTCTCTCTCTCTCTCAATTCGACATCATTGATGAGATTCGTAGGATTCTTTATAATTAATCAGAATATTCATTTTTTTTAAGCTTATCACCCCAAGCAAGGCTGGAAGCCACTAGCACGCAAGGGGTTACAGAAGGTTTGGAGGAAGAGCAGATAGGAGTGGTAAAGGAGAGGGTGTGGAGAAAGATAGTGGATCGATCAAGGCAATGGGGTTACAGAAGATTTGGAGCGAGAGCAGATAGGAATGAAAGGTGAAAGGATGTGGAAAAGGGAAGAGGATAGATCAAGGCAACTGAAGATGTCGATTGACGTTACACTTAAATAGTTGGAGACTGTATTTGCCAGGGAAACAAGAATAAGGAAGGGAGTTCCACAGGCGAGATGTGCGAGACATAAAGCTATTGGAGTAGAAGAGACGTCTACATCTAACAGTTTCAACGGTGAAGGGGTGGGAACGGGATGCCAGCCATGTAGGACGTTTAAATTCATGAGGCCAAGGAACCAGAGAAAGCAGTTCCTCGGAGCAATTACCGTGAAAGTATTTGTAAAAAAGACAGAGCGAGGTAACGTTCTGATACCACTGTTTTGATGTCCACTGTTTCGCCATTATTTTCCTCCATTCCAAATAAATATATCTCCCTCACTTAACTATTGCGCGTCCCAGTTTTAATTCAAGCAAAAAGAACCAGTTGATCTAGAATAGTAACATAAATAGATTTTTCAATCCCAACTGATACGATGATCTCTGATCTCCATCTTGACTATCGTGCAGTGGCTAGGGATCTATTCTTGAAGTTCATTCCTTGTGATTTTAATGATCACCAAATTGGCTCTACATGTGACTTTGGAAAAAATGTTCTTAAATAAGCTCTTTAAAACACTTGATCAAGAAACTCTGGGGCTAGTTTATTGCTCCTGAGCAGTGACTTCGATCCTAATTGGATTCCACATACAAAATTTAACATTAAATATCCAAAAAATTGTTGACATGTGCTAAAATTAACAAACTTAACTAAATATGCACTTCGGGATAGAGTAATGGTTAACGATGATGGTCATTACTATTGAGTAGTGAGTTTGATCCTCACCGGATTCCTTGTACAAAATTTAACATTAAATAACCCAACAATGGTTGACATGTCCTAAAATTAACGAACCGAACTAAATAGGCAACACGGGGTGGGGTAATGGTTAACGAGGCTGGTCATTACTATTGAGTAGTGAGTTTGATCCTCACCGGATTCCTTGTACAAAATTTAACATTAAATAACCCAACAATGGTTGACATGTCCTAAAATTAACGAACCGAACTAAATAGGCAACACGGGGTGGGGTAATGGTTAACGAGGCTGGTCATTACTATTGAGTAGTGAGTTTGATCCTCACCGGATTCCTTGTACAAAATTTAACATTAAATAACCCAACAATGGTTGACATGTCCTAAAATTAACGAACCGAACTAAATAGGCAACACGGGGTGGGGTAATGGTTAACGAGGCTGGTCATTACTATTGAGTAGTGAGTTTGATCCTCACCGGATTCCTTGTACAAAATTTAACATTAAATAACCCAACAATGGTTGACATGTCCTAAAATTAACGAACCGAACTAAATAGGCAACACGGGGTGGGGTAATGGTTAACGAGGCTGGTCATTACTATTGAGTAGTGAGTTTGATCCTCACCGGATTCCTTGTACAAAATTTAACATTAAATAACGCAACAATGGTTGACATGTCCTAAAATTAACGAACCGAACTAAATAGGCAACACGAGGTGTGGTAATGGTTAACGAGGCTGGTCATTACTACCGAGTAGAGAGCTTAATCCTCACCGGGTTGCTCGTATGAAATTTAACATTAAATAACCCAACAATGGTTTACATGTCCTAAAATTAACGAACCGAACTGAATAGGCAACATGGGGTGGGGTAATGGTTAACGAGGCTGGTCATTATTACCGAGTAGAGAGCTTAATCCTCACCGGGTTGCTCGTATGAAATTTAACATTAAATAACCCAACAATGGTTGATATGTCCTAAAATTAACGAACCGAACTAAATAGGCAACACAGGGTGGGGTAATGGTTAACGAGGCTGTTCATTACTACCGAGTAGAGAGCTTAATCCTCACCGGGTTGCTCCTATGAAATTTAACATTAAATAACCCAACAATGGTTGACATGTCCTAAAATTAACGAACATAACTAAATAGGCAACACGGGGTCGGGTAATGGTTAACGAGGCTGGTCATTACTACCGAGTAGTGAGTTTGATCCTCACCGGGTTCCTTGTACAAAATTTAACATTAAATAACCCAACAATGGTTGACATGTCCTAAAATTAACGAACCGAACTAAATAGGCAACACGGGGTGGGGTAATGGTTAACGAGGCTGGTCATTACTACTGAGAAGTGAGTTTGATCCTCACCGGGTTCCTTGTACAAAATTTAACATTAAATAACCCAACAATGGTTGACATGTCCTAAAATTAACGGACCTAACTAAATAGGCAACACGGGGTGGGGTAATGGTTAACGAGGCTGGTCATTACTACCGAGTAGTGAGTTTGATCCTCACCGGGTTCCTTGTACAAAATTTAACATTAAATAACCCAACAATGGTTGACATGTACTAAAATTAACGAACCTAACTAAATAGGCCACACGGGGTGGAGTAATGGTTAACGAGGCTGGTCATTACTACCGTGTAGAGAATTTAATCCTCACCGGGTTGCTCGTATAAAATTTAACATTAAATAACCCAACAATGTTTGACATGTCCTAAAATTAACGAACCTAACTAAATAGGCAACACGGGGTGGGGTAATGGTTAACGAGGCTGGTCATTACTACCGTGTAGAGAGCTTAATCCTCACCGGATTGCTCGTATAAAATTTAACATTAAATAAACCAACAATGGTTGACATGTCCTAAAATTAACTAACCGAACTAATTAGGCACTTCGATAAAAAAAACCCAAAACAACATTAGATAACCTAACAAGGGCCGAGATATTGTAAAAATTAACCAAATAAAGAGCAAAGGGAATCATTATAACTCATCGTGAATCGAAAACTTCATGATACAACCAAATGGTATACTCACCGATTGCACAGTTTCGAAGCCTTCTCGAAGAAAGGAAAATAGGTGAAAATAGCTTGCCTCTATCTGATTGGTGAAGGCATGAACTCAAATCAACTTTCTCGTCTCACTTCAATTGATTTCACCAATCCACTGGAAAACGATCGATCATTGCATGTTCTTCTGTAACGAAAAAAAAAATGAAAACATTTTCGATTTTTAAATCGTTTGATTACACGCAGATTAAATGTTGGCCTTTCAAAGTTTAGATTTTGAAAGAGAGCAAGCACCCCTATTCATCGACAGGAGGATTTACGATAAGTCCTCTAGCCTGGCAACCAAACAGTTCATTCGAATAATTAATCTTTCGCAATTAGACTAACTGTAGATATTAAACTAGCAAAAACATTTTGTCCGGAATTAGTTAAGAGAATTCTGTTCTCTAGATCACTATAGATATGTACCCGGAAGAGTTCTTTGCTGGGAAATATAAAAAAAATTGTCTGAGAATATGGAATAATGAATTTGGTTTTATGATAGCATGTTTTTTGTCAAAAATTATTACCAGCAATGAATTTTTGAAGCAAATAATTATTACTAGCAATACATTTTTGCGAAAAAATATTACCATCAATACATTTTTGGAAAATATATTACCAGGAATACATTTTTGAAAAAATATTACCAGCAATAAAAATCTTGTCGGCATTAAATAACTCATTGACGTTGATATACTGTAAACCAAACCAAACCAAAACAAACCTAGATCTAATATTTTTGAACAGCATGATAATTCTTGAGGAATTCCGTGAAAAAGGGCGTTGTGCATTCTTTAAACAAAGTTGCTACTATTCTCGTATCATTTCTCTTCGAGAAGTAACCATGAAGACTTTGGCATGTTCTTCCAGCTTTATTTACAGGCAAATACTCCAGAAAATGTGGTTATCTCATTAATTCGAGTAAATGGAAATATGTGAACACAGGCTAGGCTCTTATGTAAATTATAATAGATGATAGATGGATAAGACAATATATTTTAGAAATTAGGGAGACATTTGACCACTTCAGGAATTACAATTATACATGTGAATTGAGAATATCAGAGAGAAGGCAATACCGACCACTGGACAGCAAAATGGCAGACCGGGGTCCTTTAATGATAATGACCAGAGATATCGTGATAGAATTGTCAGATGTAGATGATAAGGAAGTCTGGCTCAAAGCATATCCACATTCAATGCAGAATCAGTTCAACGTTCCTTAGCTTCTGTGGGATAAAGGTGCAGAAGACCCACCGGTATTTTCTGCCAATACGCCTACACCGCATCCAAGTGCCTCACCTTGGCTTGCAACGTCATTAATTGGAGGTCACAATATGGCGTCGTCTGATGAATCACACTTCCAGGTCTTCTGAACTGTTGAAAGGGTTCAATTGTGGCTAGGAGTCTATGGATTGCAACTGTGTGGACTGGTATTAATTTTTAAAGATTTTAAGTTACTTATTCACGTGGCATCTATTAGGTCAACCTGTTCACCTAAATAATCATTGACTAGTGATTACTACCTGGAACTGCTTCTAGACTGTCTGCAACGGTTCATTAACTCCGTAGCCGAACATGCTCAGTTAATCTTGTATGATATTGTAACATATCATTAGACCTAATTGTACAGAATTAGTTCTAGGAGAATGCTATGACGTTTTTATAACACATGTAGTTCTGGTTAATAATACTATAAGGACAAACTGGAACAAAAGGTTGACTGAAGAACGCTTTGCGACGATGAGACGTTCTGCTCATAGAGGATGGACGAGTTCATGTTCAATAATTAGTGTAGAAAAGGTCGGAAGTCTTTCTACAGAACATATATATATATATATATATATATATATATATATATATATATATGTTAATGCATGTTTCATTAAATAATATAGACAAGTTTTGTGTATTTATTTTAAGTAAGTTCCTTTCATATTGTCTGATAAGCTTAATAACATTATCATTGAAAGACGAAAGGAAATCACCATATTGATACATGTTTAAATCCAATCTAAGCTTTCGGCTTACATAAGCCATTATCAATTATGACAATTACATTTCAATATATCAAACAACACACGGACGAAACAATAATGATAGTCTGTTTTTGTTGCATGAAAAATTTCAACGCAACGACTAACTCGTGTATACGAGACGCGGAAGCGAAAATCTCGTCGCAGATCGTGATGTCACACATGACCACGCGAGAATGAAAACGAGAAGTATTAAGTATGGGAAGCCGTTGGTATAAACCAATGGTTTCTGTTATAAATTATAAGCATTTAAGAATATTTATGGAGATTCCATAGTTTATTTTGTTCAGGTTAGGTTTCAACGGTTTTATGTGTATAACTTCAAGAATTTAAAATTTTTGTTTATTGTTTTCATGTTTAAGTATAATTGTGTTGTCAACAAGGATTTTCCGGAATTGAGTACTCGGCCAGGCATGTTGTTTTAAATGCTTAAACAGGCCTAGCATAAGTTACTTTCGAAAAGAGGTCAAGGTAAGGTAGAGTAGGGGTGTCTTTTTTCAAAGAATGATAACATCCGTTCAACGCATGTCGTCTGGTCTTTATCAACGACAAAACGTTTTTCGACACTTTTGTTTTACCGTAATATATATATATATATATATATATATATATATATATATATATATATATATATATATATATATATATATGCGTGGGTATATATTCAAATCCCCCTAAAATTACTATCATTTGTATATCCTTGCTTGAACTGGCATCTAATGCTCTAGAAGGAGCGGCTTGGGGAAAGAAGAAATGGCTCGCGGGGCCACATAATTTTGTGAGAGTGACACTATATGAAGTCTAGTTAGTTACCTCTTCGCCACCGAAGCCCGTTGGTCCAGTGGGTATGACGCTTGCGTCGTATCGTAACGAACCGGTTTCAATTTTCGGTAGTGGATACGCACTGCTGATGTGTCCCAAATATAGGACGAAACGGCCGTCCAGTGCTTTCTGCATTCTGTTGAGGATTCTTCTAGCCTAGATAAATTACTTTAATATGATTATTCAAATCCTCCCTATATATATATATATATATATATATAAATAAATGTGTATGCATGAAGAAATATAGTCTTAAGATGTGCTATATTTATGGGATAAAGTGCTCAATATCAGACATAGAGCGTGTGTAAATATAGAAGTCAACACTTAGAGGCGACAGTCTGTTTCATGCTAGATGCAATCGTCAGGCCACGAGTGCTGTTATTTTTCTCGGCTATTATATATATATATATATATTATATATACGGGTCAGTGGTGCATTGTGGGTAGTATATTTTGGCGGTTATAAATGTATGTACATAGAAGATAGGAATAGAACCTTTCTTTAATCAAAGCTTATAAAGGATACGTTTTCTAATTATAAATGATTTCAATAAGTCGTGTTGTCTTGGGGATAAAGATTCCAATTTTCTGAATTTTCTTTTTAAAAATTTTCTTCAGTTCATTATCTTTCCTGACACAACTGAATATTGGAAAGTTGTTTTTGCTTTTTTTTTTTTTAAAAAAAAAGCACTCTACCTGTTGTGTATTGATTTTAATTCATAATCTCTTTCTAAACAGATTTTAGTTAATAACTTTCGTGGGTAGTTATCAGGTTTCATTTCGAAAAATCCCATCTGCGAAGTGAAATTTTTGGAAATTATTGCTTCCTACAAAGCCATGTGCTTCCCTAAATTGATACCTCAGCGTGATTCATTGGGAAAAGGTGCCAATTTAAATTAAAACAAAAAATACTGTTGTGCAAAAGATTAAATCCTGATCTTGTACTAAATTAAGAATAGCAAATAGCAAACTGAATTACGACTGTGTTACGCCCGTCCAACAATCAGAGAATGATTCCTTGAGAATCAACATTTGAAGTCCTGGTCTCTTACCACGGTATGAACACCGGACATTTGTTCCTATTAAGAAATATCTATCTCATCCACAGGTCAGACTACAAGTACATTCTACTTTTGATGAAATTGAAGTCATCAGTTTTCAATCGATTCATTTACTCATATTGTATGTAATGAAAAAAAATCGGGCTGATATTTTTCGTCACAAATATTTGAAATCAGTAAAAAAAATAAAATTGACAGTCTAAATATTCATAGAACTAAAAGGAAAAATAAACAATAATAATTGATCAAAGTGGGGCTGACACAAAACAATTTTAACCTGATCTCTTTTTAGATAAACAACTCAAAGGGTTTTTCTGTGATTCCTACGACAAATGTTGTTAAAAGTCTCTTCTAAAAATCTGGAAAAAAGAAACGTAAGTAGTTTAGTGTTTTTCTTTAGATATTAAACATTTTGTGAAGTGGACAATTATCCCATGCTGTTACACGATTGGGACAATTTTGCTGTTACGGCCAGTAGATATATACATTATATACATTACCTGTTTTCGAAGCACATATTTTTTCCACAACCATCCCATAAGATCAGATAAAGAAAGACTTATAAAACAAAAGAAAAAATATAAAAAATGTTTACGAATAAAGATTTTAACGATTTTTTTTTAGATTTGTGTGCTTTAAGATAATCAGTGAATTATAGCACTATATCCGGAATCATATCATCAACATAATTCCGGATGTGGTTATAACCTGACCAGCTTCCTTCATATGTCAGGGCTGCATGTCAGTCTCTGAGTCTGTGTGAAATATCTCCCGTTCACTCAGTGATTTGGTCAAACATTTATTCCTTTTTTCTGTCCTTAGCTTATCGGATGGTAGTAGAAAAATTGTTACTTCTTTTGATGTGAAAATATCATTTCAGCTTACTCTTCTCGACGGTGAATATGGGATCTGTTTCTAACAGACATATTTCTTGGATGATGGTGTCTCGTTTTGCTTCACTTATAATGTGTTCTACGTAGGAGACGTCGAGAATGATTCTGTCGTTACTCATTTCATTTCGAAAACGTTTATTGCGACTATAGAGACCATTATTACATAGACCTTTCACACGGGATTTCCGGTGTTCTACAATGCTATTACATAGCCTAGAAAAATGTTTGGATTCCGTGTGAGAGTGGAATGAGAAGAGGACTGTGTGGACAATGCTATGAGCTGTTAGAAGGGATTTCATGAATAATATCAAAAAAATTAGACATCATATTGTTTGTTTTAAGACATAAAATCAACTAAAATCCTTTTAGAAAGAAATCTCTCTATATAAAACATACGATATGTGTGTGTCTGTGTGATACCTTTTCACTCGATTTCCACCAATTCGATTTTGACCAAATTTGGCACATACATTTTACAATGTAAGAGATAGGTTCTTAGCGGAAAAAAATTCTATAATTTTAAAAAATTCAATAATCGATAAAGCCGATCAAAAATCGATAAATTCAACTTGTTTTCTCCAATTTCGTTCAAACTCGGTATGTAGGTTACTTACATCATGACGAGCTCATCGATACCTCATTTTTATTTCTACGCCACTGCGTTTAGCAAAAAACGAAAAATCGATTTCAACACAAATCGATTTCAACACAAATCGATTTCAACACAAATTTAAAACTAAAAACTCCTTCAATTTTAAAACAATCGGATACAAACTTCACTCAATTGTAGCCAACAATAAGTTAATTGTTTAACAATCATTTAAATTGATAATCGCGTCTACCCATATAGTGAAAACCTGCGTAAATAGCGAAAAATGGCGATTTTTATTGGTTTCTTTCTTATTTTTCGTTGATGTTTCATCAATTCTCATCAAACTTAACAATTGCTTTATAAATTATCCTCTTTGACATCCCTAGTAGCAAATTGAATTTCAAAAACTCCAAAATAATTGATGTCTGAAGTGGTTCTTCATGTTGCCTGTTTTACTCCTTCATGTCATCGGCTAACTTCGATTGAATAAATACAAACGACTTTTGTTATATCAGTTACTGCATTAATTCAAAATGTTTTTAATGAAAGTACTTTAAAGTAATTGAAGAAGATAGACTCTGTTACATCTAAACATGATGCTGTTTTTGCTCCATTCTGATTGAACGCTTTTTCTGATCGGCCAGCTGGGTATGGCTGCTAGTATGAAATAAAACCAATGCACAACTGTTAAAGTGTTTTCTTAAATCGTTTCCAATGAATATTTAGTGGCGGTAGGAAATATAAAAAACAGATGGGATTTTAAGTTTGAGTCAATGGCGAATTAGGAAAAAGTTATTGTTTTTAAGCGGTTTTGTGTAAACTGTTATTGCACGATTATTGTGCATTTATAGCTTTTACAAAAAGAGTTTGAGGAATTTCTTAAAGCGATATTTAACATTGAAATATGTTTTTAGATACATATCTTTTTTTAAAACGATACAATAAATGATTTATTGGCCTCTATTTTTTTAGTTATAAATTCTTTATCTCGTTTTTTTAAATCTCAATACGTTTTTTGAACACTTGTTTCATTGCATGTCTATTAAAACTTTCTAACAATTGCCGTAAGTTTTGACGGCACGAATACACTACTACTATCTGCCGTGTACCTTCAAGGCGTTGGCGATCATGGCTCTCTACAATTTCTTGTCCTTTGTAGCTCTTAATAATTTGATAATGAGACTTTTTCTGATCTCCTCTAAGCCTTTCTACGCCATCCATTTAATCAAGATCGCTCGGCCAGTTATGCATTGTTTTCTTCTGACCTTCTTGCTTTCAGCCTGTGAGTATCAAATTTTCCAGGCCCTCATTTCTCATTATGTTCTCGAGAAATTTCAAATGTATCTTCCTGATGTTAGGGATAAGTTTCCTTTTTGTTTTGATTTTCTAGAAAACTTCATCTTTCCTTAGTATTGTACCTTTGCTTCATATTTCGTTATCTGCGTGTAGATTGTCCACTGTCATATAGGAGGACGAATATTACGTAAATGAATAAATAGCTATTAAGTCCGGTTGATTCTGTCTTGTTAACGTATTCGTCTAGTTTTTGCCAAGCTCAATGAGATAAATTTCTGTCCCACTGTAAAGCTGAGATACAAATCTATTGATCATAGTAAATCGATTAAAACACCTGAGGATTTGATTAATCTAAATATCAACTCAATCAAAGTCAGTTGACTTTACAGTCGTAGACGAATTGAAAGCTTAATTTGTTGACTTCACAGAACATGAATTTATTGACTTCATAGAACATGAATTTATTGACTTCACAGAACATGAATTTATTGACTTCATAGAACATGAATTTATTGACTTCACAGAACATGAATTTATTGACTTCATAGAAACATGAATTTATTGACTTCACAAAACATCAATTTATTAACTTCATAGAACATGAATTTATTGACTTCACAGAACATGAATTTATTGACTTCATAGAACATGAATTTATTGACTTCACAGAACATGAATTTATTGACTTCATAGAACATGAATTTATTGACTTCACAAAACATGAATTTATTGACTTCATAGAACATGAATTTATTGACTTCACAGAACATGAATTTATTGACTTCATAGAACATGAATTTATTGACTTCACAGAACATGAATTTATTGACTTCATAGAAACATGAATTTATTGACTTCACAGAACATGAATTTATTGACTTCACAGAACATGAATTTATTGACTTCACAGAACATGAATTTATTGACTTCACAGAACATGAATTTATTGACTTCATAGAACATGAATTTATTGACTTCACAAAACATGAATTTATTGACTTCATAGAACATGAATTTATTGACTTCACAGAACATGAACTTATTGACTTCACAGTACAAGCTGAATGTCTCTAAATTTATTTTCACTTTTCTTTTTCAATACGAAATTTATATTTGTTCAAATTGTTAATTGAATGAACTATTATTGCAGTGTTGAAGGAAAGATAAAGCAAGGAAATCTTGTGACTCATTGAAGTCTTGTCATTAAAACGATCGCTAAAAGAAATGGACCCAGGTTATTGAAGAAATGGACGCGGGTCATTCAAGAAATGGACGCGGGTCATCGAAGAAACGGACACGGGTCATTGAAGAAATGGACACGGGTCATTAAAGAAATGGACACGGGTCATTGAATAAATATACACGGGTCATTAAAGAAATGGACACGGGTCTTTGAAGAAATGGACACGGGTCATTAAAGAAATGGACACGGGTGATTGAAGAAATGGACACAGGTCATTGAAGAAATGGACACGGGTGATTGAAGAAATGGACACAGGTCATTGAAGAAATGGACACGGGTCATTACAGAAATTGAAATAGGTTATTGAAGAAATGGACACGGGTCATTGAAGAAATGGACACGGGCCATTGAAGAAATGGACACGGGACATTCAAAAATTGACACAGGTCATTCAAGAAATGGACGCGGGTCATTGAAGAAATGGACACGGGTGATTGAAGAAATGGACACAGGTCATTGAAGAAATGGACACGGGTTATTGAAGAAATGGACACGCGTCATTGAAGAAATGGACACGTGTCATTGAAAAATGGACACAGATCATTGAAAAAACGGACAGGTGTCATTAAAGAAATGGACACAGGTCATTGAAGAAATGGACGCAGGTCATTCAAGAAATGGACACAGGTCATTGAAGAAATGGACACGGTCATTCAAGAAATGGACTCGGGTCATTGAAGAGATGGACACGGTCATTCAAGAAATGGACACGGGTCATTGAAGAAATGGACACGGGTTATTTTGGCACACAGTCACTTTTTGATTGTTTAATGCATCATATGAAATTGATGAAAATGAAATTGTTCATGTCCAGCTCAAAGATTCGGTTTATCATTTCTTGTATTATATTATTAGGTTGAAGATATTCCTCGGGAGTCATTTTAAAAATGTCCATATACGATGTGAAATTTTGGTGAATTACTTTTTGCTTGTTAATTATTTCATTCTCTGAAAGCAAAATTGATATTTCTAATTGTTTTATTTGAAAAGGAACTTAGTTTAAACTAGAGCACAATTTTATTTCCCTTTAAACGTTATTTTACTAATTTGTGAATACCACAATGCCAAAAAGAAAGAAATAGTAATAGGAAGATTGTGTTACGCCAATCCACCAACTATGGAATGATCTACATACCTTGAGAAACTATATTTTAAATCTGTTTTTTACACAGGTTCGAATACTGACCACTCGTTTTTATTGAGTAATAAACAATTACTTCAGCGACAAAACAGACTACAAATAAATTGTCTTGGTGAAAAGTAATCCATCAAATTTCAATTGCTTTTTTTTTCTTGAATCGTCTTTAAGGGAAACCAAATTTTGATGAAAGTTTTCGTCAAAATATTTTAAATAGGCAGGGATATACCAACAGAGTGACTCTATTTATTCACATATTCTAACATATCAGTAGTTTTCTTTTTCTTTTTCTCAAGATAGATTCTATGCATTCTTTCTGTTAACTAATCCTGAATGCTTTATTTTGGTTGCTGCTTGAGTCAAACAATCAATTAATACTTCGAAAGGGACTCACAGTAGCGGAATCCTTCCACGCCCACCACATGAAAGGAGTTAATCTGGATGAATTATTGGCGCTTGGTTAGCGGTGATCCAGTTTGCTTCGCTCATTATTAATATTTTACACTTTTCATGTGACTTTATATGTGACTTTATATGTGACTTTATATGTGACTTTATATGTGACTTTATATGTGACGGAAATGTTATGCAACATAACCAAACTGGTGCCAAGAATTTTCAACACATTATTCTATGATTTCAAGTACTTTGTCTATTCTCTGAATCAGATAACGTCGATCATAACTTGATATATTGAAATTGATTTCATGACCGCGTAGCATTGTGGGACGCCGGAAATCCCATGTGAAAGGTTCAATCAGGCTTTTGACTTTCATGATAAACTTATAATGTTGTTCCTTTCCTTACATCATAAATGTAAGGACCAATAAATTATAAAGTGTTCGTTTTGCTACTAAAAAAATGCACGGTGATATGAAAGATGTAATAAAAGAATTAAACTGAATGTAACCAAGAGAAGTAAGTATTTGGCCAAAATAATTGAATGAATCAAGTAAAAACTAAATAGGAGAAACATGAGAAAATGCCTTTGCAACCGGTTCATGCACACTGTAAAATCCGATATTAATTATAAATATTAAAATAAAAACGCAATATTAAATTTTTTATTTATTAATTATAGATTTATAAAAGGTCGTTTGATCTGTTTCTTTATTTTCTTTTTACGTGTCCTTTGGTTTGTTTTTCTTGGGGTTTTGTGTCCTTTCCTTTTTTTTTTGTATTTGTCTCTTTTGTTTTTTTATTTTCTTTTGTCACTTTAGGGTCATTCTTTTGGTAGGATATGTGTTGGTAGAGTCACATCCGCATGTTTTATGAATACTTCGGTATATATATATATATATATATATATATATATATATATATATATATATATATATATAACGTCTATAACGTCTATAACGTATATATATATATATATATATATATATATATATATATATATATATATATAAACATAATAATATAGACAGCATATATTTACATTACAAAGAGTCAATCATACCTTGAATCAATCAGCAATATGAATGCGATTATTGGCGAAATCACTTCGCTAGTAGACATAAATATAAGCATTACACTACCGATAATCCTCCGAATGATGAGATCCTCATAAATGAAATGGATATGGTGTATTTTTTTTATTTCTGCTAGTACTTTCGAATGATTCGCGCAATCCATCATCAGGCTATATTATCCATCAGAATCAAAACTGGGAGACGAATTAAATGTGTTTATCCAACCGAAAGATGTTTTTAAGAATGAGCTATTTGTTAAGGGTTATATGGTGTTGGAGCGTGCAAATCGCAACGCTAAATTTTAAATATTTAAAGTGAGAATTTTTTATGTATTTTGTAATTTGGTAAATCCACGTATTTTCTTTTATAAGTGTTTTTTATAAACATAGGAATTGTTCATTGATTCAAGGTATGATTGACTCTTTGTAATATGTATATATATATATACTACAGTTCAAACTTATGATGAGACCTCAGGTAGTTATTTTTTAAATTGGCCCCCCCAAATTGTTTTGCACTTCATTATACATGGTTAAAAATGTGAGACGTAATTTTTATTAGAAATTTAATTATTTTTTTTGTAATAATTAAATTTCTAATAAAAATTACGTCTCACATTTTTAACCATGTATAATGAAGTGCAAAACAATTTGGGGGGGTCCAATTTAAAAAATAACTACCTGAGGTCTCATCAAAAGTTTGAACTGTAGTATATATATATAAACAGCATTTTATGATTGAATTTTGCTCTCGTCAAAATATCCACATTTAGCCTTAATTACTGCAGCACAATGCTTTGGCATTCTTTGCAAAAGTTTCTCAAAGTATAAATTTCATAACTGATTCATTTTTTTCTACGACTCTCTCTCCCTCTCCCCCCCTCTCTCTCTCTCTATATATATATATATCGTTACATAATCAATTTTTCTATTTAACTTTTTCTTACATTTTTCGTTTGGTGGGAGCCAGGGAGTGTAAAAATTATTCGTCGAGTCAATTTTCAAAGCGCTTTCGGCAACTTCTTTAGCTGTTTTCCATGGGTTTGTTATTTAAGTATTGATAATTTCTTTTCGTGTTTGGCGGTTTGAGATGCAGCTTTTGTCATGCTTAAATAGTAGTAGCTTTTATTCTGAGCAGCGCGAAATGAACATGGTTGGCATTCCAGTCGGCGTCTATCTGTTTAGAAGAAATCCCTTTAGCACACACGTTTTCCGCTGCTTAATAAGGTGAGATTTATACTGAATGTCAGATGTTTTATGTAAAGGTCTTCTCTCACAGCGATGCGTCTTCGATTATGGGACCGATGAAGGATCATTGTGATATCAACCAGAATCTTCTTTACGGATTTCTGTACATTTTGGGTGGCTGATTGCCTTTTTATGGCACTTTGGTCAGATAAGTGACACGGGAGGCGTCTGCTCAACTACGCCTTACCTGTACTACAAAAGCCCCATTCTACGATCATAAAGGTAACAGTTGCCTTGAAACGAATGAAGTCGGTATGGGAAACCCATTAGGTTCTGCCTTATATAACATTTAGATGTCACATATTTAAAACGAAGTCTTCGAAACAACAAACAAATCACAAATCTACACAAGGTACGTTGACGACATTTTTGTTTTGATAAAATAAGGACGAGATTATAAAAGTAAAATCAACTTCCGAAAAAAAAAACGCCGTACTAAAATGCATTGTCAATAACAAAATCCCATTCATTGATATTGATATAGAACTAAAATCTAAAGTATTTACCAGTTACCCATAAAAAAAAACACCATGACAAACTCTTCTGAACTATAATAGCCAATGACCTGAAAGATATAAAATTACACCAATAAAAACTTCCTAAGTAGAGCATACCTAAATTCTTATCAGAAAAATATTTTCTGAGTGAACACAAACACATAAAATAAACATTAGTTAACAATAATTTTCCCATCAATAAACATAATAAAATGTTTCTTACAGAAAATACATGACACTAGTAATAAAAATGCAATACAGCAAAACATCAACTTTTTTTTATTGTAACCAGATGATCACTAATTATAAGTCGGGACGAATTCGCTATACGACGAATCATTAAACGCCGTACGTAAAATTTATAATATATTAAAGAAAATGGAAAAACCACGAAACTTGTGTCAAATAATACTTAAGGTCAGATGGTAGACAAAATAGGGATGTCGATTTTGATTGGCTGAGCGGAACGCGGTAATGTTAGACAAATAGAAAGTGTTTTCAGTGAGTTAAGTTTTTACACGGCATACACATTAGACGTGGTTAGTTCGTATCTCAGGGAACTTGCTCCGCAGTGAGGGTGACAGAGCGCCCCCAAAGGCTAGTTAGAAATGTACACGTCGACGTGTTTAATAAAATAGATTAAAAGTTTAAAAATTCTTTTTGTTGAAGTTCTCATTTTACCTCCAAACAAACCAACTAGCAATCACACGGCCGAGAGAAGAAAGAGAAGAATGCCTCATATGAGTGAGTCAAAGGTCAGCCAAAAGACCTGCCCAGAAGAGAATGAGTGTGCATCATTCGCCAAAAATGAAAATTGCCTTATGCAATCTAAACTAGAGATGACCAGTATATTATATCCATTTAACTGACCAGTACAGGACGGTTTCTTGTCATAAATCAATTATCTATACCGGCCATACACCCACACATCTTGTCTGTCATATTCAACGAAACACGTTTGAAAGAAAAGTATCTGTTGATATTTCAAAACGGTCACCAGACGCGACGTTGCTTAATTTCGGTGATCGTTGAGCGAGACCGGTGTTTCAAACTGATGTGGCCGTAAGCCCATGTGTGCGTGCGTTGGTCGTGTGTGTATGTGCATGCTTGTGCTTGTGGGTACTTGTGTGTGTGCGTGCGTGTGTGTGTACGTGTGTGTGTAATTGTCATTTCCAGGAAGGAAAAAAACGGTCTTTGAACAATACTGTCATCTTTTTTTTTTCACCAAACTTAAAGCAGACGATAAAAACAAACACAAATAGGGTCTATTAATACACGAAAGCCTGCAAGCTAAATGACCAGACAAACTGAACTGATAAAATATAACGGATCTGGTGTCGGCATTTTCCTTCAACCGAACCGCCGGCCGTGTCGGTGAGTATCGGTGCAAATGGAACAAACGGGAAGATATGTTGTCGATGTTTATGCAACTTATATGGTGCAAAGAAAAAAAAACAGACGGTGTTATTTTATTACAGTCGTATTGGTGACTCATAAAAAAGACAGAGCGTATATGAGATAGATAGATAGATAGATAGATAGATAGATAATGAACAGAATGAGATAGATAGATAGATAAAAAGATAATGAACAGAATGAGATAGATAGATAGATAGATAATGAACAGAAAGAGATAGATAGATAGACAGACAGACAGATAGATAGATAGATAATGAACAGAATGAGATAGATAGATAGATAGATAGATAGATAGATAGATAGATAGATATGGCAACAGTATTCAATGCACAGACGAATGGTAGATTTGTAAATGTGCGAGGTGGATTCTGACGCGGAAAAAACCTTCTTGCACGACACAATGAACTAATTTTCCTTGCAGTAGATGCAGCTATTGATTCAATGTTGTTGTTCCACTTCAAATCAATTGAAAAATTTGAGGCCAGGAAGGTTCAATGCTCGACACCTGGTGTCGAGCATCAGCCATTTATTTAAGGTCTTCAGATGTGAGCAGTTTCGTTGTGGAGGCATTAAAAATTACAAGCTATTTCTGCAACAATTAACCACTGATTGGAAGTCCTTTACAAGAGCAGCGGCCAGGTTAACGTTGTCTGACGGATTTGCTATTGCGACAGGAGTAAATGGTAGTGTCATCTGCATAAATGCCTACTTGGAAACTGATGACGTGAGAAAGATCTTTGATATAGATTAGAAACAGATTAAGACTCAGGATAGAGCTTTGAGGACACCCACGTTCGTGTGAAAAGATCTGGAAGCGAGACTGGTCAGAACAACCTTGATTTAACGATTTGATAGGAACGATTGGATTAAATCAAACAATCGTCCTGTAATAAACTAGCCTTGAAGCTTACGTAGAAGACCAGCGTGCCAAACCCTGTCAAACAGCTTTGATATATCTAGAGCCACTGTACGAGCTTCGACACTATTATCAAGAGCTTGGTATACATATTCAGTGATAGCCGTAAGCACGACAGCGATAGACCGGGCAAAACGGAATCCATATAGTTTGTCAGAGAGTAGCTCGTGAGAGGCAAGATGATTAACCATTTCAGAATTGATTAAAGACTCGAATACTTTGCCGAAACGCGACAGGAGACTAATAGGGAGATAGTTAGAGGGAGCAGAAGATTCTCCAATTTTTTTAAAAACGGGAACTACAGAGGAGGTCTTCCAACAAGCTGGAAAGCAGGAAACAGCGAGGCAATAGTTGGAAAGTTTGGTTAGAACTAGAGCCAGCTCTGGAGCACATTTCCTTAGGACAACAGATGGTATCCCGTCACCCTTACTTGCCTTATGGAAGTTTTAGACATGATGTCCGAGACGAGTCACGGGATTATAGCATACCAATCAATATAACTTCATTTTTAGGAAGAAATCAAGGGTGGTTATCCAGATGAGTCGAGTGTTGAGTTGGAAGAGAATTTCTGAGCAAAGCATTCAACCTTATCCGCTGTAGATGTCAGGAATTCAAATTGATTGAATAGAGGAGGGATTGAGGATTTGCTGTTGTTCTGCACACTCTTTCAGAGCCGCCAATAATCTCTGGAACTGAACTTGTGTGATGCTGTACATCATTTCATTCTATCAGCAAACAGTAACTTTTCTTCTTTGAGAATGAACTTCTGTTCTGGAAGGGGGGATCAGGTGTGGGTACTCCAAATGAGTTGAGTGTTGAGTTGGAAGAGAATTTCTGAGCAAAGCATTCAACCTTATCTGCTGTAGATGTCAGGACTTTGAATTGATTGAATAGAGGAGGGATTGAGGATTTGCTGTTGTTCAGCACACTCTTTCAGAGCCGCCAATAATCTCTAGAACTGAACTTGTGTGATGCTGTACATCATTTCATTCTATCAGCAAACAGTAACCTTTTTTCTTTGAGGATGAACTTCTGTTCTGGAAGGGGGGATCAGGTGTGGGTACTCCAAATGAGTTGAGTGTTGAGTTGGAAGAGAATTTCTGAGCAAAGCATTCAACCTTATCCGCTATAGATGTCAGGACTTCAAATTGATTAAACAGAGGAGGGATTGAGGATTTGCTGTTGTTCAGCACACTCTTTCAGAGCCGCCAATAATCTCTAAAACTGAACTTGTGTGATGCTGTACATCATTTCATTCTATCAGCAAACAGTAACTTTGCTTCTTTGAGGATGTACTTGCATTCATTACGAGCAGAGACAAAGAGATGTCTGTTCCAGTCAGATGTGTTGCTCTGGTACAATCAGAAGAAGTGATTCCTGTGGGCTATAGCAGCTGACCATGCAGGTGAGAACCAAGGAGATGAACACAGTTAACTTGGTATTTCCTTGCTGGAATGAAAGCATCGATATCGGCTTTCACCAGGAGGAGGTCTCAGAGGCATATTTTTAAACAGGATAATGATAAAAAGGTCTAGAGGAGGAGCTTGTCCATCAGGGTTATTGGGAAATGTGTGGGGGAGCCCACCACTTGCATGAGAGATTGAGTGATTTCAGGATTTCGAATTGAGAATTTTCTGTTGTTCCGCACACGCTTTCAGAGCCGCCAATAATCTCGAATTGTTCAGTGAATCGTAAAAGTTTCTAAAACGACTTAATCATTGAAAGCGAATAGATAGCAAGAAGGTTTTTGGCAGTAAGATGCTTTGAGCCTTAAGCTATGCGTGCATTACTATTAACTTGTACAATTGCAGTATATATAATGCATAGAGTATATACAGTATTGGAACTTTCTGATAACTCCTTGTGTATATTCTCAGCTTTGAATGTAACCACGTAAAAGAAGAATATTGTTTAGTACTAATCTTTGAAGTGGAGACGTACATGCATTAAAAAAAATCGATGTTTAAAATCGTTTTTTCCCACCTGAGTTGGAACATGGAATGTAGACGCCAAAGAGAAATTGCGCATCTGTTTGAACCGGAAAAAAAGTTGTTTCGAAAATAGAATATATCTATACATAGTAAAGTGTGAGACCAATAGTTGTAGGTATTTCAGATTTTATAAGTACAGAAGTACAATCAGTGGCCAGAGATGTAAGATAATTGTATTTCCAGACGAGATAGCGTCGACTGGATCTATGTATGTATGTATGTATCTATCTATCTCAATTTATTCATTATCTATCTATCTAAATTAATTAATGAACTTACAAAATGCAAAAGATAAAAAACAAATAAAAAAAATGAGGGCGACTACGTCCAAGGCAAAGAAAAAATGTGCATACAGGAACCGTCTCCTGAATGTTTGAAGATCGCTTCATTGTATGAAACATTTATCGAGAAAGATAGTCGAAGATTGTGTTTATAAACAGTAATTTGGGCTTTGCTAACTAGACGCTTACCTGTAACTAAACAGTATAGCACGTCAGATCAAATGAGAATTTCCGTACAGGAATTCAGCTTTGATTCCTGTCGGAGAATGCATATTTTCTATGAAATTTCTGTAACACTCAGGTCGGTAAATGTAATTAATAATGTTTAATTAAAAACAGAGCAATTACTTAAATAAATTGTATCTAAAAATAACGCATAAACAATATATATATATATATATATATATATATATATATATATATATATATATATATATATATATATATATGTGTGTGTGTGTGTGTGTGTGTTTTTTAAAAAATTAAAATATTTCAGACTCACTGCGTTGTATAATATATTTTTGTTTTATTATTTCAATTAGGTTCCTCGAGTAGATTCGACTAGCATGGCCACCATCAGGTGAAAAAAATCCCTGATTCTTAGTAGCAGCGAACTACAGTACTGAATGACTGTTTCTGAAGAAAGTAACCTTTATCTGTATTTTTAATTTGTTTTTTATCGTTAATTTTGGTTTGGCATTGTGTTGGTCAAACGGCCTCTTTCGGGTTGTTTTTAAGATAAAGGATGTGAGATTCCTGACTTTAAGAATTCCCTCCTGGGTCATTTTGACAGTTTTATTGGTTGCAGGGAATGGGAGGTGTGTGTTAAGCGTATGCTATCTTTTAGTTCTTAGGGAGTGTGTGTGATGTGTGTATGTGTAGGAGAACGACACCCCTTCAAGCATTTCTCTCTCTCTATATATCTATCTATATATATATATATATATATATATATATATATATATATATATATATATATATATGTATTATGAAATAGACAAAGTCCGACAATTATTTTTAAGACATTTTTATGTTTATCCATTATTTTTATAGATTCATATATTTAAGTAAATTCTCTGTTTATAATAAACAGTATTAAACAACATTTACCGGATTGAATGTCCTAGAAATTTTCACAGAAAAAATTGGAAAGGTGTGAATCCTCTTCTTCTCCCTCCAACTATGGGTAAATAGCAGGACAGACTGGGTTCTATAGCCTTGGATGGCTACTGGTCTAGGAGAAGGACAACTCTGAATTCAAAACCAGCGGAGGGTCGTTTGGGGACCTTGTGGCATTCGCTGCACCAGGTCCCTGTATTCGTCCCTCCAAAAAGTGTGGATGTCCCTGCACAAGGCCTTCACCACTATAATCAAATCTCATGTGTCGGTGTCGGGCTTTCAGTTTCTAGGAACTGATCTTCCTGACCCTCATACGTCGAATTCGACGGGAGAGTCGATCATATATATATATATATATATATATATATATAATTACTTTTTACTTGAAGCAAACTTGATATTTCTAATTGTTTTATTTGAAAAGGAGCCCAATTAAAACTAGAACAAAATTTTATTTCCAATAAATGTTATTTTACTAATTTGTAATATCACAATGCCAAAATGAAGAAAATAGTAATAGGAAAATTGTGTTACGCCATTCCTCCAACTATGGAATGAACTACATACTTTTAATTGATGGTTAGTGTTCTAGGGTTAAATAACCCAACAATTTTTGCTCTTTCGTAAAAAACAACCAACCGAGAGTATTTGAATAGCAGCCCAAACTTCTAGCCTTTTACTCGGCTTGAATACTGACGACATGCGCCAAGGAGAACGAATACTTCTCCGTTAGTTACTGCGAGAACGCTGAACATTGTGAGGTATGATTAGAAGTAGGGGAAGATGCAAATACGAAAGACGATTGAACTGTGGGAATGGTTGGCTTGAGCTATCTTGATTTTAGAACTTGAGATGCAGGTAGGTGGCTGGTATCATGAAATTAACATATGGGATCATCTTCAATCTGGCCCACCTGACAGGTTTCTCGCAAAAGCTAATTTAACCTTCGTGCAACCAGTCAACGAAAGAAAGATTGTAAATTACATTTTCATTACCAGATGAAAAAGAAATGTTTCTTCTGCTTAACTTACATGGAATAAATTCTCTCTCAAAATTTCTTTCTTATTAATTATATATATGCATGTATGTGTGTGCGCGCGCGCGCGCGTGCGTGTGTGTGTGTGTGTGTGTGTGTGTGTGTGTGTGTGTGTGTGTGTGTGTAGGGAAATCAATAATTTCGTACATTAATACTGCAAAAACTATTGCACACAGAATATAATTATTTTTAAACAAAATTTTTTTATCCTTATCCAAAAGGGATTTAGGAAACTCAGTAACGCAATTTTCGGTAACGGAGGTTTCGGTAACGGAATTTTCGGTAACGGAGGTTTCGGTAACGGAATTTTCGGTAACGGAGGTTTCGGTAACGCAATTTTCGGTAACGGAGGTTTCGATAACGGAATTTTCGGTAACGGAGGTTTCGGTAACGAAATTTTCGATAACGGAATTTTCGGTAACGGAATTTTCGATAACGGAATTTTCGATAACGGAATTTTCGGTAACGGAGGTTTCGGTAACGGAATTTCCGGTAACGGAATTTTCGGTGACGGAGGTTTTGGTAACGAAATTTTCGGTAATTTTGACCGGGTAGGAAAATTCGGTAACTATGAAATAAAAATCAATTGAAAATTGATTATAGGGTTGTTTTGGGGTGAGAATTTGGAGGTTAAGTCCCCTCTCCTATATTTTTAAATAGATGAAAATCGTGGGGTCGAGATAAAACAAATATTTAAGAAAATGCTTTGTTTATAATAAACATTATTAAACAACATTTACTGGACTGAATGTCCGAGAAATTTTCATAGAAAATATTCGTCCTCCGAATAATTAAATGTGTGTATCTATAAAAAGAATGTATAAACATAAAAATGTCTTTAAAATAATTGTCGGACTTTGTCCATTTCATAATGTGTGACGTCATTTGTTTACATTTGGATACGCATCGAGCAGATATGAATGTACGTGAGAGAATCATGGAAGATTGTAGTTTAAAGACAGTAAAATCGATCTTGCTAACTGAACGCTCCTCTGTGGCCCAATTGGTTAAAGGCACGTCAGGCTATATACGGTTCCGAATAAGATACAGGTTCGATTCCTGTCGGAGGACGAATATTTTCTGTGAAAATTTCTAGGACATTCAATCCGGTAAATGTTGTTTAATACTGTTTATTATGAACAGAGAATTTACTTAAATATTTGAATCTATAAAAAGAATGTTAAACATAAAAATGTCTTAAAAATAATTGTCGGACTTTGTCTATTTCATAATATATATATATATATATATATATATATATAGAGAGAGAGAGAGAGAGAGATGCTTGAAGGGGCGTTGTTCTCCGACTTATACTATTATGTACACATACACACATCACCCACACTCCCTAAGAACTAAAGTTTTGAATGGACGCGATACATAGAAGAAGAAGAATTTATACCTATAGATCCAACACGATTAATATTACTTATAGTCTCAAGTATAAATACGATGCATTTGTACCAATAAATTAATTCATAAACCCTATCGATATTTGTCTATATTCTCGAATCTAATAAGAAACCGTTTTCAGCATTAACGCTAGAAAACTAAGCATGTATCCATTTCTCACCACATGTAATGATTCGACGCAAAAATGGTTCTTTTTTCCAGTTTGTATATATATAGGAGGCTAGGTGGAGTAATGGATAACTGCTTTTATTGAGGAATCGGAGAGCCGAGTTCGAATTCCAGTCGAATCCATTACATTCACTTATCTGAAGTGTTTTACAAAAAATAAAGATACAATTCAAAGATATTTCATTTGATTAAATTTTATGTCTTTTTAATTACTAAGGCCTAAGATTCGCTAAAGGCAGACAGTTACTGATGAGGTGATATGAACGTAACAAGTAAAAGTAGGAACTAACGATGAAGAGTATATGGCGCATACATAATGATTGACTCCAGGCTTGAATACGTTAAGATATTAACGTTCGGAAAGCAACCAAGCAGGATCCGTTACACAAAGTAACAGTTTTTGGGAAATCACTTTCGTACCAAAAGAATACGTAGCGAATGAAGCTAATTCAACCCTGTGGATGTAGTTAGGCGGTTATGGTTGTAATGTTCAGAAAGCTCCTTACACAATAAAAAAATTAAGTATAAATGTTAAATAATAGTTTAGCAGACTCTTATTTTCAGGGGAGGTGTATCTCGGATTTGATTTTCGGAGGTTGACATTTGGGGTCAGATGTAAGCCATAATAGAGAAGTCGATTTTGATTGGCCGAGCTAGCGTGGGAAAGGTAGATAGGAGAAAGGAGATAGGAGTTGGTTTTTACCCGTCAACCGATGTAGTCGTGTTCTCTTTCGAGTCCGAAAGGTGAGGGGAGGGGGGCGACTCTCACTAAATAGTTAGATAATGTTCCTGTCGACATGAGTGATAAAATAGTTAAGTTAAAATTCTCTGTGTTTGAAGTCTTTCATTGATGAACCAAAACAATAAACGATCACCGGTCGAGTGAAGATGAGATGAGACCACCTACACCAGGGGGCTATACAACCTAAATATTGTTTTTTAAAACGATCATTATTTCTGAACTTCATAAATCGTATTCAACAGAATTAGAACTTGTAAAGCTGATGCTAAAGACAGATTCACAGAGACATTCATGGTAGTTTATAAATAGATGATACGGTTGGACACATGGTTGGACACACACATGTTTTTCGTGTTTTGTGACCAGTAATGGAGTCACTTTACGTATAAGGAAGTGAATGTCGGACAATCTCCTTAAAGATGAAGAAAGAATGAAGCAAAAGAAATGTGGTTCTATAAAAGAATGCTGAGAATAGAATGGACACATGAACAACAACGAAGTTTTAGAGAAAGCGTAAACAAAAAGGAAACTTATACTTAGAATCACGAAGAAATTTCTAGGGCACATAATGAGGAAAGAGGGCTTGGAAAATTAAATACACACAGGACAGATTGAAGGCAAGAGGGACAGAGGACATAGAGCATGACCTATTTAATGAGCTTGAGCAAATGAATGGCAGAACAGGGTTTAGGAGAGATAACAAATAGTCAAAATCTATTAAGAGCTACAAAGGACAAGAAATTGTGGAGAGCCATGATCGCCAACGCCGTGAAGAGAGACGGCATATAGAAGATAAAAAAGAATAAAGTCTGTGAAAATGAGTCTTCAAAAGTAGCCACCCATTTAGCAAAACAGTTAAATTATAGATAAATAAATGGAAACTTTTGGTAACAAGTGGCAAAAAAGACGTCTGGTTGTAGGATTATATTAACAGTCAAAATTGGGATTAAGCACCGATCTGACCGTTATCGGGTGAAAGCTGACCGACGAGGTAGATTCCATGGTGCCCATTAGATTGGCTAATCGTGCGATGTCTTGTAGAGATGGGCAGAAAGTTGGCAGGAGGAAGAGCTGAGGAGAAAGCTGATCTGTCAGTCGGATATTTCAGAAATTTTCCTTACGTGTCACATGGTCTAGGGTTTGCGTTTAGCATGAATCAGACTGTCTCCCCTTGGTTTTGAGGTCACTACCCACTTTTAGATTTTTATGCCCTTTATTCCTGATATTGAGCAATTTAGTCCATAAATGCACCATAACTTAAAACTATATTTTATCATATATATATATATATATATGTATATATATATATATATATATATATATATATATATATATATATATATATATATATGTTGTAATGGAATGTCCCACACCCCCTATCGCCCATGTGTACTGACTGTATCAGTAGCTACATATGGTGAGCACAAGATATACCTGGGGGCTTGTTTCTGGAATTACTAACCTACCACCCAATTCCTTCTTTCAGTTGAGTATATTCTATAACATTCTTCTTTCATGTACGCTCGCGTTGCTCTTCCTTCACTAGAGTACCACCTTTTAAGGATGCAACAGTGTGTATATATATATATATATATATATATATATATATATATATATATATATGGAGAGAATGAAAAAGTGATAGACCCGTTGTATGTTTGCAATTGGTAAATACGTTGAAAGATTCACAGATGCACGTGGACTTGCAGAAAACCTTTCGATCAAACCTACTTCCCATAACCAGAACAAAGAATCAAACATTAGAATATTTTCGGAAAGGTTTCTTGGTCGGGCCAAAAACATTCAAGAATCCCTCCTATATATATATATATATATATATATATATATATATATATATATATATATATATACTATGGTAAAGCACAAAGTAAAAGCAATTTTAAAATTTCGCGGTAAACTATCAGGGAAGCGCTGACGTGCGCATGGGATGATGGATAGCTAACCACGCGTAGTCTTACATTAAGTTGAATGGTAGGAAGCAACTAGCTCAGACATATGGACGCTTTATTCAGCGACTACACCATTGAGTAGAGTGCATTCTGCGGGGTATGAGGTAGCTAAAACTAGGAAACTCCATCGGCGCATGTTGGCGCAGTACGGAGCACACGCGATGAATAAATGGAATGTCTATGAGCGGATAGAACGCTGTAAAGCGGAAAGAAGATGTGTAAAGGATGAAAACCGAATGAAGTCGCACATCAGTATCACGTACGGGAGAACACATTCAAAGTGTGGGTGTGTAGAGGAATTAGCGTGAAAAGTAAAGAAATAAATAATCTTCAAACACGTCTCTACAAATTTAAATAGATTTTATTATTCAGTATTTGTTTTCTTTCAAATTGGAAGTAACGCATTAAAAGACCCTTGCGAAACAAATTCGCACAAAAATATTTTGTTTTTCTTTGTTTACAATACAACCGAATCAATTGGGTTAGTATGATAGAAGAAACAAATGTGTCTACATAAGGAGAGTGTCACATAGTTGCGTTGTTTTATGCATGCGTGTAATTTTCTAGTAGTCAACATAACAGTAGACGGGAAGCTGTATTATAGCCTCTACAAGCGTGTTGTTTACATAACCCCGTTCGTTTGTTTCAAGTGTGCTTAATTTATTTTAAAATCGCTAGGCCTTGTAAGAAGCTACTCGAATAAAATATGTGAAATGCTGAGTAACAAATTATACGAAAGGTTTGAAAATTCAGTTTGTCTGCAACAGCGAACAACCGACCCTAGTCAAAGGTTTACGGAAAACGAAAACTTAACAACAGGAATATTTAAAAAAAATAGGATCAGAAGATTTATGGTTAATAAATATTTTTCCCAATTTTTAAATATCTATATTTAGGAGGGAAACTATTGTTGATCATTTTCTGGAATGATCCTTCAAATTTCGTAACAGACGGCAAACATGGTTGTTTGTTAATTCAAAGCCTTCAGCGCGTTTGAAATAACGTCGCTGATTGGTTAATACATGCAAATGTGGAAATTCAAATCTGGAGCCTATTTTGTGCACAAAAATGTTGAGCTTTAGTGGTATTAGTTAAATTTATTGATATTTTTCTCAATTTTAACGGGGTTCCAGAGATGCCAGGATTAGGGAAAACTGTCGAATCATGTTAGGACAAGTGGTGAATCCCATTAGTACAATGGCCGGCATAAACTATGGATCGATAGAAGCCATAGTGAATGATGATTGGGCTACCGTCAAATGTGTGCCCTTTGGGCGCCCAGATATGCAAGTGGTGTAGAAGGGTTCCGTGTGCAATCGAAAAGTTTCTTTTCGGAAGGGATGAAGAAACTCATTGAACAATACCAGAAGTGCGTCTCCGGGAAGTGGGGAACTGTGTCGAAAAGCGACATATACATTTGTCATTCATCAGTGGAAATAAATCTATTGTATGGAAATTGCCTTTAGTTTTTGAATTAGCCTCGTACACACACAGATATCAGGCCAATGTATGTGTAAATGTTGTAGAAGAAATTCTTTTGAAAGCAGCCAATGCCCCACCAGGAAATATCCTAATTGGAAATATTTACGAAAACAGCTTTTGTTTGTACGCCAGCGCGGTTGGCACCAGATAAAAGAAACAGAATTTTTGCGTAGGGCATAACTTGAAGAGAGGAACAAATATGCTTAAGAAGGAAAAAATCTGAGGTATTCTTTATTATTTAACATTAAAATGTATTATTTAGCAAAGGAAATCAAAGATAACCGATATAGATTATAGCATTAAACAGTTGGGATAAGAATAATCTTAAACAACAAAAAAATATCAACATCCCTTACAAATTATTCGGATTATTATCCTCATCTTTGTCCCCATATTCATTACAACGTTTCGGCCAAATGGATGGAACTTGTTCATTACAAATGGAATATGGAGGGAAGGAAAGATGATTCGACTAAGTGTTCGCGACGTGGCTGGTCCTAGCTGCGAAGGTCTGGACTGGTGGAACAAAGGAATGTGATTCGCCGGAACATTTGTCATGGTAACAGCCGGAAGCTAGCAACTTTTGATGTTTTTGAAATTGCTTGAAGATTAGAAAATAATTCATTACCCACAAGGGCGCGCAAAAATTTGTGGACTCGATCGAGGCTAGAAAGTGTAGATTATGCAGCTCCGGCTCAGAAGTTACAGAAATATTCCACCTTTGGCCTGATCTGACTCTTGTTGCGTATAAACCATAACAGGAGTCAGGTACTTTCTGGAACGGTAGAAGGAGTCGACCATTTTTATCACTGTCTTTAGCGATGCATAGTGTATATAAGTACGCCATTTATCTGGTGTGAGCTTCAGTGCAAGTAGTCGTTACAGGCTGTCTGTAATGTGGAGGAAATAAACGAAATATCGCCCTTGTGTTTGACATTAAGACGTTTCATGACATCTAACTACATGTCAATCCCAGCCGTTTGGTCTCAAAGATAGAGGCAGTATGGAAAAACAAATCGATAATAAAGAATTTACTAATGTCATCAGCGACTTTTCAGCTGAAACACACTTTAAAGATATGTTCAAGGCATGCGAAGCTGCTTGTGAACCTCTTAAAAAAGTCTATATTTTTGTCTAAAAATGATTAAAGATTTTAATATTTTTCGATTTGTATCTGGACTATAATTGATATCAATTGCATATATATATATATATATATATATATATATATATATATATATTTAGTTGCTAATAGAAATCAGTTTGATTTATTTTCTTCTATAAATTCAATTAAATTGATAGACGTCAGATCAAAAGGAAGAATACATCAATTCCAGAGACGAGAGAAAACTGGCCAAAACGGCTTCTTCTGACAGAATGCAGACAGTGTTTGTCCAAACTTTACTCCCAGTGTAGGAAATATGTCTCCAGACATACTCCAAGAAAATCTGAAGAGTATATCATTTTCAGTGGGTTATGTGCAAAAGAAAAAAAAATAAAGATTTATTTATTATTTGAAATCGTTTTGACCAGATTTTTCCCGTCTTCTGAATTAAAGACTGTTTTTTTTTGTCTTCACATCCTTTATTTACTGATTGCTGACGCTTTTTTTTATTCTGCTGGACAATTCCTTGAATATTAGTCAATAGAATATTCAAATTTCTTTCATTTCTAATATATGACCACTGGCATAAAATGAGATACATTTTCCCTTCCCTGAAACAAACATCTATATGTTTTCTTTATTAGGTGAGGGTATCAAACCTAAAATATGATATACAGAGATAGCTAAAATATGTCACCATGTTAAAAAAAAAATAGAGAGAAAATAGATGAAATACTGTATTATATAATTTCGTCTTCAGAGATTTAAAAAAAAATACATGCTGGCTTTGACAAAACGAATTTTTTCAATTTTTCAATTCTTTTTGAAATATTGAAACTTTAAGTCACTGAAGAATTAAAAAAATATAAGCCTAAATGAATAAATTCGCTAAGCTCCCCACATAATTAAAAGCTCTAAAATTAGGTTCGAATAGGAAGAATTAAATTTATAAATTTTCAAAGTTAGCGAAAAGAATTGACAAAAAATATAAAATTTAGAATTATGCTTTCAAAAAGATGGAAGTGACGACAATCTTTACATTAAAATATTTCTAAATTCTGTAATGATCTTGAAAAAGAAGGAAAAATAGAAACCTTTTTAGGAATTACATTTTTTTATCAAATGTGTTTAACATCAATTGTATGAAGACAGAATACATGGTTGTTAGCAAAATGAACATCTCAACATGCAAATTATAAATCGGTGGTACCAAAATCAAACAAGTTCAGGTTGTCGTCGACTTACGACCACAATTGGTTACGACCGACAGGTGATAAATCGACCCGATCGTAAGTAAAACTAATTAATTTTACAACCATTTTTTTTTTCATAGGCATTATTATATTTTTTTTAAATATTTTTTTTACGGTTTCTTTACATGTACACATTTTGTTCTTTCTTATTTTTACGTTCGTCATGTTTAAGTCAAACATTGTATGCAAAAGTACAGTTGATTTAATATTTTCTAAATATAGAAAACTGAAACAAATTACATATAAAATCAGGCATGCTTTTGTCTTTCTGGATATAATTGAGTGTTTGCTTCCGTTTCCCAAACAATACCGTTTCACCTACATTAGAAATTTGTTCTGACAGATATCCTTCATCCGTAATTACTTACTGTGGACCCTCAACAAACGTAGGAGCTGCTTCCTCATCTGCACTCGCCGCTTCTTCAGGCGGTTGGTCCTAAGTCGTAGAGGTCGCAAGGTGTTGATGACCTGTACAAAAATTTAAATAACTGCCAAGTGTTTTAACAGAGAACAGAGAGTGCGACACTGAATTCCTAAGGCGCATTCGGATAGCGAAAGATGCCTTCCAAAGCTAAGCAAGAAACAGGAAAATTTCGCTAGACATAAAGAAAAAATTACTCAACATTTACATAATATCATTCCTGCTAAACAATCTCTTCATAGATAAAAAAATAGATTTAAAGAAACAGAAATGTTGTTCTACAGAAGGATGCTGAGAATAAAATAAAATCAACATGAGAGCAACAAGGGAGTTTTAGCGAAAATGGAAATAAAAAGGTAACTTACTTAACATCAGGAACAGATAGTTGAAATTTCTAGGCCACCTGATAAGGAAAGAGGGCGTGGAAAATCTGATGCTCACAGGACAGATTGGAGACAAGAGGGACAGAGGAAAATAAGGCCTAACATACTTGACATAAAATAGCTTGAGTAAATGGATGGCGGAACAAGGTTTAGGAGAAATAGCAAAAAGACAATATAAAATTTATTAAGTGCTACTGTGGAGAGCTATGATCGGCTACGTCATGAGGGTCACGGCACATAAAAAGAAGTTTTTTTTTTTACACAAAAAATATGTGGCATAGGAAATAAGTCAGTAAACATATTTCAACGCCGTCTGTATTTGAACCCGCTACCCTAGCGTTCGTTTTATCGCTGACTTAACAGCAAATACGATGTTCCTTTGTGCAACTTAATTCTGTTTCGGCACCGAAAAAAATACTGAAGGAAGAAAAATATTTGATGATGTAAAACCAAAATACACAATTATTTCTTTGCCACAAATTGATTTTTAAGTTAGAACACTCGATGCCGTATATCGAAAAATCAAGGAAAAACATTGTCGACGTTCAGTAATTAAGGTAAGACTACACCAAAGATAGATTAGAACTTATATATATATATATGTGTTTGTGTGTGTTTCTTTTTCATGCTAATATCCAAAGCAATACGATTTTGAGATTTTTTAAAATTTTATCTCATGACTTTGCGCAACAATCTAACAACGACTCGCTTTTCCTGGGAGCGATGTATAATATGGGAATAAATATATAAAAAAAAAGACGCGCGAAAAAGATTGCAAGAGACGCTGGGAAAGAGACAGGTGTCTCTCTATGTCTTTTCTATTTTAATAGTGATGCGATTTGATCAGGTGAGAACAAATCTACACACGCACACACATACGCATATATATACTCGACTCTTCTGTCGAATACGACGTATGAGGGTCAAGCAAATCAGTTCTTAGGAACCGGCAGCTCGACACCAGCAGATGAGATATGATTATAGTTGTGAAGGTTTTTTGCAGAACCATCGTAGTTTTATGTAATGTATTCTACTGTAATTCGACTCTCCGATTCCCCAATCCAAGCCCCTATCCATTATTCCACCGTGACTATATATATATATATATATATATATATATATATATATATATATATATATATATATATATAAACAATATAATGCAAAATTACCTCATGTGGATAACAGCCTATTTCGGCAGACGAAGATATCGGTCGTCTGTTTTATCAACCGCAGTGTGGACTCAGTTCCTGTCTATACACTTATGAGGGTCGGAAATAGAATTTAACTGTCAAAGCTAAAAACAAATCAACCTGTCGAAAAACTAATACAGAATTTATCAATTTCAATGTTTCAGTTTAACGAAATGGGTTAGAGGACAGTGAAACATATTTGCCTTAATGTGAAGAATTTTAATAAATTTAAACCCATATGATATTAATTTGGGGTTATGTGAAGAATCAAATAGTAATTTAAAATTAAAAGAGGAACAAAAAGGGGTCTAAAAATAAATTTAAAATATATAAATAAAAGGATGTATGAGATCAACGGAAAGAGAGTTTTGGAGATAAGGAAAAGTTTATAAATTATAATTTATATAGTGTAAAGAGGTTATAGAAGGGGAAATACAATATAGAAAATTAAAATATATGTCGACATTTGAAGAGTTTTAGGGGAGCGAATATTATGGAAATATGGTAGCTAAGTTAAACCTATATTATGGAAATTTGAATTTGTTTTTATGTCGACATTTTACCACTAATTCATTCCTCTGATCAATAGATTATTGTATTTTATTATTCTAATTTGCTCTTCTAAACATAAGTCACACTTATCTCTAAGAATATTAGGAGTACTTGCGGAACCTATAATTTTCCAAACTATCAAACCCCTCTCCTTCAACACACACACACACACACACACACACACACATATATATATATATATATATATATATATATATATATATATATATATATATATGTTTATATTTAATACTTTAGTTTATTTTTCAATATATATTTTCAGCACTCCATATTCTGAATTTATACCCAAATAGTATATTATACTTATAATAATCTTGAAACAATGTAGCGTTCTTCCATGAGACAGGATTAAAAAAAAACCTATTGAACAGTTAATAAATCACTACCTGATGAATAGGAAAGCCTTGAATCTCTGAGTCGTACTGCAAACGTAGGTATATGAGTAATAAATAATAATAATAATAATAATAACATATATATATATATATATATATATATATATATATATATATATATATATATATATATATATATTATGCAGTGTTACATTAGAACATGCGCATACCCACTACAAAACTGTACATCTTGTTTCAAAGTTAAAAAAACGAGGACATTTTTAACGTTTCATCAGGTGAAGGGCAGTCGCATCGTGATTCCCCGCCTGATGAAACGCTAAAAATGTTTTCGTTTTTTTAACGGTGAAACAAGATGTACAGTTTGTAGTGGATATGTGCATGTTCTAATGTAACACTGCATAATAAATATTTATTGCTCTACTTTCGTATTGAGCCCTGTTTTAAATTAATGTTTTGAATGGTGAAATCTTCGTTCTTTACATTTGTATATATATATATATATCGAGGTTAATGTATTTTATTAAAAAATGTTTGCGAGAGTGATCCTTGTCACTTATATCATTAACTTCACTATCTGCTTTTTGTATGAATGATTCATGTAATGTAAATTGAACCGCACCACATACTTGATATATATATATATATATATATATATATATATATATATATATATATATATATATATATATATATTCTTGATTCATGTTCCTGTCACTCGTTACCATCCTTCTTTTAGTCCTTTTTCCATCTGTTCGGCCAAAGGTAGAGTTTTATTACATTTGAAAGGTTGGACTACCAAGGCGAAGTAGATTACTCGCTTTTTACCTCTGGAACCACCTTCAATATACCCTGTGAGTGTTAATTTTAAAATACCTATTTCCTTATAATGTGTCTCTGAAATATCAAGTGTCTGTTTCTGATTATAATTATAAGTCTCTTTCTCGTTCCTCTTTTTTTTAGGCCTTACCCATTGTTTCCATGTTCAATCCGTGATAATTTCACTATTCTTCAGTAGACCTACGTCTCTGGTGCTACCAGTCTCTTCATCATATGTCAGGCAATCCTTTCCCTATAGGAGTAAGGATGTAACAGCAGTTCAGTTTCCAATTCTTTCATTCTAACAAAATATTCTAATATCTTGATACTTCACTTAGATTCGCTATACTGGACTTACGGCCATATTACTTTAAAACAAACTTACGATCACCGAATTTAAGCCATGTTGAGCCTGGTTAGTAACAAGATGAGTGACTGGTGCTGTAAGCATGGATGTGCGGCTGGTGTAATGACAATATTCGGGATTGGAAATCAGAACGCCTATTTCGAATTCTAGTTAGGTTCATTATGTTCATTTACCATGAGAAAGGTATGACTACACCTCTTTTCATTCCAGCTAGGATTTGTACCAGTAAATCATTATTATATTTACAAAAATTTCTTACAATCTAAAAATTTCTTCTGGATTTAAATAACCTGCAAAAGGTTGGTAAGCCGTAAAAAAAAATAATTAATCAGTCAATCAATCGACACCAATCCGCCTTCGGATCTCTATGTCAGACTTTCTCTCGTTTGTTACTACACTACAAAGAGAGTGAGATTTTCTACTAAAAAGATAACTAAAGCTATTACAAAACTATTCAGATAGCCAAATATGCTACTGCCCTAAACAGATAGTCAAATCTGTTACTACACTTCACCGATAGTCAAATGTGTTACTACATTGCACCAATAGTCAAATTTGTTACTACATTAACCAGATAGTCAAATATGCTACTGCCCTACCCAAGTAGTCAAATTGGTAACTACACTCCTCAGATAGTCAAATTTATTACGACACTACCCAGATAGTCAAATATGCTACTGCACAAAATAGATAGTCAAATTTGTTACTACACTACCCACATAGTCAAATTTGTTACTCCCCTGCACAGAATTTGTTACTACTTGAAACTCATACATTACGCTGTTTTTCTTGTTGACGACCATACATAACGTCTGCTTTTAATGAATAGTTTGTTTATTTTTCTCTTTTTAATTTGCTGCTTTCTCTCGAATTTTTTCAGTTTAAACAGTGTCATCTGTTAAGATTATGGCCGCCGATATGAAATCCTGGTAGATTTCCAGTCTTTTCCGCAATGTCTCACGGTATTGAATAAATAAACAGTGGCAGTTTTTTTTTCACAATAGTAAGTGGTGTAGGCAATCAGTGAATAGGTTTTGTGCGACTGTCTCCTTTCTGTGTGTCTACGTAGGTGTCAACGGTACGGTAGTAGCAGAAGTTATCTTGTTAAATGGTTGATTAGAAGGAATTGACGGAAAGCTGTACAAAACCGAATAATAAAAAAAACATTAAGCGTAAAATTATTTGACATGGACTTTTGATAAAAAAAAAATCTTTAAGAAATATTGTTTAAATAAATGTTTATTTTTAATCATTACTCTGTGGTGGACAGGAAATATCGATAATCGGTTTAAGGCTAGATGCAAAAAGAAGACCAACGAATTACGACTATTTCTAAAAGAAAGGTCAAATTTCACTTGGAATTATTTAATAATTAGAACTCTAATTAGATACGAAATATTAGTGGAATGTGCTACAAATCTACCATTCGTCGGTGCATTAAATTAAATATTGCTGCTATCTGGAGCTCTTGCTATATATCTCAATATTCTCCAATAGTCTGTGAGCCCTGACCTGGTCCTGACCTGGCTGATCGACTTCAGTTCACTTTCACACCACCGTCACGTGCCTTCCTTCTATTTTTCTATAAATATTTTCATAACAGTTGTTTTATTTGGCTCTCCTCCTTGGTACCTCGAATTGAAGCGTACTGCAAGCTTGGCAAATAGATCTCATCGTTTTACTGTCAAAATTGCTAGATGCAACCGTAAGTTATCTTCTAATAGTTTCTTCTCTCGTACTTCCTGTATGAAGGAACTCTCTTCCGGTTTCTTTCTACCCTGCCACCTACGATCAGGAAAAATTTAAATGTAACTCAAGCACTATTCTCTGTCGTCCTGGAAACTGTTCTTTTATTGTCTTTTCGCTTCATAAATATCTTCTCATTTTCTTTCACTCTCAGTAACCTCTTGCGTCTTAGTGGCTTTATCGCCTTACTGGGGGAGGGGCGAAATGACAAAAAACACATTTTATTGGATAAAAATATGAATGACAGAACTCCGAGTTGGAAGATTGTTTCGACCCTTTTATATTGACCTGCTATAACAAATTTAATATGAGATAAGGAAGCTGAACATTGGATAGGCTGCACTAGGGTTAGTTTCCCACAATAAAGAAAAAATATTACAAAATCATTAGCATAAAAAAGAGTCCTGTTCTTAAATTAACTCATCAGATTAAAACTTTCATACGGATGTCATACATAGCGGCAAAGATATTCCCAATCTGTCTAGACTGTCAACTGCAGCCAAACGTTTTCTAAGATCAATGATTAAAAATGGCTTCCAGCGAATGAAGGTGTAAATGTTAACGAGGACCATCCCACTTCGAATCTCGCGGACTGGCGCTACAGATTCTCCAACAAAGAAACAGAAACTTTATCACTTGAGGACTTCCAACAAGAGCAAGAGCTAAAATGAATATCACATATAAAAGGAAAAAATGAAATACTAAAAATCTCGTGCCACACTATTAAAAAAAAACAGGTTAAGAAGGAGGTAGGAAGAAAGCCCCTGTCAGTACTGGAAAGCGCTATAACAGCCAGTAGACATAAGAAACCTATTTTCCTGAAAACTTAAGAGAAAAATTTTATAAATTTCGTTTTTTTATGTGTTAATATAGTGCTATCGTTTTTCGGCTGGGTTAGATATATAGGCTTTGAAACAGTGACGAGGGTTCAGTTACTTTGTTCTCCGATAAAACACTCACAAAAAGGATACTAAATGTGATTGATAGATGTTTCGCATTTATGGTAGTCTATAAATGCAAAAAAAAAATCTTGCTGACATTTAATTGGTACAAGAAATATTTCACTGCGTAAGAATCGTCTATTTGTATTTTAGCCGGTGGGAATGAGTTTAACATGTCGCTCCATATTTAAATATGGTCATCCTTTTGAAACGCCATTTAGTGAAGAGTTGAAGGAAAATGTGAAATATTTTGGAACCAGCAAATAAAAAAAAGACATCTTTGCAAAAGAGGAAAGAAAGAGTGATAACGTCTGTGGCTGAAGAAGTTCGAGAAGAGGTCGATTCGGATGTCGTCGTTAGACAGAAAAGAATTATCAGAATATTCTATAAAGAATGTTTATATTTGTGGTAATTTGGAAAATCTCAAGACTGATGAGGCAGTGTATGGAAAAAACTTCTGCTTATGAAAGAAACATTTCTTCGATCGTTTACATCCAGACAATCTGTGTCCTTTGATGTCCAAGTAAACTAAAGTGGGAAGAAGACGGGAAAAAATATAATTGGCTTGAAATGGCTCTGCTCTTAATCTAACACCGAAAAATTTATCTCTAATTTCTTTTCTTGAAGCCAAATATACCTCTCCTATTTTAAATCATTATTCTGATGTATGGAGACGTCACAAACAAGTTAGGACTTGTTGGAATAATTTAATTTAAAATGGCGCTAATGCAAGAAAAACAAAAAAGAAAAACACAAAACAAGGAAAAACCATACAAAGAAATAAAACATTCAACAAAGAAACAAAAAAAACCCCAGCAAAACTGAAACACAAATAAAACCAAACTAAAAAAGCAAAAAAAGGCAAAAAAAAAACAACAAAAAAAAAACAAGTGAAGATTAAACGTTAATATTAAGATAGCCAAAATCTTTTTATCGCTTACTTTTCCAAGCTTATTTGTCTTAAGAGTGGAAAGAAAAAAAAGAGCAAACAAAAAAGAACCACATCAGTAATTACCACTAGAGGACTTACACAGAAAAGCTCTCCTTAGCACTTCAGAAATCTGAAGATTTTCCAGGATATTGACTTGATTCGTTATTTATGAAATAAAATTAATATTTATCTCCAGTTTGTCAATATCGCCAATGAATTAAATAAATGTCAACAAATAGAAATTTTATTTCGAATTTAAATCGCATCATTAATTTCAGAATCTCCAACGCATTCTTATTTTAAATATTGATTTTTTCACATTAAATATCAATTCATTTCTTGCACGAGTAACTTGTTAACCATCACCCTAAAGGCTTTTAAGCAATATAATTATTTAGTAAACTTAGTCTAGCTTGGCACAATAAAATAGTAGTAGGTCTACTCGGAAGATGGACTGCTCTCATCACATACAGGAATTGGTCTACAAGGGGAAGAGTTATTATAAAAACTAAGTATTGATAATGTTTTATTGAACATGTTTCCAAATAAGACTGAAGACCTTTCGCCATAGTATTTAAAAAGTGTGATTCTCATTAACAGAGACGAAAAAACATAAAATAACCCTATATATATATATATATATATATATATATATATATATATATATATATATATATATATATATATATATATATATAACTATGAACCTAAAGAGCCAGGCAAACCTACCTAGGTTTCACCTACGCGGATCGTTAGTTACCTCTTTTGGTCAGCGTACCCTGACGATCCGCGTAGGTGAAACCTAGGTAGGTTTGCCTGGCTCTTTAGTTTCATAGTTAGATTTTCTCTACTTAGTGTATTGTGCACTTTGCTTAGTTACTTTTGCTTTACTCATGTTGGAGGTTTTTTTTCTTTGGACTCTGAGCTTGGATTCTGGACGATTGTTTTCGCCTGAATTACATGTTCTTCGTTCTTTCTTTTCTTATACCTTATTTTTCCTTGGGTTTTGGTTTGTTCATTTACAAGCCAGACGAGTATAATTACTTATATTTATGTTATTATTATTATTATTATTATTATTATTATTATTATTATATATTATAAAAGGCACGAACACTTAAAATTCCATGAGGTTATATTTCTTTCTTTATGGTCGTAAAAACTGTCCCAATTAATCAAACCTCCAAATTTGAAGGTCAGACGAATGGGGCCGTTTTTAAGAGCCTAATGAAATAAATATAACCACTTTAAATTTAGTGTTTTTGCCTTTTATAATAAAAATTATTGCTCAGTCTCTGACATAGAGATCTCCCTGGATTTATATCATTTTGGAAATATCCATGCTGATCACTAATATTATCATTATAACACACACACACACACACACACACACACACACACACACACATATATATATATATATACATATATATATATATATATATATATATATATATATATATATATATATATATATACATACACAATAGAATCCCTCATATCCGGAGTGCTTCATATCCGGAATCCCGTATATCCATCATTTTGTTGTGTATATTTGAACTATTTGGGTGATATATAACTGATTTGAAATTATCTGTTTTTCAGGAAATTTACTTTTGATAATTGCTTATGTTTATTTCACCCTAATGGGTTGTATTTGCGCAAAAGATGATGGGAATAAGAGGAATGAATGACAACGAGACACATCTGCAACAAGATAGCGATGAGATGCATGATTGTGATGAAACCTGGACTGAAATTGAAAAAGCTATTGAAAAGTTTGTTAGTTTTATGGAAAGGAAGCCAGCATTCAGCTATGACGATTGCAATAATGCACACAGAGTTAAAAATTCCTTTCGTTTAAAAAATTCAAGAACAAAGTAAAACGAAATATAGAATAAGTTGAGAATGACATTATAAGAGAAAGAATCCTAATGCAGCAGGGATTAAAAATCCTCGTTACATTATTTGTTTTGCATACATGGCATACTTAATTTAATGAATTTTCATTAACATTACATAATTTATTTCTTTTTCCTTAAAATTAATTCTAATTCCGTTATATTTCACTCACTATTAGCTTATTTTGTTTACTATAAAACATTGAAAATAAATGTTAAACCTAATTTCAGTTCTTTTATTTTAATCTAAATATAAACCCTCGTATCTGGAATTTGTAACCAATTCTTTATATCCAGAAGACGTTCTGAGTCTGGTTTTCAGGAATTCCATTATATATATATATATATATATATATATGGTTAATAAAAAAATAAATCCAAAATTACCTCATATGGGGAATAGCCTATTTCGGCAAATGATGACATCGGTCGTCTGTCTTATCAACCCCCGGTGTGGAATGAGTTCACGTCTATAAAGTTAGATGAGACAGGAAGTAGAATTGTAACTGTGAAAGCTAACAAATCACACCAAATACAACTTGCCGAAAACACCTAATATAGAGTTTATACATTTCAATGTTTCAGTCAGACGAAAGGCACGAGAAGGGGGCGGGTTAGGGTGGAATGTATCTGTCTTAAATGGAATAAGTTTTATTAAAAAAACCTTATGATAACAATTTGGGGTTATATGAAAAATGTTTTAATTTAAAAATTAAAGAAGAAATAAAAAAAAAAATGGACCCCAAAATAAATTTAAAATATATAGATAAAAGGATGTAAGTGAGTTAAGGAAATATTCTAGTAGGGGAAAGTTTATAAATTGTCCTCTACTGGACTCTTTAGATCTTTAAAGCAAATGCATATCTACTAGGGTTATAGACCAAGCGACCATTTCCCCCAAAGAAAATATGGAAAATAATAATGTTTACATTGGAATTTCAGTGGGTGAATGGAAACAGAGATTTTATACTCATAGGCATTCATTTCATAATCCTAAACTAAAACATCAAAAACGCTCTTTCAAAAAAAAGGTTGTGGATTGAAGGATGAAGGTTTGAGCCCACAGATAGTTTGAAAAATTATAGGTTCTGCACTAATTTCTTATAGTCTTAGAGATAAGTGTGACTTATGTTTAAAAAAATTAAAATAATAAGATATAATAATCAAAGCCAACTATTGAATTAGAGAAGTGAATTCGTTCTAAAATGTCGACAGAAAAACAAATTCAAATCTCCATTAGATAGTTTTACTTTCATTGGCTACCATATTTCCATAATATAGTTTTACTTTTATTAGATACCCCAAAATCACTCCCCACTAACTTTTCAAATGTCGACAGAAAAACCAAAAAACTAATTCTAATTTCCATATTGAATTTCCCACCAATTTAAAACCTTTTTATACTATATTAATTATAATTTATGAACTTTACACTACTTGAATATCCGCCTAACTCTTTTTCCGTCAATCCTTTCAATCCTTTTATCTATATATTTTAAATTTATTTTTGGATTCAATTTTTTATTTCTTTAATTTTAAATTAAAAATTCATTTTTTTCACATAACCCCAAATTGGTGTTATAAGGTTATTATTCGTTTCTTTTTTTAATAAAACTTCCTTTTTAAGACAGACTTTTTTTTATAAGAAATGCCCGAAAGAAATATTTATTAAGAAAAACATTCATATAATCCTCTTCCGGTAAAGGTAGCGGAATTATGATTATATATATACATACATATCAACAAAAAATGAAACTCCCCTTTGAAAACGACAATACATATGAGCAAATAAATAAACACAAGGCCTTAAAAGAAATTCGAAGATTTAAACATTCAATGAAGAAATTTGAAAACTGAAGGCAGTTTCCGGTTAAAACATATTGTGCATCAGTCGAAAACACCCATACTCTACGGATTACCGGATATACGTAAATCAGGTATTCGGATTGTATCAGGAATAAGTAACGCTCCACATTAACTAACCGGCACAATAACCAAGATTTTGACCCTACTTCTTGGTACAATTAGCTTCTCACATATTGTTGTAACAGTTTTATCAAAAACAACAGTAGAATATCGTAATTAGTTTAACAACAAGTTTAGTACCTTTTGGTACAGGGAAACATAATGTAGAATAGAAACTAGGGAAGTGAATGTTTAACCGTGAATGACTGTTTTCTGCAAAGGCTACTGCTCCTCCTGATACTCCTGTTCATGTAGGAGTATTTTTATGTCTTTCGTCTGACGGTCGAATTTAAACTTGTAGGGAAATATTCTCTCTCACTACATAGGGGAAGAAAAGTTCGTTCTCCTAAAAAAGGACGATAAATCAAAATACAATTGAGTTACTTCCCCTTTTTTGTGAAGACGAGCGCGCTACTTCTGAAGGGAACACGACGACCAGCTGACACGCACGTAGAATTTATGGTTTCAATCCATGCAATCCTTGGTGTTCTCAGACAGAGAATTAATAAAGGTTGATTTATCTCTCTCTATCTCTGAGATGAGGTATTATGATTACTTGCATTATTTACATTATTCGGACTGTTTTTCTTATGTTCATTGCCATATTCACAACGTTTCGGCTTCTATATCTCTGAGATGAGGTATTATGATTACTTGCAAGAAGGCGAAATGGGTTTCGCTTCTGTAGGTTAGCATCAGCCATGTTGGTGGAAGGCAGAAAAAGTTCCCTACTTTAACATATCTTGTTAAAAGATAGCAGCTTAATTTAGAAACCTGTTAGGTGTTGTAACTGAGTTATCAAAAACAACAGTAGAAAAGTGGAATTAGTTTAACAACAAGTTTATTATCTTTTGGTACAGAGAAACATAATGTAGAATAGAAACTAGGAAAGAGAATGTTTAACCGTGAATGACTGTTTTCTGCAAAAGCTACTGCTCCTCCTGATACTCCTGTTGATGTAGGAGTATTTTTATGTCTTTCGTCCGACAGCAGAGTCCAAACTTTCAGGGAAATATTTTCCCTCACAACACATAAAAAGAATTTTGCATTCTTATAAAGTCAATAAGTTGAAAATTATCGGAAATTTTCCAGTATATGTAAAATAAATAAATAAATAAATAAATAAATAAATAAAATAAAAACAAAATAAAAACAAAATAAAATAATGCCGTTCTGTTTTGAACTAATCAATAACACGTTTTCTTCTGTAGAAATTCTAGCAGTTTTGATTCCGATTTCAAAACATATTCATTTAGAAAATAAGATCTTTTAAAAAATGGTCTTAAATTAAATTTGTTTGAATGAGATCATTACGCAATCTATTTAGAAACTATTGTTTTTAATTAAAATCAAAACATCTTAAACATCACGCAATAATCAATATTTGATTAAAAAAAGAGACGCTTTTGCATACTGTTTCCCGCCACAGTGTGATTTGTATGGAGTTGTACTTGGCACAGAGGCAAACAAAATATATAGAAATAATTCGTAATGATTTCGATTCTGAAAGCTCAAAGATATCTTTAGTTCAGCTAATCGATTTTATACCATCATCATTCAAATCAAGCTCATGCATAAATCTCATGAGAGAACGGTGCAATGGAGTAATCTTATCATTGACTTGATAATGTGGGCATCAGTAACTTTTGAGTGAATCAGGTTTTTCATCCTAAAGTGAAAATATATTAAAGGGATAGAATAAGTTATTTTTTGTGGACAAGATTTAGTATCAAATATGCTGTTTTTTTACCAACCAAAGAAAGATGAATGCTTGTGCTTTAATTACTATGATAGCAGAAGTATAAGATTTTGTTTGTTGGAGATTAAACCGGTTAATTTGCAGTATAAGCACCAAAAGCCCCCGGTATTGAGAATGTACCATTCTGGTGTGAAATTACCTGGTTATTTCTAAAAATGATAGATCTATTGGATAACACTGAAATACATTATAGTATAAAAAGAAATGGTAAGTTCAATCTAAGGGAAACAATAATTGAAACAAAGCAAGTTCAGTCGGCCAATGATGACAATTCCAGAACAACGTAACTATAAACAAATTTTTTTTCTATCCTCTGCCAGCCGCTATGATGGAGAAAGCATTACCTCAAGAGCCACTCCGTTTCGCGAGGCTCGTTCCTTAATCGAGACGCAATCGCGCCAATCCTCCGAAGGAACACCATCAAACGAGGGCCAATAACCCCTGAAGTCTCCACTGCCACAGGAGTAAAAAAAATCAGCAAGAGAAGAATATTTAGCTATTTTTTTTATCTCTGCGTCTCGGGCGACGAACCCCGGATCAACCGCGGACCTGATCAAATTACCGGCCGAGAATGTATCAGCACAGGTCGCATCCCAAATCAACGACTTACCCATTTTAAAAGGGAAGATGGTAATGCCATCCGGCCGCTTTCCATCACCACGGTCGAGGCCTATGGGTTCGATTTGGGAAGGGATATTTTGTTTTCGAAACACAGGCTTGCTGTATGTTAAATCGCTCCTTTGTAAAAATTAAATCTTTCTTAAAATTAAACCTTTTTTAAATTAGAAAATTGACAATACAGTCTTTCTTGAAATGCTTTCTGAAAATATTAAGTTATTAAATTCACTGCATGATCATAAATTTATTTAAATAATTAGCGATATTTTGTATACATATATATTTTGCTTAATTTAGCTAGATTTATCTGACCATTCGTGGACGGAACGTTTTGATAATAAATACAGAAGTCGGATTCCTAGATTCTTGTCTTCTAGTTAGTGCCTCAAAACTGCACTAAATGCGTTAGTGAAAGCGGCATTACATCATCCGCGATAGAATTATTCCTAGGTACGCCAATCATACAAAAGTTTGTAATTTCCCACATTAAAAAAGTGCTAGTAACTTTTGTGGGGAGCTACGTCGATCCTGAAATATGATATCGGACATTAGCAAATATTCAACCGTGTTTTCCTAACCGTTCTGCACTAAAATCAGTTTTTCATATTCTTCTGTTTAAGTTTTATTATTAAACTCACTTTTTATTCTTTAATTAATTCGCCCCAAGCAAGGCGACAATGTCATTAAGACGCAAGGAACTATTGGGAGCGAAAGAGATTGAGAAGACTTTAGAAGAAATCGGAAACCCAACAGGAAACAAAGATAAATATCTACTCAAAAGACCGGAGAGGGGTGTGAACCGGACGATAGGCGAAACTATCTAATCCTATTGAAGAAATGGAGGAAAAATAAAAATAAAAATAAACGGATAAATAATAAATTAAATTTCAGAGTTTAGGCAGAGATTTTAGAAGTATAAAGTTGAAGTATATTTTAGAAGACATGACATTGCTTATTCGTGAATTTATTTAATTATTTAATTAATTAGAGTCACGTGACATACAAACCTTATTTGCTTGGTCTAACAAATGATTCTGATCGCTGCCTGGAAATATTTAATAATTAATACAGAAGCCTCATTCCTAGGCACTTATCTCTTATCTATTTTGGCCTTGTGGGGAAGTAGATATAGACTACAAATGGGACACCGAAATTTGCCGAGTATTAACGAGTTTTCCCGATCTCCTACGATGGATTATTTAAACTGGAGATCATTTCGCACCGATGATCTCACGATTTAAGCATGGTGTCTGTCATATGTGGCTAAGAAGGTAAAATCGACAATGAAGCTGTAAGTTAATGTTTGTAATCGTTATTAAAAAAAAGAGGGTAAACAGCTTCTTAAGACTGAAATAAAAAGATTCATATAGCATAAGGTTAAACCGGAGAAACTGTTGAAAGGGAGATTGCTTAATTGATTTTTTTCTCTATTCAAGGAAATTTGTCTCCTTTATTTCCTTGGTATACCTGGACTGCTCTTATATCGCACACATAGATATATATGTATATACATAGGGAAAAATGCATGACAATGTAGCAAGAGTTTTCTTGTGACGCATTTTGTCCTTCAGGACGTCCTAAAGTAATAATCTTATAATTAGTAATAATCTTATAAATATAAGAAATTGTACTCGTCCGGAAAACCTTAGGTGCCTTGATTTGTAAATAGACAAACCAATACCAAAGGAAAAAAAGGTACAAAAAAGAAAGAACAGAGAACATGTACGTCAGCCTAAGACAATCGTCTAGCATGCAAGTTAAGAATCTAAATAAAAAAAACCGATATGAGTAAGTAAAATAACTAATTAAAGTGCTCACTACGCTAAGTAGAGCAAACCTAAGTTAAACCTAAAGAGCCAGACAAACCTACCAAGGTTTCACCTACGCGCACTCCCTGACGATCCGCGAATCGTCTGGGAGTGCGCGTAGGTGAAACCTTGGTAGGTTTGTCTGACTCTTTAGGTCTATCTATCTATCTATCTATATATATATATATATATATATATATATATATATATATATATATATATATATATATATATATATACAGGTGTAAGAGCAAAATTTTCAAAATCATGTAACATGTATCATTGTCCATCCCACAAAATGTTTACTATCTTAAAAAAAACATTAAACTAATTGAGTTTCTTTTTTCCAGGTATTCAAAGAAGACATTTCGCCATCTTGATACCATTTGGTGTAAGAAGCCAAATGGTATCCTTTGAGTTATTCAGCTAGTAAGTGAACGGGTTAAAATCGTTTTGTGTCAGACCCACTGTCTTCTCAATTGAGCAATGATGAGACGGAAAAATCATTCAGACCTTCAGTAATGGTTTCAAAATCCATACTCTGGCTTCCCTCTTCAAAGTCTAGTCAAGAACCATCAAGAGAACGATGAATAAGTTTTAAAAAGGGGGAACAGAAGGAAGGAAAACTGGACCAGGAGATCACAACAGGAAGAGGAATCATCATTTCAACTTAGAGCTAAGGAGATGAATTAAAAAAGATTCAAATAAATACATAAGACGTTTCGACCGTGAAAGAGGAGTTTCACCGTGGACAATTCAAAAATAAGTGAAAAGACTTGAAAATGAAATCGTACGTGAAACCTGTGAGGCACTTTATAAAAATAGTGTAGGAGACAAAAAAAAGGGAAGATAGAATAGGCTGCGCCAGATCTTGTTTTGCTCAGCATCACAAATTGCTGCAAAACTAAAACTTCAACCTGAAAACTCGAGTTATGTACTTAAATAAACTCATCAAACCGAGACTTTCATTTGGATGTCATGGATAACGCCCAAACCGTCAAGAAACATCTAAACTGTCATCAGTATACAAGCGATTTCTAAGATTAATGTTTAAAAAAAGGCTTTGAGTGAATGAAGCCGGTGGGTCTTATTAAACACCATCCTGCTTTGAACATTGGGAACTGGCGCTACATAATCACAAAGAACTGTACCGAATAACAGAATCCACATCACTTGAGGACTTTCAACAGCAGCAACAGTTAAAATGGATATTACATGTAACTCGAAGAGAAAATAAGAGCATAATCAAGATATTAATATACCACACTATTTCCAATAAATGGTTAGAAAGGAAACCCCCATCAATACTGGAAAGTGTGATAACATCTACTGGACTTGAGTAATATATTTTCCTGAAATCTTTTAGGGGAAATATTTAATAAATTTCAACCACAGGCAGTACTAGCTTCCAGACCAATGACGAACAAATGTTTCCTTGGAGGGAAACGGTTAATATTGACATTACCATTACCATATAAGTGAAGGCTTGTGTAGAACCAGCCACAATTTTCGGAAGAGCCGATAACAGGGAACTGGTGCACAGTGTGCCACGTTGTCTCTAAATCGTCCCTATCGGGCCCTGTATTCAGAATTATCCTTTACCTAGACTGGTTGCCAACCATAGCTAGAGATTCCAGTCTACCCAACACAGGGGAGTTATACACACATCTCTCTCTCTTTCTCTCTCTCTCTCTCACTATATATATATATATATATATATATATATATATATATATATATATATATATATAATCATTTATTTGAATATTATAACATAAATATGTTATAAAATCACTACAAAAATAGCCATTTTGTTTCAACACTTCTGGTGTCTTATCAAGTGATGATGTAGAATATAGAATAAATGGTTTTAAAAGTTTCAAATTAATTAACGATCCTTAACTAGGAGTAAACGCTGTTACACAAGATAGAATGACCAATCAAAATACAAGTATAGGGTAATTCGAAAAATTAGACAACTAAGCAAGGTTATCATAGATATTAAAAGATTTATAAAATTTGAAATTAAGATTAAAAGTAAAAAATTAAAAATTACCTATTTAGAAATCTAAATCTAATCTCTATTAAGTTTTAAATTGTAGAATTACCGAGGAGAAAAAATATAAAAATATAAAAATAAAAATAAAAGATATATATGCTATTTAATTTATATTTTCATTGAAATTATGTTAAAAAGGATGTTCAGAGCCCCAGACAAAAATGTATACATTTTTATAGTTTCATTTCAACATGTTAGTCGCCTCTCACGCGAAATCATTCGAACATACTCAGGTTATAATACATAAGCGCTCAGACATATTTAGATATATATACACACATAAAATACGGTGACGAGACACGACCGTTGATAATAAAAAAAAAACAAAAAAAAACGAACATTTACACTACACACAACCACACGTACGCAAACATACAACCAAACGTGCATGCACTTTCCTTACACATAGACATCAATAAACACAGGCACATACATCCACATTCACATTGATCTAGACGTTCAGATGTAATAGCTAAAATGAACATACTCGTGTCTTAATGTGTTATTAAACGAATTTTAATTTTAACCGGGTGTAACAGCAAAATTGTACAATTGTTAGATTAAGCTATGAATCGTTCTTAGAAATGATTAAAGATATCTTACTGGAATTCTCAAAGTTTTTAGTAACATTACTGGACTCTACTTTGAACAATAAGAATGTATAATTACTCTCCAAGCTTAACTGAAGAATCGTGATGAAATCGATCATAAACGAAAATGACATGTTCATCATTAATTAATAATAGCTAAGGATCGGAAGTTCACGAAGTATTGAAGTAAAGTTCAAATATATATATTATTCCAGGATCATTTTCTAACATCCAAGATAATCTTTGCCTTCTCTAAACCTCTACTGGAGTAAAAAGGTACCTCATATTTTTCACGTACGATTTCATTTTCAAGTCTTTTTAACTGATATTTTGGACTGTCATTTCCGAAACTCCTCTCTCACGTGCCAGATGTCTTATGAATTGAGCTGAATCTTATCTGATTGATCTTTTTAGATCTAAGTTGAAATGATGATCCTTCTTGATGTTGTGACTTCCGGATCCAGTTTTCCATTCTACTGTTCCATTCTTTTTAAAACTTATTCACCATTCACTTGATGGTTCTCGAATAGAGTTTGAGGAGGGAAGCCAGAGTATGAATGTTGGCACCATTACTGAAGATCTGAATGATCATTTTTCTCTCACCATTTCTCAGTAGGGAAGACATAGTGGCACTGACACAAAACAATTTTAACCTGTTCTCTTTCTAGTTGAATAACTCAAAAGGTTTTTCAGGGATTCTTTCGAAAAATGGTGTCAGCATGGCTAAACGTCTTATCTGAAAACCTTAAGTAAAGAATCTCAGTTAGTTTACTGTTTCTTTTTAAATATTAAATATTTTGTGGGATGGATATTATGCTGGTACACGATTTGTACATTATTGCTGTTACACCAGGAATATATATATATATATATATATATATATATATATATATATATATATATATATATATATATATATAGAGAGAGAGAGAGAGAGAGAGAGAGAGAGGGAGAGAGAGAGAGAGAGAGAGTGAAGTTACTTAACTATTCTATGGGTATTTGTAAAAAAAAGCGTATGAAACGGACTCTGCTGGAACAGGTATTTTCTTGTGAGCCTCTAATCCCAACGCTACCAGCGCAACCCATTGACATTACCATCTACCGACGACAAAGCATCATTATGGTCTGATTCTTATGGTTGTAACATTATTCCACTTCTAGAAATAAATTCTTTTTGGAAAGTTCATCACGATTGCTTATTCGCTACTCGAACAAGAGTGCGTGGTGCAAAAGGCATCTCGAGTCAATTATCCTATTCCTTGGCTAATGTCACCCTTTTTGTGGAGAAACTCAAAGGTTAAATATTAGAAAACTTTTCATAATCCCACGCTCCAAACAACGAAGACATTTTTTCTTGCTTCAAGTGTTGTATAGAGTATTAATTAAACCATGCAAATGTCTGCCGTTATCCTAAGATTGTATAGCAACATTTGCACAGTCTTTGGGAATGTGTTCTGTTCTCAGCATCTGGCAATTTTGCCTTGAAACACAAGAACCGAGAGACAACCTGCACAAGATTTGATTCATATTGTAAAACGCATTTTTATATCTCGTGTATGATACTATCTCCTTAGAATTACCTTCAAAAGTCGCATGATACGCGAGGATATATGCTATATTCAGATCACATGTAGATCATCGTAGTGCGTTAGTCTGAAAGCATCTTTCAGATTCAAAAAGAAAGATAAGGAGAGCACATAAGTTAGCCAAAGCATTAATAGTAAGAATACTGTAAAAAGAGATACAAGTGACTGCGAGTTACTTATTAAGGATATCAAAATAGAGAGGCAATAATTGAACTCTCTGCCTAGTTTATTAGAAAACATTGTATACGAAGTGGTATACACATACCGAAATATATGTTTCTGCACCTAAGCTAAGGATAAAGATATCGGAAAATGTAATTAGAAACTAGAAAGCAGGGCTTGACTGCTATGTAATTTCTAATATGTAACAGTGAATTCCCTTACAGATGAAAAAGAAACAGGAAATGACAGAGATGTGGTTCTACACTCAAATGCTGGGAATACTATGGATAGAGAATATAAGCACCAAGAAAGTTTTAACAAACCATAAATCATCTAGGCCTAGAATAAGAAAGTGATAGTTGACATTTATTTCTTGGATAGGTAAAGAAGATTAGTTTGGTGTGTTTATATATATATATATATATATATATATATATATGTGTGTGTGTGTGTGTGTGTGTGCAAATATATAGAAAATAGGAAAGAACTCGTTAGGTAAATAATTCGAAGTTCTTTAGTATTTTTGTTTTTATTTTTAAAAGACAGTGCTCAATACAAAGGTAGAGCCTAAATTTTATTTATTTAAAAAAAAAATATGATTCCTTCGCTACATAACATGGAATATTCCAAAAATTTCGCTTGAAGATGAAACAGAGGTTGATACTTTAATTCAATTTCATTTTAATAATTATATTGAAGTTTTTAGCTCTTGTTTTAGAAACAAGAGAACTCTTATGTAGCGAAGGAATCATGTGTTTTTTTAAATAATTATATATATATATATATATTCCACAGACAGAGTGTTTCGCAGCTCATTAGTGTGGCTAGACGTCCGGTTGCCTCTAGCTTGGATCGAAACCCGACTGAATTTGCGTCAGTCGGAACTTCTACCACTAAGGGATGAAGGTGAATTTTAGCGTGTTATTATTAGATTTAGATAAACACTAATGACAGTGACTCAATTCTGCCGATATATATATAAGAAAGTATTCTTTGTAACAAAATCCCTTAGCAAATCAAGTTTCATCAAACATTTTGCAAAGAGGGATTCTGTCGAGAGACAATTACATTGTTGGTAGTATTATTTCCTTCAATAAAGAATTGTCGGTAATATCTTTTCCCTACATATTTGGTTTCCTAGTTTTATTACTGCAAATAGTTTTTTTTTATCAATAGCCTGGCTTCGTAAAAAATAATAATAATAATAATAATAATAATAATAATAAAAAAAAACAAAAAAAACAACTTTGTTTTATCGCTATTATATCCTGTTTTATATTTTATTGTAGAGGTCGACCAGTTTTAGAAATGACAGTATATCATCCACGTTTGCCTTCTCGAGCAGCACAAACATGCTGTCAGTATTATAAAATTGCAGTCTTGGGATAACTAGTTCTGGACACTCTGTCAAGATATGTTTAATGTATACCACTGTTTTAAATGCTTGGCATACCGGTTGAACTTCCTTACCTACTAGGAAAGAAACATAAAGAAGAAGCGATAAGTATAAAGAAGGCATGAAGAATTTAACCCTTCGCGGCGCGTATCAAAGATAACTACTTAACAATTGAACAAAAAAGGGTCACAAAGATAATGTAAATGAGTAAGCGTTAAATAGGGCAACAATTGTTTGGAACTTGTGGAGAGCCATGAACGTCCATATCCTGAAGAGATCTGTGTTTATGTACCGTGAGATGGGAAATGTATCGTAGTCGAGTGGCATATTTTTTCAGCAATAAATGTAACTAATAACAAGTCCATATTTGCGACAAGAGTCGGGGAATCTCGGGGTGGTGCAATGGTTAGCAAGCTTGTCTTGCTACAACAATAATGAGTAGTGAGTTCGATCTTCATGGGCTGCTCAATACTTACAGCCTTGTGCTACGCTTGAAAAATCGCAATTTCCCACTAATGCCAGCGATCAGTGTTCAATCCGAGGGAAAAAAAACTTTTTGGCCTTGTATAGTTCTAAGAAATGCTTAGTAAATATCAGTATTTATGGTAGTTTTCTTCTTTTTCCTGCCTCATTTTACTCCAAACAAGGAGATAAAGCCACTAAGACGCAAGGGGTTTACTGAATGTGAATGAAACTGAGAAAATTGTTATTGAGAAGAAAAGGCAATAAAAGAAGAGAATTTAAAAAGACAGAAAATGACGATTGATGTTGCACTTAATTTTGTGAAGGCCAAAATAGCAGTCATGTCAGAAGACGGAAGAAATTTCCACAAGCGATAAGTGCGAGAGAAGAACGTATTAGCATAGAACCTACGGTTTCATGTTGCAATTTCGATAATACAACGATTAAAAAATTCATTAAGTCGAGGTACCAAAAAGAAAGCTCCTCAGAGGAATTGCCATTAAAGTATGTATAGAAAACTCAGTGAATGTTAAGTTATGGAAAAGTGATTGAAGGCGAAATGGTTTGTCAGGACCTATAATATTGCAGATTTTTCTTTTGATTTTGTTGAGAATCTCTAGATACGCAGCACATGCACCTGACCAGATGTTGCAGTATAGCTGGCCACTCGTATTCGTGGATAGCCGTCTGCATTTGTGTTTATTCAGATCTTTCCCTGCAACTACGCAGTTTCTGGGAAATAGCGTGTTATCTAGCGTGATCAACAATTTAAACAAGTCCAGCACGCTCAAGCCCTCGGCCACAATGACTTCGTACTAGCACAGATATCGATGGCCATCAAAAGTTCCATCTATCCAATTTCACTCACATGGCTTGGGTCAACCAATGGTATGGTTTTCAGGCACTCCGTAAGGGTACCGCACCCTAGGAGCGACCCCTCTAGTCCGATAACATCAGGAAATCTCCTTCCTGACAAATCGACGATGGTGAAATTCGAATTCGGGTTTCATAGTCAGAATGCTATCGTTCTAACCACTCGGCCAGTAATAGTCAATAAAAGAATAAATGGTAGACGTATAAAATTACAAGATTGACTCTGGTGAGAAAAAATTGCTTGGAACGAGGCCGTGAACCAAATATGATTAATTAACAAGCAGTTGATAATTATTATCATTCCACGTCATATCAGCTGAAACGTTAGACAGAGAAGGTGTAATGTTTTACACTTTTGGAGGTTAGCATCAGCCATGCTGATGGAAGACAAGAATAAAAAAGGTTCTCTGAGACGATTAAGGTAGTAAATTCATTTTGGAGGCGTTAAAATTAACGAGCCATGTCAATTATAATATGAATATTTTGCTGCATTAGGTCAAGGGTGGGCTACCTTTTGTTAACTATGTGCCGATTTAGGGTTTTAAAATCATTCAGTGTGCCAACAGCATATCTTTTTTTATACAAGTCAAGGTGAATATACCTGTTCTGCACTATATTTTGTATAATAATATATAGTATATATACTTTAGGATATATTAAAATTGAAACTGCTAAATATCTTCTTTGCGTTGTAGTAGTTATTATTTCGGACTGCAATCAGTTAAGTGCCATGCGTGATACACGCGTAGGCGATCATGTATCTTTCGATACATGACTGACGAGGCAGAATTTTTCCCGCAGTTGGTTACTATTTCTTTCTGCTGTAGACCAGTTGCCATCCAAGGCTATAGAACCCGGTCTGTTCTATTCCCATAGCTGAGAGGGGGGGCTAAGAATAGGATTCATATCTTTGCCAAGGGCGTTAGCACGTAAATGAATGTAATGGATTTGACTGGAGTTCTCCGATTCCTAGATCCGAGCCGCTTATCAACTGCTTGTTAATTAATCATATCTGGTTCACGGCCTCGTTCCAGGCAATTTTTCTCACCAGAGTTAATCTTGTAATTTTATACGTCTACCATTGTTGTGATGATATAACCCAACTTCCCCATTCACGATAATGGACGGACTGTTTACCGATTAAGTACGACCACAGCAGACAGTCAAGAGTTTGTTAACACCTATTGAGGTTTAGCATACTCTCGACTCTGTCTCTGTACGACATCCGATTATAAACTTATTATTATATTTTTAGAAATGGACATAGCCCGACAATTGATTTAAAGACATTTATATTATGTTTAACGTTCTTTTTATAGATACATGTATCGGAGAGCGAAAATTTTCTATGAAAATTTCTCGGACATTCAGGCCGGTAAATGTTATTTAATACTGTTTATTATAAAACAGAGCATTTGCTTAAATACATGTATCTATAAAAAGAACGTTAAACATAATATAAATGTCTTTAAAACTTATTATTGAAAACCTACATTCGGGTTACTTTGTTTATTATATCTTGCACGAGATATAACAAGCATTTATTTTTTTATTGACTATTACAGGCCGAGTAGTTAGAACGATAGCATTCTGACTATATATGGATATATCTCGACTTTAGGAAATTCCTCCCCTTTCAATTAATTTTTGGGAGATTTTGGCTGAACTTCCGCAGCTTTATAGATTCAAGCCTTTCACACCTCCAAAGTGTACGCTTTCATTTGCATCGTCAGCACCACTCTTTATTCCTTCCCAAATTATCTACACGTACCCTTTCTTTCTCTTTCGAAATGTTAAAAAAAAATCCTGCTTAACGGTACATTTCAACTTGAAAAATTCAAAAGATCCACATCTGCTCGTCAAATAGCAGATGACCTAAATTTCTTGCCGCTAGCCACGTTCTGCTTGGCTTGCTGAACACACGACCCACCGCGGGCGAGCCAAGGTGAAAAGAATCACTTTTCGTGCATTGACTGAAACAAATTCTCCACGGGCGATGGACGATGAATGACCGATTTTGAAAGCTCAATTCGACTGAAAAGTTCCAATAGAGAAAAAAGTGCTTCCCTGTAGCGTCATTATTTCTAGTAATTATCAAGATTGAAAAAAAAAAATCATCACGATAAAAAGAGAATAAATGGAGAGAAAAAATCAATAAATATAGTTTCTACCTAAAAGTATTTTTATTAGGATTGACTTTTTTTTCTACTGATCAAAATCATCTACTTCTAAACTTAATAGACATAAAAATAAGAAGTAAAATGAATAGAAATTTGCGGCCATTTAAGCCAAAATTGCACAGGGGCAAATATAAATCTCAGATTTAAGCATTTTATTCAATCAATGGTCAGTCATTGCGTGTTGCTCTTCGGCGTCTATAGTCGGTGTGTGAGGTTAGGTAAGAATCAGAATTTCGAGAGATGATTTTAAAAGCTGGAAAGTACTCTCTGTTTGAAAGATAGCGATATTTCAAACACATTATCACTATTAGTCTGATGTGGCACATAAGACTAATGGGGATAATGAATGTAATGGATTTTACTGAAATTCATATCTTCTACTATATATTAGGTTGGTGCAAAAATAATGTCGTTTTTTGACGTTCAACTTCATGAGAGAAAACGACATTATTTTTGCACCAACCTAATAGTACTGATATTTAAGACAACAGATTTGGAAGTGGGCCCTGATAGGCCCATTCCCAACTCAGCTTAATGTTATTAAAGAATGCATGTCTTCTAAGTCCTCATTTTTCTGTGCAAGCTAGACATATTAAGTCTAAAGACAAATTTCAAGGCCATATAAAAACCGTATATTATGGATGCTAGTTTTTAGAGCAAAACTTTTGATAGTAAGATTGGCGCAACACAATCGTCCTATTCTCATTCTGGCCTTCTGTTTAACTCTAAAATTATCTATTATACTTCTGCTCAGAATGTTGCTGTCTCGGTAAATTTAGTACAATTTTAGAATACAGGGTGTCCATAAAGTTCGTGTGCACTTTAAAAAATTTATAACTTAATTTGTATTTGTGATAGAAAAAATTTGTAAAAAGGATTAGAAAGATGTAAATCAATATTTTTTATGGTTTTATTGAAATTTTATTTGAGTTTCCACATGTCATCTATCATTAGCAATACAAAGGGTAATACGATTTTGCAGTTCACGGAAAACATTTGCCAACTGATTTACAGTAATGCCTGAAATCACATTAGTTATTTTAGCTATACTTAAAACTAGGTACATTAAACTTTATAACATTTTTTGCAGATTATTTCTATCGCAAATACAAATAAAGTTATACATTTTTAAAGTGCACACGAACTTTATGGACACCATGTATATTAACCCTCTAATGGCAATTGTCCTATTTTGGTGATTTACGAGATGTTTTTTAATAAATATATAACGAATAATAGATTTCCTTTGGAAACCTATTATTAATTTACGGGATTTATTTTAATTTTATAAATAATAACAGATTTTAGGGTAGGCATTAATGGGTTAAACCAGTTTGTGTTTATATAAATAGTAATTATATCCGACATGTAACTGAATGAATGATTCTTGTAACATTGTTTGGGGGGCAAAAACACTTTGCCAGAAGTATTGTCTATACAAAAAGCCGTAATACTCATTATCACCCTTTACTGGAATTATCATTTTGAGAAGGAGAGGGAAACAGAAAGACAGACAGATAAACAGAAAGAAGGAGAGAGAAAGAGAAAGAGAGAGAAGAAGAGGGAGAGAGATGTGGAGCTCATTCATTTTTAAGAAAAAAAAAAGGAAAGAGAAAAAGGAAAAAGAGAAAAAGGGAGCAAATAAAAACTAGGAAGTAGTGTAAGTCTGGATATGAGAGAGGAGAAAGGAAGAGAAAAAAGGGGCAGAAAAAAGAAAAGAAGTGACCCATTTATTTAGATTTAAATGAAACCTTCTTAAAGCTATAAACATAAATAATATTATCTCTATCTATAAAAGGCAGGATGTGTGTGTGTGTGTGTGTGTGTGTGTGTGTGTGTGTAACGAATGCACGGCTGCAATTTTCGGCGGATTTGCATCAAAATTTACATGCCCATGCTCCAAGTTAGTAAAAAGGCCAAGACCGAGTTTGCATTTCCCAACTCCCATCGATAGTGGAAATAATCAATTTTTTCATGCTTCTACGGCACTTTTCATGTAGTTTGCGGCCATTTTCTACTGGCCAGAGTGAGTCTATAGCTGGCTGCCACGAATAGGCAGGAAGATTCTATTGGCCAGCGTGAGAGCCAACAGCTGACTGACACGAATGTTAACTAGCATGCTAGCATGCAAAAAAATCGATAGCTGCATTCGTCACAAGTGGGAAAAATTTAAATCTGCATGGCACTTTACTCCAATTGGCTCATTCGCTTGCTTAAACTCAACATTGATTCTGATTCCGCAGAACTGGGTTGGGTGTGAAAAAATATTTGTTGTTAACATTCTTTTTTTTTCATTCGGTTTTTCCAGTTACGAGTCCTTTTTTAAAACTGATCGTTTTCTGTTCATTTTGTTTAGTTCTTTTTTCGTAACAGATTTAATGTTTAGTATAGAGTTTAGAAAAAATTCGCAGTGTGAGATAGGCAAGAAATAAGGCATGTAGCAACATCAGCACGGCAAAAAGCTTTTTCCCACTTTTTGTTAGTTCTCACGGCATAACGCCCTAATAAATAATGGACTATTCCGTTTTGATCGCGTGGAAAGTGGGGAAAAGACACTTGGTTTCATTGAGAAAATTTTTATAAAAGCAAGAAAGAAGGTAAGATAGATGTATTTAACGTCTCCTGTCAATATCTCACAAATAATGGACTATTCAGTTTTGATGTATTAAAAACGGGGAAAGGGAATTTGATTTCAGTGAGAAAATGGAAGAAAGAAAGAGGAAAAGATAGAGTTTAACGACTGTTTTGTTTTATAGGAATAAAGTGTCGCTGCCGACACTTGAGTTTGAACATAGATCACCAGTGAACAAACACAGGGGATCCCATTAAGTAGATCACGCGACAATGGGAGAACCGCATAAATAGGAAGTTGCACGACGTCTAAATGACCGCTGTTATACTAGTATACTATTTCACTATACGGATTACTATTCGAGCGAGTATTATCGAGCAAGTGCGAGTGTTATTCGAAGACGTCTGACACTAGTAGTGTTCAATGGCTTTACTATAGATGTATATGCGATTACAAAGTCTCTACTACACCGAGCATTGCGAAAGTGCCAACGAGTATTCTTTGATATCACAAACGTTTAAATTTTTTTTTATTTGTACCCACTTCTTAAAATAATGACCAGCATTCATATTTATTATTGTTATTCCAATATTTTGTCAAAGTTGTTAAGCTCAAATATTTAACGATGCGATAGGGGATTATCTACAGATATTTTGTTGCAGAACTACTCACAAGCTTATTTAATCGTTAACTGAAGAATTAATACACCATTTACATTATTCGGACTATTCTCCTCATCTTTGTCGCCATATTTATTACAACGTTTCGACCGTTCTCCGCTCCGGCCTTCTTCAGGTGGTTGGACTGTCGAAGTGAACCCTTTATTTCGTTGACTGGAGTAGACTGTTCTAGTTCCACGTCTCATGTTTTAATGGATGTCAGTTATCTCCTGTTAATTCCCCTTTCCACTGCCTTAACCGGGTATTGAACTTACTCTCTTTGGGTCCTGTCACTGGATCTAACCAACGCCTTTATCCACCTTCAGGACACATGGCACAGTGGATAAAGCCGTTGGCTAGATCCAGTGGCAGGACCCGGTTAAGGCAGTAGAGAACTTGGAGAGGGGAATTAACAGGAGATAACTGATAACTGACATCCATTAAAAAACATGGCACGTGGAACTAGAACAGTCTACTCCAGTCAGTGAAATAAAGGGTTCAGTTCGACAGTCCCACCACCTGAAGAAGGCCGGAGCGTACAACGGCCGAAACGTTGTGATAAATATGGCGACAAAGATTAGGACAATAGTCCGAATAATGTAAATAATATACATAATGCCTCATCTCAGAAATATAGACAGATACTGAAGAATTAATATTTATCAGAATATTAAAATAGGAAAACCATGAATTTTCACAGGTTAAAACTAATTGCTGTCGTTGCTGTTATAATTATCATCATCATTACCATCTTCTTCTTTTGTTTTTTGTTTAGTACACTCTCTTCTTAACGTTTCATTACTCAAAACCTCGACATGTTATGATAATAAATATATGCATTTTGTTTGCATAAATTCTGATGTTAAGTGATGCTTAACCTACACGATATTTGTATTTATTTTCACTGATAATAATCGGCTGAGTAGATGGACAGAGTTGCACAAAATAATAATAATAATAATAATAATAATAATAATAATAAACATTGTTATTACAGACCGCAAACAAAAAAAGCCCTCCTTATTGATATGCCAGTCCCTTCAGACTGCAATGTATCTTTGAAGATCTTCAAAAAGAAATCAAAATACAAGGACCTTGAAATCGAAATCTCAAAAATGTGGCACTTGGGAACATCAACACTCCCTGTCGTAGTTGGAACCCTCCGATTGGCTGGAAAAGATTCCAGTAGACTGATTGAATGGATTCCTGGAAGACAATGCTTTAAAGAAATACAAAACATTGTTTTTACGAGTACAGCCCACACCTTACGAAGGGCTTTATCTATGTAAAATGTGTTTGTTTTTTTTTTGTTTTTTTTTTCATGGTCAGTGGAAAATCTCATGGTGCCATTTCTAACCTTAGGTCTCTGGGCGGGAGTCGGAACGAGATGTGTACACACCAGAAATAATAATAATAATAATTCAAAATGTAAATAAAAGAAAATTGTGTCATATATAATTCTCTTCATCTAACACTCAGAACGTGGCTCAGCTATCTTCATAATGACACGAAGTTTATTATGGCCCTGTGGAGTTGTCTGTTTTTAATCTTTTTTCTGCGCCTTGTCTCAGCAAGTGAAGTAGTCGGCTCCGTCTGGTGTCTGTCTGTCGCCCGATTAGCCGTCTCTGTTTCCCGCTGGTTGCACGGGAGATTAATGCTGTTTTCAAGTAATCCTTGTATCTCTTCAGTGGGTTCGCACTTCACCGTCATCCCCAGACTAGTTCTACGAATAGGAGACACTTTAGAAGACAGTATGCCTACCTCCTCATCACGTGACCAGTCCGCCGCAATTGAGTGTCGTGTTGCATCGCTTCGATACTCGTAAAACGATTATACGAAAGATTTAATGTTGCTTAGTAATGGTTTACACACATTTGCCTTCCATCAGGCACGTTGGATGCTGAGCTCCCGGGAGAGCATCTCATCGTACTTTCTTAGTCTCATCTTTTCTACTGACATGAAGTGGAAGGATTATACTGAATCAATTGTAGGTCTGCTGCTGGGAATGTTGGTTTTCTGTGTCGTGCCAAACAATTTTTCATGTCAGAATCCACGTTGCACGTTTGTATAGATACCATTCCTCCGTACACTGAATATTGCTGCCATATCGGGTCTTGTTCTCCTCTCGAGATTCTTGGTAAAATTCAAAGAAAGACTTCTATTTTTATGGGGCCGTGACCAGTCACTTTCCCACCGCTCTGGTTTGGTTTGGTTTATTTTGTTTTACGGCATATCAACACCTCAATGGGTTATTTAATGCCGACAATATTTGTTGTTGCTGGTAATATTTTGCTTTATCAAAAATCTGTTTCTGGTAATATCTTTCCTTCCAAATTTTATTGCTGGTAATAATTTGTTTCAAAAACTATTGCTGGTAATATTTAACTATTTGCCCATAGCTGGGACCCTAACAGGTGCTACCACCCCGGGTCAGGATGTACCTGTGAACATCAGCAATTGAGGTGGTTCCACGCCCCTCAAAACCTCCTTATCAGAGGCCTTGCCGCTGGACATAGTTTAACGTCTTACCCAGGACGCGGATACACTTTAACGTCTTACCCAGGACGGCCACCGCTTTGGTGTGATTTCTCTTTGTGCTTTTTTTAGAAATATTTTTATCGCACTAGCTATTTTCATCATTATAATTTCATCAGTATTAGATTGATTATTAGGTCCCATCGTTTCACTGTTGAATTATTTAGACGTAATTGAAAGTTATATTGTAATATTTTCTTTTCTCGCACTTCCTGTCTGTGGAACTCACTTCCGGTTTATTTCTTCCCTGCCACGCCCGATCTTTAAAAATTTTATTTGTAACGTCAATCGCCATTTTCTGTCTGCTTGAACCTCTTCTTTTATTGTTCTTTCTCCTGAATAAAATCTTTTTTATTTCATTCTCAATAAATGCATTATCGACTTGCTCGTGACGAAATGATTAAAAAAACAAATTCTTATCGATTGTTCATGGTTTTGGTCGACCGCGAAGTGTTTCGTCTTTTATACTGCATTTTTATGATTTTATTATAAGCTCTCTGTTTAATTAGCTTATCTTCAAATAAAAACTTTGCGAGGATCATTTTTATAATGCCACGTTCCTTTCAGGACGTAAGCTATTCTCGCAGATTCCCTATTTTAATTATCTGTGAATGCCATTTTGTGAAAGATAGTGGAGTGTTTTTCAGTTGCCTTCTCCTTGGATTGGAATTCAGAATTTTTCTTTCCCTGGACTGATAGCCAAAGGAAAGTAGTATATTCTGCTATTTAATCCTTGGTGGTGGAATTAAATTTGCTTTCATATCTTTCCTACGAGCATTAGTCTGGGAGTGTAAGCAAAAGACGTAGTCGAAATTCGAACCAAGCACACCGATTCTAATTTCACTGTCACTAACAGTTTACATTAATCCGATATTTGTAAAATGGTTTCAGAAACAGGCAGGAAAAAGCAGACACACGCTAAATAAGGTCAGTTCACCAGATATTCAATTTAGGAGAAATTATCGGTTGTCATTAGGGTTACTCTAATTGGTGCAGAGCTTGTTTTTTGAAACTTTATTCCGGTTGTCTAAAAACACTCATATTTTATGCACATAAAGGTTTGGTTTCGAAGAGATTTTCACTTGAAGAATTTATCGATTCGTATCATACAATTTATATAATTATTATAACAATAGCGACAGAAAATCAGAACGTTTATGATTATAATATGGAGAAACGTAGGAAAATAGTAGAAAAAGATGGAGCTAACTTCATAAAAGAGGGCTAAAAAGAGACTATACAAGTTGAAGACATTTTTCTACGATGTTACTTGTAAGATTTATCTCTGTATAAACATTGTAAATCCTTGTTTTTCTTTGACTTTTCAATGTTTCTTACACTGGTTAACACAAAAAAATTTGAAATGGTGTCGAGACACAGTACATCTTTTTTTAGCTAATTTAAATGCGCTGAATCTGAAAATGATCTTAATTTTCTTGGTTATCTGCCGTTTTTGCTGTACAGAAATGCCTAATTTTTGGAAAGAAAAGCATTTTTTTCATTTGTTTTCTGTATATATGATATAGGCAAATGGCAATATTTCTCAAAATAAAATCACAGAAACCTCTCAATTCGTATTTAAACCAACAAATATTAGTCTGCTTATTGAGAAATACTACAAGGTAACCAAAAAAGTTCTGTCCGTTTTTAAAGGAAAAAAAGAAAACGCTTCACAGTATGTGTAACTTATATTTAATCTTCGAAGTAATCGCCATCGGCATCCAGCACCTTCTGCCAACGTGTCTCCAGCTGTTCAATGCCCTTGCGGTAGAACTCGGGGTGGGTTGACGCAAAGAAGTCCGTGACGGCTTTGCGCAAGTCTGCTTAATTGGTGACGGATTTCCTACGAAGATGATTATGCAGGGAGTGGAAGAGGTGGTAATCGGATGGCGCAAGGTCAGGTGAATAAGGTGGATGGCACAAAGTCTCCCACCCAAGTTGCTGTATGGTATCCCTGACCACTCGCGTGACATGCGGCCTGGCGTTGTCATGGAGGAAAAGCACACCTTTACGATTCACCAGTGCTGGCTCCTTCTGGCGCAATGCCTGGTGCACACGTTTCAATTGCTGCGAGTATAAGCCTCCAGTGACCGTTTGGCCCGTTGGTAGCAGTTCTTAATAAACCACTTGACGACCTGTCCACCAGACACAAAGCATAATCCTGCGTGCGTGCATAGGCGGTCTTGCGGTGTGAGGGAAATCATGGTGACTAGTGAAATCATTGTTTATCAAACAAGGGCATCTCAGAAAAGGATATGGAACACAGAATGAAAACTGCACATGATGCCTTTGGAAATCTAATCAAACGCGTCTTCAACAACAAAAATCTGTAATTAACAACAAAATAATGTGTTTTGATGCTGTTGACATTTAAAATTTACTATATGGCTGCGAAACTTGGACTCTATATCGTCACGATATTCAATAATTAGAACGCTATCACCAGCAGAAGCTTCATTCAACCGTGAACATCAAATGTAGAAATTCTATGTAACCAAAACCAAACTCATGGAAGGTGATATCAGTAAAAGCATTGCATTGCTGATTATGAAACACCGTCTTCGAGAAAGAATGTAAGAAAGAAGGTTTCCACGTCAAGTCTTATTCAGTGGGCTCACTCCGGGGAAAAGACCACAGGTTTACCCATTTCGAAGATAGAAGGACCAACTCATAACAACACTGAAAGCCACTGGAATAGAGCCTAAATCGTTTGAAGCGCAAGCCCGAGATCGTACCAACTGGTGATGTTCCACCACTTTGGAACCAAAATCTTCGAAGTCACCAGAAGAGAAAAGGACTAAAACCAACGGAAAAATGGAAAGGCTTGACAAAAATGACCTCGTCCTACATCAACACTACTATGCAGATAATGCCCTCGGCCCTTCCGTGCAAGAATTGGTCTAATTACTCATTATCGCAATCATTAGCAAAGAAGAAATTAAATTATTGGATGCAAGGGAGAGCCGACTACTACAGTGAATCAGTATTGAAATGTGATATTTTTCTTACTAACTTCTTTTATGAATTTCTTTGTAAATATGAAAAAAGAAAGGGTTATTAAAACTTGTTTAAACCCCAAACAGCGTGATATTATACAGTTCTTACTTCTCTGATTTATTGTAATGACTTTCGCTTTATTTGTGACGTTAATGTTAACTTTAAAGATTAGATCCAGCCATGTTGCTCTGATGAAGGGTAGACGAAAGAAGCTGTTTCTATAGACAACTACTGGCAAATGTAGAGTATTACAAAACTAGTTAAAATTTTACTTAGAATCGGATAAAAAAATCGGTGTGTTAAGAAGACGTTTTTTTTCTATTGTCACAGAGATTATCATATATTCCCCCCAGTAGTTTCTACTGTTTAAAAAAAATAAGTTTATAGTTTTAATAAAACTATGACATATAACACTGAATAACAGACAGAACGGCCACTTCGGATCATTAAAGCGAGTCTGAGGTAGTTATAAGTATGGGCAGCGAGGAATATGTATCAATCCAGTTTCATATGTTATGGTTTTATTAACATTATACAGTTCTTTTTAAAACCATAACAATTACTGTAGGGGTATATTTTTACTACAAAGACTAAAATATAGGGAATGAAGTTCAAAACAAAACCAACAATTTAATTTTCATATAGTTACGGTTAATTACAGATTAAAAATAAATTAAAATTAAATAAACTTGTAAATAAACAACTGAACATTTTTGCTGTCACTTCTCGAGAAAAAAAAATTCAGTTTTCACATTCAGCCATGATTTTATTATAATCGTAAAAGTAGCTTATTAAATTAATAGAAAATAGCCAATGTGGTTTCCTACTCTCTTTTCTATAATTATTTTCATGGCAACTGCTCTGATGAATATTTTTCTGCTCAGTTCCCCGGCTACATGAATTTAAACGTGCTACAGGGTTGGCAACTAGGTCTCATCGTTTACTGTTGAACTAGACAGAAGCAACTGCTGTTTCTATTCTAACAGTTTCCTTTCTTGCACTTCCCACGTGCGGAACGCTCTTCCGATTCCTAACTTCTCTGATAACTACAATCTTCAAAAATCTTAAAATGCATCGTCAATCGCCATCTTCTGTCTTCTTGAATCCTGTTCCTTTATTGCCCTTTCCTCAATCTTCTCCATTCTCAGTCTTCTTATTTTCCTTCATTTTATCTCTTTGTACCCTCTTTCGTCTTAGTGGCATTATTGCCTTGTTTCGAGATGAAACGATTAAAAATAATGAAAGGAACTTCAAAATTAAATCAACAATTTAATGTTCATATTGTTATGGTTGATTACAGATTAAAAATAAACAAACTTGTAAATAAACAATTGAACATTTTTGCTGTCATTTCTCGAGAAAATAAAAAATATAAATTCGTCTTTTTTGCCTGGTCCTAATTGAAACTCTTTCGCGACATTATTTCAGTCCCAAACAACATACCATTCAGTTCTTCTTAATTCTGTTATTTATTACAAAAAATATTGTTCATTTTATCTTTTGCGTACGATAACGTTAAATACTTGATCCGACGATGACCCTCTGGCGAAGTTCAGACGAAAGAACCAGCTAAGATAACTATGCAAAAACAGATGTGAATTTGCTTTTCCATGCATTTTAAAGATGAGAGAGAGAAAGATATAGTTTTGATAATAAAAATCAATGAGATGAAATTATGATAAAAATGTCTTTAAAAATAGCGGCATTTTAAATGCTAAATGCCCTTATAATAAAAAATAATTTCTTTTTTACATAAAAAGAAGCAACATTTAAAAAATAATAAAAATTATCATAGGATTTTCTGCTTCTCTCTAAATGGGCCTGGGACTTCTAATATTTCAGCCTTATTCAAATTGGCCTCAAGGTCGGCCTGGAAAAAAAAAGTCGAAATTCAATTGTTGATTAGAAAATATATTGGCGCCATTTGAAAGCTCAACGAGGTAATGTCTCACGCAGAAGTTCTTGCTCTCAAAATAGATCTTGTTTTCATCTCGTCGAAAAGATTTCTGGCAAAATCTCAAAAGACGATCAAGAAACGTAGGAATGAATGAAAGAATGACTAAAACCAAAAATCTACATATATTTTTTTTTGCTATTGTCGCCCCAAAAATGTCAATAATGTTTAGAATCGGGGAACCTTTTTGAATAACGATGGGGGATCAGAGTGGATACTTAGCGACATTGACGATATTTATGTCTGTCTTGTTGCAGACATCAACGTAAAGCCAGAAAATGCATTCGCACTTTACAATCTATTGAAATATCCTTCTCTCTGTCAATTCAATTCATTTGATTGGGACATGTTCAGGGAGGCACTGTGGAGTAATGGACGGCGGCTCGGATTTAAGCAATCGGAGTGCCGAGTTCGAATTCAAGTCGAATCCATTACGTTCACTTATGTGCTAATACCCTTGGGAAAGGTATTAATCTTCTATCTTCTCTTCATCCTAGCTTTGGGTAAATAGTAGACTAGATTCTATAGCCTTGGATGGCAACTGGTCTATCGCAGAAAGAAATGGCAGCCTACTGCGAGGAAAATCTGCCGCGTCAGTCATGTATCGAAAGATACATGATCGCCTAAGCGTGTATCACACATGGTACATAACTGACTGAATCAGTATGTTCAGATTCTTTTAAATATCATTGATGTTTTTAATTGTTTAATATTAATCGTTGTGTAATTTAGTACCATGGCGTAATAGTGGGACATCGGTAAAAATTGAACTTGAAATATTTTAATAATCTGCCAGACTGGTTTGCTAAGCTAGTGCTTTACGACAGGCATCTGGAAGTATAAGAGGCGGTTCTATAAGAGATGATTTCCAGTTTGAATTCTTCGAGAGACTCATTCCTTTACTAAACTATTTATCTATTAGTTTTAGTAATAAATACATTCTATTTTTATTTATCTATTTTATTCTTAAATAAAAATTACAATTACATTCTATTCAATTATTTGTTCACCATTGTTTGTAGCGATTTGATACTTCGATACGTTCCAAGTCAAATTCCGCAGGTTTTTATGCGAAAATCGGAATTTGAATCTGGTTTTCACTAGAGAAAGGTTTCCCCGTCAAAGCGTTGAAAAAAGGTATATTTCTGTCGAAACTTGCGGTGCTGAAAAAAATAATTTAAAATAAACCTAACACAGCTTATTCTGTGTTCAAATTCCTTATCTCCTACGCTAAATGTGTTATAGCCGACTAATACACGGATATATCTGAAGTATTTTTTATTTATTCATTCGACGTCCTTATTACCCTTTTTAAGCCTCCCTAAGACACATCGGGGCGGCTTTCTGTGGAGCCTTCCCCCAGGTTAGGTTAGACCCTTTTTGTCTACCCGGTTAATGTGTGTGAGTGTTTTTCCCGGCCTGTATCTGGCTTCTTCTTTGATTATGATCCTATCCTAGATTCCCAACGTCCCCAGTTTGTTTTTGGCTTCACCTCTCTTCATCTCGATTGGGTCAGTTTTTTCTTTCCCTATGTCCGTATTTATTTTATCTTTCCCTCTCCCTTATCGAGAGAGTCTCTTGATTTTGTCTGTACACAGAATAGAGCGGTCTTTGAGGGTTGGACGGGTCCTACCAACATCAATTATTTTTAGTTTGTGTGTTTTCAGGTTCATCCCCGCCATCACGTACTCATTGCTTAGCATCGATAAACTTTTATATATAATTTTTATCGGCCTGAATGTCCGAGAAAATGACCGGTAAGTGTCGTTAATACTGTTTATTATGAACAGAGCATTTACTTAAATATTTTTATCTGTAAAAAAGAATGTATAAACATAAGAAATGTCTTAAAATAATTGTCAGACATTGTCTATTTCATAATGTGTGGCGTCATTTGTTTACATTTGGATATGCATCGAGCAGATATGAATGTACGAGAGAAAATCATGGAGAATTGTGTTTAAATACAGTAAAATCGACCTTTCTAACCGAAACGCTCCTCTGTGACTAAATCGGTAAAGCACGTCAGGCTATATGACGGTTCCGTACAGGGTACAGGTTCGATTCCTGTCGGAGGACGCATATTTTCTATGAAAATTTCTCGGACATTCAGACCGGTAAATGTCGTTAATACTGTTTATTATAAACAGAGCATTTACTTAAATATTTGTATCTATAAAAAAGAACGTAAAAAGATAAAAATGTCTAAAAATAATTGTCGGTCTTTGTCCATTTCATAATGTGTGACGTCATATAATTTTATATATACGAATTGGCATGCCGTACGGTGTTTTTTATAGGCCCACCCCTGTGTATATGCGGCATTGTGGTGTGTGGAGGATTGGATGATGACTGACGAATTTTTATGGTGGATGTGTAAATTGTAAGGAATTAATGGGTCGTGAATCGGATTAGCTAGATATAAGATAGTTAGTGACGACCAGTCTCAATCCATTCACCTTTTTGGCCTTGTGCCACCATTGCTGCATTTTCGAGCAATAAATCTCGCGTTAACCGCTCGTGGAACTCTTTGATCTTGTCGAACTCTCTTCTTTCGGAAAGAGAGGAACCCAGACGAGGCTACGCCAAAGGACAGAGTCTAGTCTGGGGAGGTAGACAAATCCGACCCCGTGTATACCGAGTCTACGGAGAATTTTTGCCCGAGCCTGCTGGATAAGAAATGACCGCATAAAAATTGTCCTTGTGACGCACCCTGCCTTGTGGGGAGGTTTGGTAAATACCAAGCAAAACACTCGCGGAGCACTTAGATCTGCTTTCGGGCAGAGAGTTACCCAGACGAGGCTATGCGAAAGTGCAGTGTTTCGTCTGGGGAGGTAGACAAACCCTACATCGTGTATGCAGGGTCTACGGGGAATGTTTGTATTGTATTTTTTGTATACAAAACAGTATAATATATATTTTTATTTGGAGTCTTACTTTAGAGTGATGAGTGAGTCCTTTGATATTCGGCGTCACAAAAATATTCGTTTATAAAGCAGATATTGTTATTACGCTTGGAGAAATCCAGAGGTGGTAGTTTTGAAGTCATGCCATAATAGTGGTAGTAGTTATATTAAAAATAGGTCATTATCAATCTACTGTGTTTTTCTCAGTTCTAAAGCAAGGTAGAAATATCATTAACAGATGACTTCTTAACTGCTTCACTCGTCACGCATAGCTGGTTTATCCCCAGTCGCGTCTCTGTTCGTCGCATTCGCCGTCCATTCTGGTTCTAGCTCAGAGGTGTTAGCTTATATCCTTTTGACCAGGCTCCGAAACTCTGGCACAAACAATGGTTTCGACTGGCATCAAAAGACTCCTTGTGTCAGTTATTTTGATTGGATAAAATTATTTTTTTTATTTTTCGGTGATCCATTCTTTTTCATTTTTTTTTATAAAGGAAGTTATGCGGGAGCCGCCCTGATTTTTGGTAATTTTCAGTCATAAATAAGTAAGCGTCTTCTTCCTCTTTTTATTTGAGGGTTGTCTTCTCATTAGTTGTGAGAAGTATAAAAAGAGAAGTACAGAGAGAGAGGGGGGAAAGAGAGAAGGGGAGATAGAGAAAGAGAGAGAAAAAGAAAGAATAAGAGACAAAGAATGCGCAAATTCCTTATTTTAATTTTGAATCCTTATTTTTGTTGTTTATATATTTCATTTCAGATCCGTTAACAATACCGGACAGAACCCCCCCCCCCGAAAGAATTTTGGACATTCAAATACAAAGACACTGAATTGATCAAAAAATATATGTATCTTATTCATGTTCAATAAACATTAATAGTTAGACAGATGTCTTAAACGGAAAAAATATTACATATTTTATAAAAAAAAAATATCCTGTGTCAGGCTGTTGAGTAAAGGCACCTGTCTGCTTTTAAAACCAGCTTTGGAATCCGTTCACTCATCTTAAACTCTAAAGTCTTTGTCTCATGGCATGCAATCATTAATGAAAAGAAAGCCGATTCCGTAAAAACTAAAATCTCCCTAGGAGGTTTAACGGTCGTAATATAACAGAAAATTTCAATTTACTTTTAATTATAAAAACTAATATAAAAAATAAAGGAGAGATCCTGTTAAACTGATTTAAAAATTGTATTAAAATACAGAATTGTAGCTTCATTGGTTGCTATAAGAATTCTTTTTGTAAAGAAATCGTTTCACCACAAGTACTAAGCTACTAAGACGGAAGGAGGGTAATTAGATAAACTGAGAAAACGTTATTAAGTAGAAAGGCCAATAAAAGAACATAATTAACCAAGACAGAAGAAAACGATTAACGTTACATATACACTTACAATGGGTAACAGCAAAATTGCTTAAGTGTTAAATTAAACTCTGAGCCGCTGTATCATAGAAATGATTCAAGATATCTTACTGGAATTTTCCGAGGTCCTTATAACACAATTGGACTCTACTTCGAGCAATAAGAATGTGTAATTACTCTCTAAGCTTAACAGAAGTATCGTGATGAAATCGATCATAAACTAAAATGCCATGTTCGTCATGAATTAATTATAGCTAAGGATCGGAAGCTCATGATGTATCAAAGTAAAGTTCAAATATATATATATATATATATATATATATATATATATATATATATATATATATATATATATATATTATTCCCGGATCATTTTCCAACTTATTCCATATGATCTTAGACCTTTCTAACCTTCTAAATTTATGTGCTGGAGTAACAAGGTGCCTCACACGTTTCACGTACGATTTCATTTTCAAGTCTTTTTTTCACTGCTCTTTGGCACGCTATAGCTGAAACTCCTCTCTCGTGTGCCAAACGCTTTATGAATTGAGTTGAATCTTTTTTAATTGATCTCTTGGGCTCTAAGTTGAAGTGATGACCCCCCACTTTATTTTTCTGACCTCCTGATTCCTCTCTCTCAGGACACCGAATCAGGAACAATGACCTCTATACTGTTCCCTCTTTCTTAAATTTATTCACCGTTCTTTTGATTTTTCTTGATTATACTTTGAAGATGGAAGATAGAATATGAATGTTGCTACCATTACTGAAGGCCTAAACGATCTTTTTCCTCTCACCATTGCTCAGTTGAAAAGAAGTGGGTTTTACGCAAAAACATTTTACGCTGTTCTCTTTTTAGCTGAATAACTCAAAGGGATTTTCAGTGATTCTTACAACAAATGTGATGTCATGGTAACTAAAGATTATATCTGAAAACCTGGAAAAAAATTAATTAAATTAGTTCAGTGTTGTTTTAGATATTAAACATTTTGTGCGATGGACGATTATCCCATGCTGTTACACGATTTGGACAATCTTGCTGTTACAGCCGGTATAAAAGAAAATATAAGAAATGCATATAAAAAGTGGAGATGCGTGCATGGGTGTGTGTTTGGTTTAATTATTATTGTTTTATTTCCTTTGATTTCTGGCGTGTATACATTTCTTTCCGGGTCCCACCCAGAGACCTAAGGTTAGAAATGGCATCATGATACTTCCCACTGGCAAAAAAAAAAATGACATAGATAAAGCTCCTCTTAAAGTGTGGGCTGTACTTGTGTCAACAATTTTTTGTATCTCTTTGAGGGATGGGCTTTCAGGAATCCTTTCAATTAGTCTACTGGAATCTTTTCCAAACAATCCTAGGGCTCCAACTACAACAGGAATTGTTAATGTTCCCATGTGCCACATTTTTGAGATTTTCGATTTCAAGGGCCATGTATTTTGAATATAATTCAAAGATATTATTGCAGTCTGCAGGGACTGCTATATCAATAAGGAGGCACTTATTTTGTTTGTGGTCTTTAATAACAATGTCTGGGCGGTTGGCTTTGATTGTTCTGTCAGTGTGTACTGTGTAGTCCCATAGAATTGTAACAGGTCCTATCTCCGTAACCGGGTCTGGGTGGTGTTCATACCAGTTTCTTTCAGTTTTCTTCCCGTAGAAGTTGCATATTTTTGAGTGCAGATATTGGCCAACTCAGTCATGTCGGGTTTTATACTCAGTGGGTGCCAACATCGTGCAACCTGATACAAGATGATCTATTGTTTCTGGATATTTATCACAGAATCTGCATTTTGGGCTAACACAATATTTTAGTATATGTGCTTGATAATTCCTAGTTAACAAGCATTGGTCCTGTGCAGCAAATTATTATCATTGTTATTATTATTATTATTGAATGTATTGGAGATCTTTAATATCTTGGTGAAAGGTGATTTTTCGGTCGTGTGATGAACATGATGGGGTCATAGAAGTGAATCTGAAGAATTTAGATGACATTGTTAGATAATCAGAGCAATAAAAATGATAAAACGCGATCAATTTTTGAAGTAGTCAAACCTTTCCCTCATATTTACGACAACTGTAAGTTTCAGACCGGCTTAACACCGGTTAAACTTATTTTCCCTGTTTTCTAATTCGCAAAATCTCCGAAGAACTTTCACTTTATTCAAATTCGTATCCTCATTTTTATTACCTTTAATAAAAACAAAACGGAAAAGTTGCTCGTCAAGAATAAATCTATAATTAATACAACTATTTCTTTTTGCCCGACATTTCAGAGAAACATTAAAAGGGCAAACGGAGAACGCAGAAATGGTAAAACAAATTTTCATTGGCTGAAATCCAGATAGAATCAAATCAATAGTCCAAATTTCGCGGATTCACGCAACAGAGGTCGGGAAGACGGCCAAGAGGTGATCGTTCCTGGCTGGGTGTCATGGGAGAGAAGGTCTGATGTTTATAGAGGTTCGAAATCCCCGGTGATACCAGGAATGAAAATCACTGGCCGGCCTACCGCTGGGGTGATTGAGAAGTCTGGCACATATTTTCACCGATGAGATATTCAACTATATTTGCATATGACGTTCTCTGAATACAAACCAATACTTTTTATTCCTTTAATGGGAGAAGAGTCTGAGTGGCGAAATCCCATGAGAAAACTTCCAGATAAACAGGAAAAGAACATGATCGTATATGGTAATGGTACTGTTAGCCATTTGCTTATAACGAAACATTCGGCTTTCCTTGACTGAACAGCCTGCGTGTGTGGCAAATAACGTTGGATTCCGTAAAACTGTTCAAGCTGTTCTGTGGACATTCCTTGCTACACAGAAACGATGTACATTGTGGTCCGAAAGTCTTGTCAGGCATTACGAAAAATAATGAGAATAATAGAACAAGTAATACAAAGGACATGTACTGGATTAAATTTATTCACTTTAATTGACTCTGTCACACATCGAGACATTCTGAATGAACACCATCATTTTCGCGTCAGCCATCTGAAATAGAAAATTATACTATGTAGGGGTAACAAGGCTTTCGGTCCACACTGTACTTTCCAGCCATAGAATGCTTGGCTCTGCTATTCATCATAACCTGCATGACTTTCGGTAACGTCTTTGGCCAGAACAATCGTCAAACTTGTCGTTAATTGAAGATGCATTTTCTGTTTGAATTTCTGGGATGAGGAGTTAACATTATTTTACATCATTTACACTTGGACTAACGTCCTCATCTTTATTTATATTATCACAACTTTTCGTTCGTTGTATCCTTCATCCTTTTTAGGAGCCTCTTCATCCGGTTAACCTCCATGTAATTCTGAACTGAACCGTTTATTTAATCTACGCCGATAGAACGCGCAATAACTAAGCGGTTCTAAAAAGAACGAGCGGAGATATTCCTACGACATGAACAGCGAGACAAGAGTACTATATCTCCATACAATAAATAACCAATACATTTCGAATTTTCCTGAACTTTAACCAGATCGACAAACAACTAGGAGCACAATGGTGGAATAGTTATGATGACGACAACAATGATGAGGACATTAGTCCGAATGTAAATAATATAAATAATGCATTGGTCATGATGGAACAACGCCTGGCTCGTTTATTTAACCCGCCTAAGACACTTTCTCCCTTGCATCAACAAACGGCTTGGAATAATCTATATACAGTATAGTATTCGCTATTTGTACGATTATATGCATGTGAGCTTATAGGCCTGTGTTAAAGTCAACAACGAATTTTCTGCGTATTAATATGGTGTTTGAATACTGTTGATACACGGGTTATCACAATTTCTTAAGAATAGAAGATCTGGGAAATGTAAAGAAGATTCTCTACGGTGTTTAAATGAAAGCAGTTTAGTTTTGAAGGGATTACAATTTACAAGTCATTTTCTGCCGCAGCTAACCACTGATTGGAGGTCCTTTTCAAGAACAGCGACCAGGTTAAACTTATCAGGTCTGATGAATTTGCTATTGAAACAGGAATACATAGTACTGATGACATCAGGAAGATCATTTATGAAGATCAGAAACAGCGTAGGACCCAGGATAGAGCCTTGGGGGACACCCACGTTCATTTGAAAGTATCTGAAAGCGAGCCCATTCAGAATGACCGTCATTTCCCATTTGATATGAATGATTGAATTAAATCAATTGTCCTGTAATACCATAGCCCTGAAGTTTGTGTAGAAGACCAGCATGCCAAACTCTGGCAAACGCCTTGGAGATATCTAGAACCACAGCTCAAGCTTTGCCATTATTATCTTGATGGTAGATTTGTAAATGGCCAAGATGGACCCTGACGAGAAAAAACTTTTGGCACGACACAATGAACCAACTTTCCTTGCAGTTGATGCAGTTATTGATTCAATGTAGATGTTCAACTTCAAGTCAGTTGAAAATGTGAATCCAAGAAAGCACATCGAGACATTCTCCAAGAATCAAGTATCAGCCATACTGATGGCAGGCAGGGAAGATTCTCTATGGTGGTTAAATGAAAGCAGTTTAGTTTTGATGGCATTAAAATTTACAAGTCATTTTCTGCCCCAGTTAACCACTGATTGGGGGTAGTTTTCAAGAGCAGCGACCAGGTTAACTTTGTCAGCTTTGATGGATTTGCTATTGAGGCAGGAATAAATGGTACTGTCATCTTCATAAATGCCTACTTGTGAACTGATGACACCAGGAAGATCATTGATAAAGATCAGAAACAGCGTGAGGCCTTGGAAGACACCCACATTTGTGTGAAAGGATCTGGAAGCGAGCTCATTCAGAATGACCGTCATTTCCCAATTTAATTTGATGCAGCTATTGATTCAATGTAGTTGTTCTACTTCAAGTCAGTTGAAAATGTGAAACCAAGAAGACACAACGAGACACTCGCTAAGAGTCAAGCATCAGCCATGCTGATGGCAGGCTGGGAAGATTCTCTATAGTGGTTCAATGAAACGAGTTTAGTTTTAAAGGCATTCAAATTTACAAGTCATTTTCTGCCCCAGTTAAACCACCGATTGGAGGTCATTTTCAAGAGCAGCAGCCAGTTTAGTTTTGTCAGCTCTGACGGATTTGCTATCGATACAAAAGTAAATGGTAGTGTCATCTGCAAAAATGCTTACTTTGGAAAAAGCGTAGGACCAAGGATAGAGCCTTGCGGGGACACGTGTGAAAATATCTGAAAGCGAGCCCGTTCAGAACATCATTCATTTCATTTGATAGGAATGATTGAATTAAATCAATCATCCTGTAATACCGTAGCCATGAAGCTTACGTAGAAGACCAGCATGCCAAACCCTGTCAAGCGCCTTTGAAATATCTTGAGCCACAGCTCGTGCTCTGCCGTTATTATCAAGAGCTTGATACACATATTCAGTGATGGCCGTAAGCATGTCAGCGGTAGACCAGGCAAAACGGAAGCCATATTGTTTATCAGTGAGTAGGTCATCAGAGTGATATGCTTAAAAACTTCAGCATTGATTAAAGCCTCGAATACTTTGCCGAAAAGCAGTAAGTGACTAATAGGGCTATAGTTAGAGGGGTCAGAAGATTCTCCAGAGTTCTTAAAAACATGGATTACAGAGGAAGACTCCCAGCAAGCAGGAAGCAGCGAGGCAATAGTTGTAGAGTTTGGAGAGAATTGGAGCCAGCTTGGGAGCATATTCTTTTAGGACGAGGGCTCAGATCCGGTCGGTCACCTCCACTTGCCTTATCGGAGTCTAATTTAGAAATGATGTTCAAAGTCAGTGACGGGGTTTATGCGCATATCACTTAAGAAATCCTCAGTTCTAGGAATGAAATCAGGTGTCGGTGCTCTAGATGAGCCGAATGTTGGGTTGGAAGAGAATTTCTGAGCAAAGCATTCAAGCTTATATGCCGTAGATTTCAGGACTTCGGAATGATCGAATAGAGGAAGGATTGAGAACTCGCTGTTCTTCAACACACACCTGAAGAGCCGCCAATAATCTCTTAGCTCTACGTTGTTGCATTCTATCAGCAAAAAGTAACTTCGCTTAATTGAGGACACGCTTGCACTCGATACGAACAGAGACAACGGTACGTCTGTTGCAATCAGGCGTGTCGCTCTGTTACAGCCGGGAACAAGTGATTGCTGTGGGCTATAGAGACCGAGCATGTAGGTGAGAACCAAGGAGCTGAACGCGGTTTAACTTGGTATTTCCTTGCTGGAATAAAAGCATCGATGCCGGCTTTCTCCCAAGAGGAGACCCCAGGCGCTCATTTTTAACCGGATGATTAAAGACTTCATTCCAAGTGACGTCACGAATCCCAATCTGCTTGTTGATGACACAAAGATATTCTCCTGGTAAGAGGTTCTTGATTGGTCGGGGAGCGGAAGGAGATATTTACAGACACTACCCCATGATCACAGAGCTGTGTAGTACAACAAGAGTCAGGAATACATATAAAAACAGATCAATTAACATTACGTTAACAAATACGTTATCATTACGGACGTGTATATATATATATATATATATATATATATATATATATATATATATATATATATATATTAAGACATTTTTTTATGTTTATACATTCTTTTTATAGATATGTATACATGATAAAGTGCTCAATATCAGAGATAGAGCGTATGTAAATATAAATATAAAATTGAAGTCAACACTCAGAGGCGACAGGCTGTTTCATACTAGACTCTCTCCCCCCTCTCTCTCTCTCTCTCTCTCTCTCTCTCTCTATATATATATATATATATATATATATATATATATATATATTATAGAAATAAAAACGGCAAGATGAACTTTACAATTCATGATTGGAAAAAAAATTACCAGCCGACCGGTTCGCCCTCACTCAACAGAGCTGAAATCGAGGGAAGGCTAAATGTTACAATATGAAATATAAAATAATAAGTGGCATGTGATGAAATGATGGCAGAACAATCAGATGTAAATTATGTCAAGCCCTAACGTTTATATATATATATATATATATATATATATATATATATATATATATTTCATATTATAAAGAGATAATCATGCAATGAATCAATTAGCAATATTAATGCAATTAATGGCGAATTCTCTTCGCTAACAGACTTAATATAAGCATTAAACTACTAACAATCCAATGAATGATGCGATCCATATGTATAAAATTGTTGTCAGATGGATCTGGTATATTTTAGAGCACCAAGTACTTTCAAAGACTTCATGTTCTCATCATCAGGCTGTAATTTTTTCCTTTAAAATCGAAACTCGAATTTAGTAACGGTTATAAAATATTGGAATGTGCAAGTCGCAACGCTAAAGTTCAACTATATCAAATGAGAATTTTTTTATATGTATTTTGTAATTTAGTAAATCTACGAATTCTTTTGTTGTAAGTGTTTTCCAGTTAACGTGACATGAACTAAGTACATAGTTCAATTAATAAAGTGATATACAGGGGTTGGACAAAATAATTGGAACAGGTGCAAATTTCACTCCTATATTTCAAAGACCTATTATATTAAGAACTTTAACTAAAACTTCGTAATTGCAGGTTATATCTATTGTAAATACGTTTATTTATCTAATTTACTCTCTTTGTCTTATTTATTTTTAGAATTTAGTAAAATTTAAGCTAAATGCGTGACCTCTCCGAGTTCGAAAAAGGGCAAATTGTTGGAGCTCGGATGGCAGGAGCCTCGATCACGAAGGTTGCTGAACAGTTTGGTTTTTCAAGAGCTACCATATCAAGAACTATGACACAATTCGAGAAACAGGGCAAAACCTCAAGCAACCGTAGCAATTCGGGCCGGACTTGCAAACGTACTGACAGGGACCGACGTACATTGAAACGCAATGTGGCAAAAAATCATCGGACTACTGCGGCTAAAGTGACGGCTGAGTTGAATAATCATCTGGATAGTCCAGTTTCTACTAAAACTGTTCGCCGTGAGCTCCATAAGTCTGCATATCATGGAAGAGTCGCCGTAAGGAAACCTCTTCTCTCCACTCGCAACATTCAGAAGAGGTTGAAGTGGTGCAGAGATCACAATGCCTGGTTTGCAGATCAATGGAACCAAGTCATATTCTCAAACGAGTCCAGTTTTTCTCTTCTCCCAACTTCAGGGCGAGTTTATGTGTGGAGGCAGACCAAAGAAGCTTACAACCCTGACTGCCTTCTTCCAACAGTGAAGCATGAAGGTGGATCAGTGATAGTTTGGGCCGCCATATCATGGAAATTCTTCGGTCCAATAGTTGCACTGTGTGGTAGAATCAAAAGCAAAGATTACCAGAATATTTTGAGAGATCCTGTTCATCCAATGACCAGACTTTATTCCCTGATGGTGACTGCATCTTCCAAGATGATAATGCTCAAATACATACCGCTCGAGGGGTTAAGAATTGGTATGAAGAGCATGAAAGTGAGCTAGAACACATGGAGTGGCCTCCCCAATCTCCAGATATCAATATTATTAAACATTTGTGGTGCATTTTGGAGCGACAAGTTAGGAGCCGCTATCCTCCACCGTCGTGTCTTAAGGAGCTCGAGCAGGTGTTAATGGAAGAATGGCTGAAAATTCCTTTGGATGAAGTCAGGAAGCTGTATGATTCCATTTCTAGACGTATTAAAGCTGTGTGTGAGGCTAAAGGAGGACCAACTCCATATTAAGTAAATTGTCTTTGAATTTAACAAGTGTTTCAATTATTTTGTCCAACCCCTGTATGCTGCTTAATATAATACGTTTATGAAAACAATTGGTCCGCAGTACGAAATTCCGGAGAAAAAAACTACTAAGACATACACCAGATCCTATCTGAAAACAATTTTATACATAAGGATCGCATCATTCAGCGGATTGTTAGTAGGTTAATGGTTATATTAAGTCTGTTAGCGGAGAGAATTCACCATTAATTCCATTAATATTGCTAATTGATTCAATGTATGATTATCTATTCATAATATATATATATATATATATATATATATATATATATATATATATATATATAAATAAACGTTCAAGCAAAGTTAGTGGTTAATTTTCAGTTCAACACCCGCTCTCAGTTAGGAAAGCTAAGTGCGGAATAATGTAGGGAATGGACTTTTTTTAGTGATCTTACTTGTCTCAATTTTTCTCAATTACTGCGCATGAGAACTAGTTACGTACAAACGCTCAATTGTGCGCTGCGTGCTCAATAATCAAGACAAGTGATATTACTCATAGCTATCCCGCAGCAAATGTCTGCAAACAACGTCAGTAATGGCCGTCGAGACGCGAATGCATCCGAACTTTTACTGTCGATAATTCCAAAACGGTAGATTTTATCAAATTTATCAAGCCAGATTCGAATGAAGCATGTACAATTACATCTAAATGTAAGTATTCTGGAAAATTTTAGAGAAACTTTTAATAACAAAAACATTGCATTTCATTCGAAAGTGATGGAATCCGCCCATTTTACGACCAGCAAGTTCGTCTTAAAGCTTGGATGTGCCGGTGGTGTAATGTATAATGGATCGGAATTGTTAATCGGAGAGCCGAGTTCCAATTCCAGTTAGGTTCGTTATATTCACTTACGCGCAAATATCCTTGGGAAAAACACGAATCCACCTCTTCTCCTCCCAGCTATGGGTTAATTAGTAGGATTTGTATCGGTAAATCATTATTATCACAAAAAATTCATACAATCTAAAGTATATTCTCTCTTTAAATAACCTGCACAGGGTTGATAAACCGTAGAAAACAAAACAATCAATCATTCATGTAATCAATCTGGGTAGAGAAGGAGAGTCACTTAAACAGAAAAAAGATGCATATATCCGGAAATACTTTTCATTACACGTAAAAAAAGGGAATTTTCCTTTGTCGAAATTCCCGCAAACTGTTAGGAAAAGCCCTTTTCTTCCCCCTAATATGCATTAGAAAGTATTAAGACAAACAAGTAGCTATGTTTAAATATCTAGGAAACCATCAACAGCCTCTGAACCATCCTGTCTATCGAATTTAAATCACAAGTTTTGGGTCGACTCAAGAAATAACTGTGAAGACAATATTAATAAAAGTAATTAAAATTTATCTAATACTAAGAAATAACTTCAGCCACAATTTCAATATGAAAAATTCAAACATTATTTCAATTTAAAAATACTGTATTTATAAAGAGAAAATATAATTACTCCAACAAAATGTTCTTGAAAATGGAATAATTTTACTTGCCTTAACATATTTCCTTTCCATATCTTCTTTCCTAATCTTTTAGGTCTTTTATCAAACCAACATATTTATACAAGACCATAAAAAATTTAAAATTTGAAAGAAAACATTTAACTCATGACCTTTAAAATAAATAAATCAAATACATAAATAAATATATAAAATCAAATTAAAAAAATACATAAAAAAATTAATAACAACAACAAAACGTACATTCATTTTCGTTTAGTATGCCGAAAACTTACGTCACTTAGTGTCTTCCATAGTTTACTTTTCCTCTACGCTGGGAGATCTTCGAATACTTTTAGGCTGTTCTCTAATTCAAAATCTGAGCGTTTAACCTTGTTTTTCCTCCTCGTTAGTTCTGTGTATAAATACAGGTTACTAAAGAAATCAAAGCGCACTTCCCGCATAGAGAACATTCATACTGCCTAATTGCTAAAACAAACATACCTGAAAAAAATGATCTATGCAGGTAATATAGACAATGAAAGAAGGAAGCATTTGGTTTTAAATGCGGTTGAGACAGTATTTCTGACTGAAAACCTGAAGATAAACCAGGATAAAAAGCGAGCAGAGAGTAGTGTAAAGAGGTAATCGAAACAGAGAAGGCTGGAGTTATGTTAAGAAAGTAGGAACTTTATTAGGATCTGCTGAAGATATCATCAGACTCAAACAGTTGGTAATCGTTAGCATGAATAATTTGAAGAAGGTGTGGATAAGACGAGATAGTATTAGTGAGAAAGCGGCGATTGAAACAGTAGAACCAGTATGGACATACTGAACTACACAAAGACTCACAACGAAGGATGAAGAAAAGATTGATTCCATCGAAAACATTAAAAACATATTGTTGGCGCATCGTGATTATATACAACTGATACTAAGGCTGCAAGAGATCATTTTACATCATGGAAATTACGATTGCAATTTATGACGATATCTGGTAGTCTCGATTTTATATGGGTGTGAAACGTGAACACTGTTGGCAGATGCAGAGAGAAGGATCCAAGAGTTTGAGAACAAATGCATGAGAAAACTCCTTGGCATTTTCTATTGGGAATAAAAAAAAGAAAAACAATGAGTTTTTGCGAAAAAGGGTTGAAAGTTTGGGGTGCCACCAGGAACCTGTTCGCGTGGTTTGTATAATTTACAGCCTGTGCAAGACGATCTCACTACTCAGTCGTAATTGTTCTAGCGAGACAAGCTTGCTAACCATTACACCGCTTCGAGGTGCCCATTAAATGAGAATAGTGATTTTCCAAGCTTAGATGTGGCATAAGGCTGAAAGTATGGGGCACCCAATGAGGATCGAACTCACTACTCAGTCGTAATTGTTCTAGCAAGACAAGCTTGCTAACCATTACACCGCCTCGAGGTGTCCAAAAGCGGTTTGGTTATAATGAGAAAACAATAGGAATATGGATGTGAAACGTGGACACTGCTGGCAGATGCAGAGAGAAGGATCCAAGCGTTTGAGAACGAATGCATGAGAAAACTCCTTGGCATTTTCTATTGGGAACATAAAACCAATGAGTTTCTCTGGAGAAGGTTTGAAATTTTTGTTGGGTAACATGGAAACTCTTCTTGCCATTGTTAAACGGAGAAAATGGCGTGGTTTGGACACGTTACAAGGCACGACAGCCTGTGCAAGACCATCGTGCAAGGCGGCGTTGAAGGTGGACGTAGGAGACGACGCCAACACAAAAACTGGTCGGACAATGTCAAACAATAGACAAGTATGACTATACAAGAATTGCTGGTGGCTGCCATTGAAAGACCGTTGAAGAGGAGATTCAATGTGGCTTCTGCATTCGGATCTACAATTACAAAACTCAAGGAGATGATGAGATGATGATGATGATGATGATGATGATAAACTGCATCCGGCAGCAAGGGCAGTGATCGACATACTGGAGTGGAACCAAATAAAATTGCTGTTCTGCACATGTCCAACCTGACCTGAGGTGGTAGCACCTGTTAGGGTCCCAGCTACAACCAAATGTGAACGCCCACCAAGCAAAAAAACAAAACAAACATCTGTCTCTATATCTGAGATGATGTATTGTAATTATTTACACTATTTACATTGTTTGGACTGTTAACCTCATCTTTGTCGCCATATTCAGGACGTACCTTCAGGTGATAGAAATAAACATTTCGGTTCGAAATTCTAATCACCTGAAGAAGGCAGGAGCGTACAACGTTCGAAACGTCGTGAATATGGCAACAAAGATGAGGACAACAGTCAGATCAATATAAATAGTGTAAATAAAAACGAAGCACTATGAAAGTATAAAATCCATATTTAAATAAAGATATCAATCATACATCTTTATATAAAAATTACCAACAAGACATTTTTGAAGCGAAATGAAAGGCAATAAATTTTATAGCAAAATGACCAACAATAAATTTTATAGCAAAATGACCAACAATACATTTTATAGCAAAATGACCAGCAATATATTTTATAGCAAAATGTCCCGCAATACATTTTGTAGTAAAATTACCAACAATACATTTTATAGTAAAATGACCAGCAATACATTTTATAGTAGAATTACCAACAATACATTTTATAGTAGAATTACCAAAATTACATTTTATAGCAAAATGACCAACAGTATATTTTATATGTAGTTGAAGGCATACATTTACTTTCAACATATATTTAGTTGAAGCCATAAAATTGTGTTCAAAATATTTAGATTTCGGCATTAAATAACCCCTTGAGGTGTTGATATGTCGCGAAACATAATCAATTAGCCAAACCAAACGACTGAAATTATTCCGACATGTGTTGCAATTAGATGTGTAATTCCCTAATAAAGTATAATTAACACTGACGGAACATAGATAAGACGAACTGCACATTTAAACCAATCTGTGTAGACAAACCGAATAACTTAGATAACACTCACAGATAGGGAAAAATATACATGGACCCAGATATAAGCTTCGTTCCACGTAAGAAAGCGGCTTTTCTGTTGTCAAATTCAAACAAATATATGCGAAAAGTCTGATGAACGTTTGGCTTCCGTTAATATGGATCAAAAAGGCATAAGGGAAATCAGGTAAGTAATTTTAATTGTCAGGAAATATTTTAAATGAGGATGAAAAACTGTAACTCCGAAATCCGAGCGGCCATTAGTGTTGTAACCAAGTAAATGGTTAAGAAATAACAAAACAAGAGGTTGCAGATAAATCGTGTATTGAACAGTAAATACAATAGAAATGTATTACACAACTTGGGAGTGTGTGTCGGTTGACCAGCGTTCAATCTATACTACTGTTCCCCAGAGGCTTACTTATTTTATAGTAAGTAGAAGAGTCCACAATAGACTCATTAGAGGGAGGACACAATAACACTTATCCTACGCAAAAGGTCCTACGAACCGTGCCATTTAATACGCTAGTATATTGAAGAACATGTGACAACCAAAGCCAGATACAAAAACTGGGCGTGTTGCCTAGTTGTTAGAATTGCCATGAGCACTTCGCTATGGCGCATAGACTCTTTGAATTTGAGTACAGTACACTTGAGATGGCTAGATGTAACCGTAAATTGGATTCTTACAGTTTATTGTAAGTGGAAGAGTCCACAATAGCCTCATTAGAGGGAAGACACCACAACACTATCTATCTATCTGTGTCACTCTGTTCGTATCTCTCTCTCTTTCTCTCTCTCTCTCTCTCTCTATCTATCTATCTATCTATCTATGTCACTCTGTTCGTATCTATCTATCTATCTATCTATTTATCTATCTATCTATCTATCTATCTATCTATCTATCTATCTATCTATCTATCTATCTATGTCACTCTGTTCGTATCTATCTATCTATCTATCTATCTATCTATCTATCTATATCTATATCTATCTATCTAACTATGTCACTCTGTTCGTATCTATCTATCTATCTATCTATCTATGCCAGTCTGTCCATATCTATCTGTCTATCTATGTCAGACTGTCCGTATCTATCTGTTGTGACCAAGTAAATGCTTAAGAAATAACAAAACAAGAGGTTTCAGATAAATCGTGTATTGAACAGTAAATACAACAGAAGAGTATTACACGACTTGGGAGTGTGAGTCGGTTGAGCAGCGTTCAAACTATACTACCGTTCCTCCGGTTAATTTTATACTAAGTGGAAGAGTCCACAATAGACTCATTAAAGGGAGGACACCACAACAATTAAAAACAGCAAAAGATGCATTCCCCAAAATGTAAAGAACTAAAAAATGGAGGACTTCCGTTAGAAACAAGGAACAGTTAGGTGAACTGCTTTGTATCATCAATCCTCCTCTATAGCAATTTTCTCACAAGAGAGACATGTGGTTCTGCAGAAGGATGATGGGAATGCCATGGACGGAGCACCTAATCAACGTTGGTGTCTTAAGGAAAATGGAAACAGAAAGGACAGAATAAGAAAGTGACATAACTGGAATTTATTCGATAGATAACTTGAGACTCGCAGGACATATCGATGGCAAAAGAGACAGTGAGAGGAACTTAGTCACCTACATGGCGCGTTTATGTAAATTGATAGCGGAATCGGTAATTCGAGGGATAATAAAAAGAAAAATATTACTAGGAACTACTAAGGAGTGGAAGTTAGGGAGAGCCATGATCGCACAACTGTTGAAGGTATACGACACAGGAAGAAATGGAATACGGACTGGCATCTTCAATTCAGAGTCGACTAACAAAGAGAATAAAGATTTGCGATATTTGTTATCCAAACTCTATGCATTGTTATTCATATTTTTCTGGTGCGTTTTTTTTTCGTCCACAGTCTTAGATGTTAGTCTTCGGGGTGAATTCCCTGAATACCATGCATCCTCTACAAAAAAAAAGACCTTCAGCAACGACTCCCAAACGAGACGGTTGAGGTACTTTCAAATGATCGATGCCACAACAAAAAACATGGCACTACAATAAGTATGTCCACCGAAAATATTTATACTTGGCGTTACAGATGCCCTACGGAGGCACGGTGGAGTGATGGATAACGGCTCGGATTGAGGAATCGTAGAGCCGAGTTCGAATTCCAGTCGAATCCGTTACATTCACTTACGTGGGAAAGGTGTGAATCCTCTTCTTCTCCCTCCAACTATGGGTAAATAGCAGGACAGACTGGGTTCTATAGCCTTGGATGGCAACTGGTCTAGGAGAAGGTCAACTCTGAATTCAAAACCAATCGGCGTCTGCACCGGTATCCGGCGGCCTCTTGGTTACTCCTGCCTCTGCGTCTGTGGAAATTCTGCGGCAAGTAAGAGCATATTCCTCCCTCCACTGGGATAGCACGCGAGGTGTGGGGACCGCGTGTGAAGTTCAAACTCCCTTGTTACTCCGTTTCATGAATTCACCGCCGTTGGAATCGGGAATGGCTGTCGCTCGTTTCAGTATTGGCGACGGATCGCCGTGCTTGGTCGGCCTTCGTTCGGGGCTCGGTGAATTCCTTGGAAGGAGCCGGCTTAACCGATCCAGGGTGAATGACGCAACATACATACATACATACAGATATACCCTACGGTGTTCATTTTGAGAAACATTTAAGTACAACAATGTGACCTTTACTTCGAATAAGTTTTTATTTTCATAAACACATATTCTAGAAAAATTCTACATGCAAATAAGTTAAGCATCATTAGAAAACTTTACAAGCAGTAAATCCAAAGAAAAATCAGCAATATTATTGATCTAGACCTGGCGTCTCGGCTTCAGTAACTTTCCCACCGGCGCAATGTAACCTCCTTGTACCTATGGTAATGTTCCAGGAAAACTCGATGCTATGGTATCTAGACTTTATGAATTTAAACGCTGCACTAGATAGGCAACAAGGTATCATAAATTTTCCGTTGAAATGGCTAATTGTAACCGTAATTGTAACTGTTAATTGTAACAGTTTCTTCTATCGCACTTCTCGCTTGTGGAACTCTGTTCCGGCTTTATACTTTCAAGTTTAAATCTTCAAAAATTTAAATGCAATGTTAATCATTATCTACTGTCTTCCTGATTACTTTTCTATTGTTTCTCGATCCTTAATAAGTTTTCTCTTTTATTCTGTCACACTTGCGTCTAACCACTTAGCGGCTTTACATTGCACTCAGTTTGACATCAAAGAAGCCAGGCGTAGAGTCGGCTAGAGCAACTTCCCTGATGCACATAGCGTACGAGGTAAAAAAGAAAGCAAGAGCAACTGAAAGACACCCAACGTTTGTATCTTGAAATTTAGACACACCTGGTGCCTCCGGATAATAAAAGCGCCAGGCACGACCCTCTGGATATCATTTGTCGATATTCGATATCACAGGAAGTGCAAAAGATATTCAATGGCTTCTGATATTTGATTTTGAGACAGATATAATTTTGTATATATTTAACATGTGTTTTTTATCGACTTATATTGCTTTCGTTTTTCATGTTCTTTATCCAAAATACTGTAATAAGTGTCTCACCTCAGATCATGCGAGAACATTACACTCAGTTTGACGTCGAATGATACCAGGCGCAGTGTCGACCTAATGTAACTTCCCAGCTGCTCCTGGTTTACCTGCGAAAGGATCGTATGACAGCTGTATAAACACCCACCCAGAAGGGGAGGGCAGAATGTCTCCGGCTTAGGAGATGAAAGTGTAAGATCTTTCATTTTAGATGAGGGGAGACAGGGTCAAACACACACATACACACACACACACACACACACACACACACACACACACACACACACACACACACACACACACACACACTGCTTGTCAGTAACTGACGCGTTCTCTTTTAAATGGACTTGTCCTGTGTTGTCATTAGTCGGTAAGATATGTGACTACACTGACTTTGCCATCATATTGGCAAAGTAGTAGACTTTTAGAATGCAAACTAGGCAGGATTAAAACAAAGCCGGTTGCAAAATCGCATGATCAAAATTTATCCGGACGCTTCGTCCTGGTTAACAGATTTGTTTTGTATATCATAATTAAAGACGCCATATTTGTCATCTATCTTTTCGGGAGATAACCGCAAAGTGGAAGAGAATTAAAAACGTAACAAAGAAACATTGAAAAGGAATATATTAAATCTGACGAATGAAATTGAATTGAAATATATTGGCTTTGCAGAATTAGTATGGGTGACCAAGTGCGCCAAAATTTCCTGTGAAGACAATTTGCCAGCTTCTGTCAATCGGCACGAATGCAATGTGTTTGTGCTAGTGTTTTTGAAAGTACATATGTGTGCATAAATGAGTGTATACATTCATCCAGTTTTAGAGGAGCACACATGCACACACACATATATACACACACACGCACTCTCTCTTTCTCTCTCTCTCACACACACACACTCTCTCTTTCTCTCTCTCTCACACACACTGTCACTCTCTCTCTCTCTCACACACACTGTCACTCTCTCTCTCTCTCACACACACACACATACAGACACACACACACACACACACACACACTCGGGCACGATTGAGCGATGGTGCCAAAATGTATATTTGACTGAGGCTATCAGATATTGTTCTAAAGAACTTTTGGCATTCTCCCTCAACCGAGTGTGTTTGTATGTGTATATACATATAGGCTTACTTGTATGTGTATATACATATAGCCTTACTTGTACGTATATATACATATAGCCTTACTTGTACGTATATATACATATAGGCTTACTTGTATGTGTATATACATATAGGCTTACTTGTATGTGTATATACATATAGGCTTACTTGTATGTGTATATACGTATAGACTTATGTGTATGATTCTGCATGAGCCATGAAAGGAAAATACACACACACAAGGTAATGAACAACATGCCGGCATACAAACGGGTGCTTCTGGGTATAAAGAGGGCTGTAAATATTCTATGCATTTGTTACTCAATTTGCTATCCTATCTTTTTCCAGCCTCCGAGAGTTTTGCAATCATTGATTTATTCATCTTTATTCTTAGACTGTCTAAATATTAAATGGATGACCCTGAAAATAAAGTGTTTTCCAATACTGCAGTCTCTTTACAATACTGAATATATAGAAGGCAAAGGATATGAAATTGTATTCTTGGTTGAGATGGTGAATGATTGCCAAATACAAATGAGATTTTAGATGTTGCCCACCCACCCCTGAAAGTAAATTTGGTCAATAAAATATATAAGAAAACAAGCATTATGGATATAAGCGATATTCAGCTATGTGTAGCGATTGTTGTTTTTGCTTTGACTAAAATCTTTCAGTTCTATCAACCACGTTATAGGTACAATTCCAGAAAAAAGATAAAGGAATTCCCTCTATCACCAGAAAATAGGTGTGTTAGTGTGTATACGTGTAACAAGAAAATTGTCCAATTATTAGATTTTGAACCATTGTATCTTAGAAATGATTAAAAATATCTTACTGGAATGCTCCAAAGATTTTATAACACTTACAGGGTCTACTTTGAGTAATAAGAATGTATAATGTTTTTTTTTTGAACTCCAACAATTTATTGAACAAAGTAACTAATAATAGCAAAACAAAAGTCATTGAAACAAAGCAAGTTCAGTCGACCAATGATGACAATTCCAGAACAACGTAATTATAAACAATTTTTTCTATCCTCTGCCAGCCGCTATAATGGAGAAAGCATTACCTCGAACCGTCGAAGTTTATCAGAATAATTGTGTTCAAATCGATCATGAATGAAAGTGAGATGTTCATCATTAATTAATCACAGCTAAGGATCGAAAGCTCATGAAAGATTGAAATAAAGTTTATATATATATATATATATATATATATATATATATATATATATATATATATATATATATTATTCCAGGATCCTTTCCCAATTTATTCAAGATGATCTTCGCCCTTTCTAAACTTGTAACTTTCTGCCCTGGAGTAACAAGTTGCCTCACACGTTTCACGTACGATTTCATTTTTAAGTCATTTTTATCACTGCTCTTTGGACTGTCGTTGGTGAAACTCCTCTCTCCCGTACCAAACGTCTTATTTAATTTTGTATCTCGGTTCCACCCTTTCAGTGTCGAAACAGTTAAATGTAACCACCTCTTCTACTCCAGCAGCTTCTTCTCTTGTACTTCCGCCTGTGTAACACGTTTCCTCTTACTTGCTTCCCTGATAGCTATAATCTTCAAATATTCAAATGTAATGTCAATCAACATCTTCCGATGCGTTGATCTTGATCCCCGTCCCTCTCTTTATCCTTCCCTCAAACGCCCCCTTTTACTCTTATTCTCACTTTCTGTAACCCTTTCAGTGTACTAGTGGCACTCCCATCTTGCTTGGGGTGAAAGGCTTAATATATATATATATATATATATATATATATATATATATATATATATATATATATATATATATATATATAAATTCATGCAAATAAATAAATAAACAAACCACACACGTCAATATAACAATTAGAATGGACTACCCACAACACAACACTGACCCGTATATATAAATAGTCGAGACAAAAAACCCCAACACATGTGGCCTGATTTCTGCTAGGATGAAAGAGTCTGTCACCTCTGAGTGTTGACTTCAATGTTCGCTTTTATATCAGGTCATCCCATAAGTTCTGTCCGAATTTTGAATAAAGAAAACAAGTGACCAAATGTTACCTTTAATTACAGATTCAATCAACAATGTATTTTCCCTGATTATCTATGACTTCCTTCCATCTATTAACAAGCTTACTAATTCCATTACTGTAAAATTCTTTTGGCTTTGATTCGAAGAACTCACAAATGTCAGTTTTAACCTCTTCCTGTGTTACAAAAGCTGTTTCTTACAAATGATTCTGTAAGCTACGAAACAAATTGTAGTTTGAAGGAGCAAGGTCGGGAGAATAAGGTGGATGAGGAATTTTCTCCCAACCAAGTTCTTCGATCTTTTGTGACCTGATTCTTGCTGTGTGTGGTCGCGCATTGTCCTGATGAAACATCACCCGTTTTCGATTCACTAGTGCAGGTCTTTTTTCCTCAAAGCTTGGTTCAAACGCTCTAATTGCTGACAGTATATTTGAGCATTAATTGTTGCATTAGGTGGTAAGAATTCAAAGTGGATTATTCCATGGCAATCCCACCAGATTGAAAGAAGAACCTTTTTCCCATGAAGTTCCTTTCTCGGTTGTGGCTGGGGTCCTTCCCCTTTATCAAGCCACTGTCTACCGCGCTTAACATTTCGATAAAAGATCCATTTTTGTCGGCAGTCACAAGTCTATCCAAAAAAGGTGAAAAAAGTTGTCGAGAATGGAGAGAAGAGCAAATTTCAACTCGGGATTTGAAGTTGTTTTCCAAGTTTAGGAACTTTTCCAAGTTGTTGAAGATGACGATGAACAGTTGTATGGTTTGAACTGAGAACCACTACCAATTCCTCAACTGATAAAGCAGGATTTTCTTCAAGGGCTGCTTCAAGAAGCTTTTCATCAAACTCAACTGGACGTCCGGTTCGATCTTCAACTTCAAGGGTGAAATCTCCACCTCTGAATTTTGCAAACTATCTTCTGCAAGTTCTTTCATTCACACATTCCCTTCCATAAACTGAGTGAATGTTTCTAGCCACTTCGGCTGCTGAGTTTCCTTTCTTGAACTCATAAAGCATTATGTGCCTCAAATGATTCTTGGGTACTTCCATGTTAGCAGGGTTTTAATCAAACAAAATTTAATTTTATTGTTCTCTGAAATAAAATTTGATCAGGTTAAATACATCTAAACATAAAAATAATGTTCAGCTCCATTAGACATTATAAAATACTCTTTAAATTTCGTTCATTTTAACAAAATGTTAAAATTCGGACAGAACTTATGGGATAACCTAATATTTGCATACGCTCTATCTTTGATGTTGAGCACTTTATCCCATAAATATAGCACACCTTAAAACTATATCTATCTATCTATCTCTCTCTCTCTATCTCTCTCTCTCTATATATATATGAAGATATATATATATATATATATATATATATATATATATATATATATATATGAAGAAATATACTCTTAAAGTGTGCTATATTTATGGGATAAAGTGCTCAATATCAGAGATAGAGTGTGTGTAAATATAAAAGTGAACATAGAAGTCAACACTTAGAGGCAACAGTCTGTTTCCTGCTAGATGCAATCATCGGGCCACGAGTGCTGTTTATATATACAGGTCAGTGGTACATTGTGGGTAATCATTTTTGGCAGATATTTTACCAGAAGTCGTTTATTTATTTATTTGTGTCAAATTATTTTGCTTGTTTTTATTTAATTTTATTTTTGTTTTTTATCCTTTATATTTATTTTATTTTTATTTATTTATTTTTTATTTATTTTGATCGGTGTTTTTATTAACGTAGTAAATATATATATATATATATATATATATATATATATATAGGGAGAGAGAAAGAGAGACAGAGACAGAATCATTGAAATGACTGAAAAAAATCTCTGCGTTACGCGCTTCATCCTTCAAGAAGACTTCTTCAGAAAAATAGTGGTTTTATGAATGGAATTATAGATATTTAGTGGAGATAAAATATAACAAAGTCGAGGTAATGATGCAGGGACGCTTCAATTTTAACTTCATTTTAACATTTTCGCCGGGTGATGTATCTAGATGAATAGCCGAGATCATTTCAACCGTAAGCAAGGCGATAAAGCCACCAAGATGCAAGAGGTCAATGGCAATAATAGAGACTGACAGACCTTTAAGAAGGAGAAAGGACAATAAAAGAACCGTGTTCTGAAAGACAGAAAATCTAGATTGACGTTGCATCTAAATCTTTACAGATTGTAAGTAGCAGAGACGCAAGACGCCAAAAGAGAGTTCCACAGAAAAGAAGTCCGGGTAAAGAAACTATTAGAATCGAAATTACGGTTATATATCGCTATTTCAACGGTAAAACGTTGAGACCTATTCGCCAATCTAGTAGTACGCTTACATTCACGCTGTCGATGTAGCAAGAACTCATTAGAGCCACTGTTATCAAACTATTTAGAGAAAAGACAGAGGGAAGCCACCTCACGGCATTGTGAATGTGACTGAAGCTGAGGTGACAGATCAGGATAAATAAATTTACATACCCTTCTTTGGATTATGTCGAGAATTTCGAGATATTTACTCGGAAAACCAAACCAGAAATGAAAGGCGTATTCAATGTTTACGACGAATAGTTGATTTATAAATGTGAAAGATGGAATCTGGCGTGAAAAACTGTCTGGTACGACGTAGTGAACCAACTTACTAGCAGCATACCTAGCACTGTTGTAAGGAATATAATGACTGCCACCCAGGACGGGTGGAATTTGTAAATAATTGTTGTAATGAGAGCGTCTTCGAATATGATTTAAGCGTAATGTTCTTATCATTGCCATTTCTTATGGACTTGCCAATGAATTCACTGATTGGTTTGAGATAATAATTGCTTATTTAAATGACAGCGACTTGTATGTGAGCCAAATAATTACTGAAACGCCGCTCTTATCATCGATAACACCAAAACTGTTCACAAGCCAATAAGATTTGCAAACTTCAAATCTAGCGATGTCGGCACGCTAACGAACAACGAGTTGTAAAAGATTTGACTGCATATCAAATTTTTACCATATCAGCTCTGGTTGGTAAATAAACTACTAGAATAGAACTTACGGTTATATATCGCTATTTCAACGGTAAAACGTTGAGACCTATTCGCCAATCTAGTAGTACGCTTACATTCACGCGGTCGATGTAGCAAGAATTCATTAGAGCCACTGTTATCAAACTATTTAGAGAAAAGACAGAGGGAAGCCACCTCACGGCATTGTGAATGTGACTGAAGCCGAGGTGACAGATCAGGATAAATAAATTTACAAACCGTTATTTGGATTATGTCGAGAATTTCGAGATATTTACTCGAAGAATAACTGAAGAATGATCTTACGGTTGGGTTAGTTTGGTTTGCTATGTTTTACGGCATATCAACCTCAATGGGTTATCTAATGCCGACAAGATTTTTATTGCTGGTAATAATTTTTCCAAAAATGCATTACTGATAATATTAATTTTCATAAATGCATTGCTGGTAATATTTTTTTCTTCAAAAATTTATTTCTGGTAATATTTTTTCTTCAAAAAATTATTTCTGGTAATATTTTTTCTTCAGAAATTTATCGCTGATAATATTTAAAAAAAATGGATAATTGGTAATAATATATTGCTGGTAATGATTTTTCACAAAGTATTTCTGGAATTAAAACCTATTTTTACACTTTTATACTGTTTTGACCCCAGTTTGTGGGTTAACCAGTTGCCCATAGCTGGGACCCTGAAAGGTGCCACGACCCCGGGTCAGGGTGGACCTAGGAACACCAGCAATTAAGAGGTGGTTCCACACTCCTTCTGATCAGAGGCCTTGCTGTTGGACGTGTTTTATCGTCTTACTCAGGACGCGAATGTAGTTTATCGTCATACCCAGGACAATACGATTGGGTTAGGTTGGGCTGGGTTGATGCTATTGGCTGATAAACAATTCATGGTGACCTAATGTAAAATTTCTGATTGGTCATTTCTTGAATAAGAATTTCCATGATTCAAGAATAATTTTACTAGGAACAAATAGCCAGATAAATCGCAATTCTATGGAATTAACTCCCAAGATGATACTTCCCCAATCATTAAATCTTAACCTATTCAAGTCTAGCGATTTCCAAAACATGTCTCCGTATACTTTTCCTCTTACTATGTAATGCTGTACCCCGAGTGGCTTTTGGGAGAAAATTATTTAAAAGAAGATATCAGCGGACATACACTTCAAATCATCAAAAACGCGGATGATACTGTGTTGATAGTAGACTCAGAAAGAAAACTGGAAGAACTCTGAGAGAAGATATTGAAGGAAAGCAAGAAGAAAGGACTATTTATTGTATGAAGAATGAATGTAAGGTTGTTAGCAAAAGAGGCAACGTAAATTGTGAGCTACTTAATATGATGAAAAAAAAAAACAAGCAGATACTATAATCCAGCTAACTGGGTCGTGTATTCGTAACAGTTGACGGAAAATATGTTACATAATTTCGCAAGAGCATACAAATAGTGAATAATCTCCCGGAAGCTAAGCAAAGTAATAAGGAAAAGGAAGATAAGTTTAGAAACGTAGAGAAAAAGTACTGAACTGAGAGGTAATATTGAATTCCCTAAATAACAGCGAAAACTAGCCACTTTCTTAACCGATGCAAACCAAAAAATGAAGCGACAGAAGTAAGGTTTTACCGCCGAAGGCTTACTATATATCTTGAGATCCTTGACAAATTTCAAAGAAGGGTATGTAATGTATTCAATCCTGACCTGGCATCTCGACCCCAGTCCCTTTCTCACCGCTGTGACGTGGCTTTCCTACAAATATTTTCAAGACAATTGTTCTAATGATCTTTCCTCCTTGGTACCTTGCCTGCATGAATTTAAGCGCGCTACTAGATTGGCAATTAGGTCTCACCGTTTTCCTGTTGAACTAGCGAGATGCAAACATATGTTCTCTTCTAATAATTTCTTTTGCGCACACCTCGGCTTTGGAACATCCCTTGCGATTTTTTGCTTCCCTGCCACCTAAATTCTTCAAAAATTTAAATGCAACGCCAATCGCCATATTCTGTCTTCCTGAATCCTGTTCTTTATTGCCCTTTCTCCTTACTAAGACTTCTGATTCTCTGTCACTCCCAGCATCCCCCCTACGTCTTAGTGGCATTATCGCCTTGTTCAGAGTGAAATGATTAAAAGATATCATGGAGTGAACATGTGTGAAGAGGAAATCAGATACTGATACTAATAATTAGAATAAGCCAATTGAAATTTCTGGCATGCATAATGAGGATAAAAGCCCTTGAGAATTTAATTCTAATATGATTAAAGGCAAGAAAATCAGGGAGAAATAGCGATAAAACTTTTAAGACGTTTGTGCGAATAGATAAGAGAAATAAAAAAAAAGATGTCTGCTCAGAGGTTAAAAGTTACTCTGACCAAAAAAAAGGTAGAAAGTTATGGCGAGACATTATTGATGACATCCTCAAAGCAACGGGCACATAACAGAAGTCAACTGAAATTCTTCTTAGATACAAGATATGCCCAGGTAACAAGAAGTTATGAATATCTGGAGAAATGCTGACGTGCTCTTAACTTGCGAGCTAATCAGATTGACCAGCACTGTGCATGCTTAAGCAAGCGCTCTCTCGTGGGATGATTCTGTAAGCTGTGGGACGCCATTTGTAAAGTGTTTTCCAATGCATAACTAGAACATTCATTATGATAGTGTATCAGTTCTTTCGTCAAATCTTGAGCAGGCTTTCAGAAAGAAATGAAACATCGGAACAACTAAGTGTGTAAGTCTCGTTTAATTTAACAACAATTTCCCGCTTTAAAAATAAATTATTAAATTATAGAGAACAATTTTTATTGAATCGTTGTGCCTGTAAGATAGTGATAATAAAGAAACTCAATTATACTTTCATATCATACAAGATATATAGTTTTAATTAAGATTTTACAAAATTCGTTGTATTACTAATCAGAATCATATATCTCTCTTTCCCTCTCTTTCTCCATATATATATATATATATATATATATATATATATATATATATATATATATATATATATATATATATATATATATATATATGTGTGGTGGACTCACCCCGTCGTATTCGACCTATGAGTTTCAAGCAGTTCAGTTCATAGGAACCGAGACCCAGACACCAGCATATATGATTTTATTATAGTCGTGAAGGCTTTGTGCAGAACCAACAACACTATTTGAAGGTCCTAATACAGTGACCTGGTGCACTACGTGATACAAGGTCCTCAAAGTTTATATTTATATATATATATACATATATATATATATATATATATATATATATATATATACGCATAACTCCGGAGAGTGGTCAGTTAGGTCCGTCTACGAGACTCTGGAGTCAAGGTTTTGAATGAAACATCAATTAGCGAAGTGACCAATATTACTCTCATTAATCCGATATATATATATATATATATATATATATATATATATATATATGCTGACTGAAATATATATATACATATGTATATATATATATATATATATATATGCTGACTGAAATATATATATATATATATATATATACATACATACATATATATGCTGACTGAAATATATATGTAAATATATATATATATATATATATATATATGCTGACTGATATATATATATATATATATATATATATATATATACATATATATGCTGACTAAAATATATATATATATATATATGCTGACTGAAATATATATACACTTTAAGACTATATTTCTTCATATAAATATATATATATACATATATATGCTGACTGAAAGATATATATATATAAATATATATATATACATATATATGCTGACTGAAATATATATATATATATATATATATATATATATATATATATATATATATATACGTATATATATATATATATATATATATATATATATATATATATATACAGAAACTTCAACGATTTATCTCGATCGATCATATCTACTCGTGAAACGCATGTAAACAATGACAACATACCATGAAATGGATTAAGTTCGACAATTATTTAATATATTTTCTTTTTATAGGTTATTTTTTTATAGATACAATTTATTTCAGCAAATGTTCTGTTTTTAATTAAACGGTATTAATTTTATTTACTAGCTTGAATTTTCGAGAAATTTCAATGAAAATATACGTTTTCCGACAGGAATGGAACTTGTATTCCTATACGGAAACCGTCATTTGGCCTGACGTGCTCTACCACTTAGCTACAGAGAAGCGTCTGGTTAGCAAAGTGCGATTTTTCTCGAGTGATCAATGTTACCGCACGTCAGGCCAAATCACGGCTTCCGTATAGGGATACAGGTTCGATTCTAAACGAACGCTATGACAAAAAGTATTCGAGCATTTTCTTAAAGCAATAAGAAAAATACTCCAATATGCTCCAATTATATGACACAGATATGTCATTGGTCAAGGTATTACCTAAATCGTGTAGCCGGAGCATGTCAGCTTGCGAGAGTAGCCCAAGAGAAAGACCTTTCCGTTTCAACAACATACACTGTCTTTAGGCCATACTCTGTTGGAAGTAAAAGTTGATGTTAAAATCAAGAGCTTTTCTCCGAAAAGTATTTCGACGTTGTATTCAAACTCGTTCCGGCAGCCCCTGCGATGACAAACAGGATCGGCGCCTATCCTTCCCTAAGACAACATCGGTGGCGTAGTCAGAGATGATGTGCCGTCTTGGCAACTGTCGATCTTTACCCCATCCACAAAATATCTTGCCAAGACCTGCTCCCCAGATTATCCAGCATTGTCTAAATTGTGCTTGATAAGTAATATAATAAATGAAATAATGCTGCACTATCACCAAGAAAATAATAATAATAATAATAATAATAATAACTAAAATTTCAAATAATAATAATAATAAAAATACTAAAATAATAAAAAAAAATCAATAATAATAAAAAAAAATCAATAATAATAAAAAAATTAAAAAAATACTAAAATAATAATATAATAATAAAAATATTAAAATAACAAAATAATAATAAATAATAATAATTTTAAAAATAATAAAATAATAATAAAACTAATAATAACAATAAAAATAATAATAAAAACAATAATAAAAAATAAACTACTACTAGTAATAATAATGATATAAATGATAAAATAAAATAATAATAATAATATTAATAATATTAATAATAATAAAAATAAAATAATAATAATAATAATAAAAATAATAATAAAATAATAATAATAATAACGTAAAAATAGAAATAATAATAATAATAAAAATAATAAAATAATAATAAAAAATTAATAATAATAATAAAAATACTAAAATAATAATAAATAATAATAATTTTCAAAATAATAAAATAAAAATAATAAAATAATAATAAAACTAATAATAACAATAAAAATAACAATCAAAACAATAATAAAAATAATAAAAAATAAAATAATAATAAATAATAATAATAATGATACAAATAATAAAATGAAATAATAATAATAAAAATAATAATAATAATAAATAAAATAATAATAATAATAATAATAATAATTCTCAAATGTAGATTTATACTCTTTCTAGAATATAAACCACACATTATTCAAAAGCTTTGCAGAATGTGATCATGAAAAAAGTTTTTCTTGGCAGTTAGTTTGATCGTCTCTTCTTACATAATCTTTTAGGCCATGCAGGACAGTGATCCCTTAAAAGCTGTTGATTAGAAAGAGTAGCAGAATAAATCCGTACTACATTTGATTCACGATTTACAATTTATTTAAACCGCAAAATGATTACCTAGCTCGATAAGAAACCCGTAGCTATTACTTCTCTTTAATCAGAATATATGATACTTGCAACAACTGTTACTACGAAGCAAATGACACATTTTTTTATTTATTGATTATGTAGTAACAAACGTGTCCAGACGCTACATATTCAATCGGAAAAATATGTGTGATTTCGTCACGTACAACCACACCCGGAATGTGTTTGCAAAATGTGTTTGCTTGCTTCGTTTTGTTTACTTTACTTTCATAGATACTGAGAAAAGTTCACACGTAAGGTGTCAGTCTGTTTCGATTTCTAGTATGACCCAGTAACATGCAAGTAGAGCAGAGCAGATAGTAGTCGGTGTCAACATATTTTTGTTAACGGGATTCCTATACAAAACTCAATGCAGGTGGGTGACTTGCTATGTTAAACCAAAAGATTAAGGATCTTATTCTTACAAGCATCGACAAAATATCAAACGCTTTGGTGTGTCCAGCAAACCATACAAAAAGTAATTTACTAAACGTAGCTTCGATGTAGCACAAGGCCGAATATATGAAGCACCCAGTGTGGATCGAACTCACTATTCAGCCGTAATTGATCTAGTAAGACAAGCTTGCTAACCATTACACCCTGTCGAAGTGCCAAAAACATTTACTAAGCGCAGCTTAATTGTGGCATATAGATGAACATAGGGAACCATGAGTGAGGCTCGAACACCGCTACTCAGCTGTAAATGATTTAGCGAGAATGGTGATTTTCGAAGCATAGCTTAGATGTGGTACTTTCGCCGAAAGTTTAGGGCACTTAGTGAGGATCGACCTCACTACTCACTTGTAATTGATCTAATGAGACAAGCTTGCTAAACATACCACCACGCTGAAGTGCCCATAAAAGGATTTTCTAAGTGCAACTTAGATGTGATACAAGATCGAACTTACTATTCAGATAACTGAGCCAACGATACAAGCTTGCTAATCATTAAACTATGTTGAAGTGCTCATAAAATGATTTTCAAAGCGTAGCTTAGATGCGACACAAGGCAGAAAGTATGGGGCATCCAGTGAGGATCGAACTCACTACCGATTCGTAATTAATCTAGCGAGAACAAGCTTGCTAACCATTACACTACGTCGAAGTAGTCATAAAATGATTCTCTAAGTGTAGCTTAGATGTACCATAAGGCTGAAAGTATAGCGCACCCGGTGAGTATCGAACTCACTACTCACTCGAATTTGAATGAGCGAGACAAGTTTGTTAACCATTACACCAGGTCGTAGCTTTGGAAAGGCATACAACATAGATGTATTGGTAAAATATATATATATATTTATCCTCCTTCTTACGTTATATGTTTACATTTATATATATTAGGGTGAGTAATAAGCAATTTCCGTATTTTTGTCTAATGGCTCATCTTAATTATTATTCATACGTGGCAGTTAAGAGGTTAGGCTTTCACACGACAATGGCAGTGCACACATTGGATTAAAAGAATTTATTGAGCTATTTTACGGTTTATCAACCCTTTGTGAGTTATTTAAATCCGGAGCATATTTTCGATTATAAGTAATTTTTGTGATCGAATATTGCGTTAAAATTATTCTGAGAATAACAATGGTTTTTAAGTCCTGCTATTTAACCCATAGCTGGTGGGGAGGAAATGAATTCATACCTTTTCCAAGGGCATTTGCGTGTAAGTGAATGTAACCAACCTGACTGGAGTTCGAACTCTAATCACCTATTCCGCATTTCGAATCGCTATACATTACACCGCCTGTACACCCGGATTAAAAGGAAAATGTTATTCTTTCCCACCCCCGATAATTCAAGGCCGCATACAACATCTGCTCTACTCCACCAGCCATATTCAACTGAACTTGCATAAACTGATTGTAAGTTTTTCGATTGCTTCAAAACGCTTTGATGGCGGAGGAGACATTCTCGAATGCAAAGCAAATTCAAGAGTTTGCTGAAAACTTGTTCACGTCAAAACCTGTGGCATTTTGCTTAAAATTTATCGGAGAAGTGACTGACGAGTGGCAAAACGCCATTGCAAATAATATGAATATATAATTACGCAATATGTAACTGTACATTATTTTTTAATGAATCTACTTGATAAACCAAAACGGAAATTATATAGTGATTTTCCAAGCGTATCTTAGATGTGGCACAAGGACAAAGGAAAGGGGCACCCAGTGAGGATCGAACTCACTACTCAGACGTAATTGTTCTAGCGAGACAAGCTTGCTAACCATTACACCGCCTCAAGGTGCCCAAACGGAAATTATATATGGCGTAAACATGTATCGACTTAAGTTTGTTTAGGAAAAATTTGATGCTCCTAAGTATTTCGGCTTGCCATCTTCTCTTATGTTATGTCTCTTCAGATCGTGGGCGGTCATGGCTCACCGCAAACCCCTGTCCTTTGCAGTTTTAATTAATTTTAGGTCCTTTATCATCTTTAGTCATTGTTCAGCCATCTACAGGGGTTTGACAAAATGATGAAAACACTTAGAATCTTACTATCATAATTAGGAAACTCCTATAAAACCATCAAACGTTTGTGACTTTTGTTTTTTGATTTATTATTAATTTTTCTTGTCTTATTTTACTAAAATCGTTGTTTTTTCTAAAGATATCATTGGAGGAAATGAATCAAAGTTCATTAAAATAGCAGATCTATCAGACTTTAAAAGAGGTCAAATTGTTGGTGATCACATGGCAGGCGCTAGTGTAACAAAAACCACTGAATTATTGGGTGTAGCAAGGAGTACTGTCTCGAAAGTAATGACAGCATTTGAGAAAGAAGGAAAAACCTCCTCACTGAAGCAAAACTCTGGAAGAAAGTGAAAACTGTCTGATACGAACTGTCAGACTCTTACGCAGATTGTTAGGAAGGATCACTAGAATACAGAGGCAAAAATTACAACAGAGCTTAATGACTATTTCTAGAACTCAGTTTACTCAAAAAATGTAAGAAGGGTGCTGCTCAAAGTCGGATTTCACGGGAGGGCTGCAATCAGAAAACCACTCCTTTCATAATGCAATATGAAATAACGTTTACAGTGGAGTAGAAACCTGTAGAACTGGTCCATAGAGCACTGAAAGAATGTTATTTTCACGGACGAGTCATCCGTTACCTTATTTCTAATCGAGTATACTTGTGGAGAAAGAAAACATTTGATCTAGACTGTCTTCTTCCAACTGTTAAACATGGAGGAGGTTCTGTGATGATCTGGAGGT
>OZ038488.1:98894731-98919731 GCA_964036315.1 Acanthosepion esculentum | reverse complement strand
CCATATTGACCATATAAGTGAGCCGAGCGTCTGGTCAAATTCTGTAACCAACTGCAGACATTCATTAGCTCTCACCATTTTAAGGTACTTGGCATCGATTTGTTTTGCATGTTGTAGACATGGTCGCAGATTAAGAAAGAAAAAGAAGCAATGATTACTATAAATCATTAAAGTCTCAGTCGTTCCAATCAGTCGATGGAATAATATTCCTTCGTCAGATCGTTAATCCAGAATTCTGCACATCTTATTATCGACAGCATGCCAATAAATACAAACAGTGGGATGACTTACTGATCCATATAAGCTGACCGACAGCAGAAAACTCACGATTCCATAAATAAATAAAATCACTTGGAGTTAAATTTTGGGGTTACACAGTGAAATAAAATAAACATATTTTATTCTGAAGTCGAGGCATTCTACATGACTGACTTACTCAATGCGAAACTAACGTACAGAACTTTCAATTTAAGACATTTTAGGAAAAAAGTTAAACAAAACTCGTAATAAATGACATTTTAATTCATTTAAAATATAAAAAAATATTATATTTGATTCTATTTTATTTTTTCTTAATGGTAGACTAAATTAAATTCAATATACTTTAGAAAATAACTTCGAGGAAAAACAACGGAAATTACATATAAAAACTTAAAGTTCACCATCACTATTGTCGTGGTTATTAATACAACATCACAGAGAAAATATTAAATTAACTTTATGCGACAAATAATGACATTTTAAAATAAATTTCGCAGTGTAAAAACAGACTTGAAGAAAAATGTCTTCGAAAGAAAATTCTCCGTTAAGAAATGAAATATAACAAAATATTATTAAAATGTTTTGACAGAGTAGTTTTTAATAGATTTAAGAAGAAAGATATAAAATGTCAGATTAATAAAATATTTCTTTAAATCAAATAAAAGAACGCATATTCCGAGGACGCCATAATGCAATGTCTAGATTTTCAATTATTTTTCTTTAATTTTGCGATATAAATGGTTTTTATTATGTTATAATATTGTGATAAAAATTCAGTATAATTTTTGATATTTTAGAAACTAAATTAAAGAATATAAAAATTATTATTATTGTATTTGCTTTGATGAATAAAGTTTTCATAGAGAAGAATATCTATTTAACGTTAAGTAAAAAGTGTTAAAATAATTTTAAATGAAAAAGTTACATAAACTTTTGAGTGATAAGACCAAAATTCCAAAATTTCATTTTTTAGTGAATTTTGCTGAAAATGATTTTTGCTGAAAATGATTTTTGCTGAAAATGATTTTTGCTGAAAATGATTATTTTTGTAATGAAAATAAAAGAATATGGCAAGCCCGGAGGAAGTAACATATATATAAATCTTATACATAATTCAATTGATTAAGCTAAAGTTATTCTAAGTATAAAAGGTAAAAAAAAGAAAAACTATTTTTGAATATCTTAAGCTGATCGTAAAACGAACAACCGCAAACACAATCTGAAACTAAAATCTATCACCCAAAGTAGAAGGAAGAGTTTTTGAAAGAGGCCTCCATTTCTGATACGTACTTGCAGCCTGAGTAGGCCTGTAGTATAGAGCACGATGTATCCAAGTAATTTTTTTGGTAAACTATTACGTTAATAAACAGAAACATCTACTTTGACACATACTGTTTACTCCCTACTCGCATTTTCTATATTTGATTTTTAGTGCACAGTATGCAGACTGACTGCCGTAACTTGTGAAAAAAACTGCTACACCAGGAAATTTGCAAATTTAAAGTTTAATATTTTAAATACCGCTATATATATATATATATATATCTATATATATATATATATATATATATATATATATATATATATATATATATATAAAAGTGAACATAGAAGTCAACACTTAGAGGCGACAGTCTGTTTCATGCTAGATGCAATCGTCAGGCCTGACGATTGCATATAGCATGAAACACTTCTATGTTCACATTTATATTTACACACTCTCTATCTCTGATATTGGTCACTTTATCCCATAAATATAGCACATCTTTAGACTATATTTCTTCATATATATATATATATATATATATATATATATATATATATATATATATATATATGTATATATAATTGTTTATTTATAAATTATAACATAAATATGTTATAAAATCACTACAAAAATAGCCATTTTACTTCAACACCTCCGGTGTATTATCAAGTGATGATGTTGAATGTAGAATAAAGGGTTTATTATATATGCTCTACTCTGTATTGAGCAATCTTTTAAGAATAGTAATTGTTGGTTATTGGAATTTATTCCGTATACACCAATCCTAGACTTGTATATATATATATATATATATATATATATATATATATATATATATATATATATATGTGTGTGTGTGTGTGTGTGTGTGTGTGTGTAATATGTTTGTGCAGATCTCAAAAAGTCAATGCAGTCAGCATAAAAATACAATTAACATTGATTATTAATTCAGTTTTCGCTATTGTCAAATTTTGCTGTTTAAGTATATAAGAACGGATATTGAAAGGTTTTTGGCCTGGTCAAAAAGGAAATTAAAAAAAAAGAAAAAAAATGAAAAACTGCTGTCTATTCATTTGGAGAGATTTGGGGAACGTGATTAGTCGGAGAAAGTGTATCTCATGTTAACGAAAATGTGCCTCACGACAAAAATCGAACTTTTATTGTTTCTTTTTAATCTGGGAAACCACTTATAAAACAAGTGCGTTTTACTATTAAGGTACGAGAAGTCATTACCTCAAAGCAAAGAGAAATTATCCTATTTGTTCCTAGATTTAAAAGATTATGAGATTTGAGAGACACATTTACTTTAATAAGACCTTCGTTTTCTAGGTTGGTAGACATAAACTTCACAGTTTTAAAAATGGAGATGTGTACTCAATCAGGTATACCTATTAAAGTTTAGGTTTATTGTAATGACATATGTCAGAATAAAATTAATTTATTCAGAACAAAAATAGCAAATACAGCCTTTGAAAAGACCTTACGAGAAATGTACAGTTCATAAGGTAATAGGCCTTTTCTTTACTCTAATAACTTAATAATAAAACACTCTTCGATATCTATCTTTAATAAGACTTTCGATACTTAAACCGGTGAAAAAATTCACTGATTGAAATAACATGGTTGTCTACTCAAACACGTGTACGCACTAAATACAGTGTTTTTATTATTGGTGTCTTTTTTATGTTCATATAACTATAATATAATATGACCCATATATTATATATCATATCATGTCATATCATTTATATATACATACATACATACATATATATATATATATATATATATATATATATATATATATATATATATATATATATATAATATAAATTTTGATAATAAATTATATACATAATACATTATGTAAATTATCTCATCTTATATATAAAGTATAGTGTATGTGCGTTTGTTTGTGTGTATTTGTGCGTGTGTGCGTTCAAGCAACTCCTCCGCTCCCACCTGTCCGATTCATTCAAAAGCACTAGAAAAGTTAGGCGCAGGGAACGATTTTCGTTGAGCTCAGATACAGGGTTGCTAGATTATGCAGGGTTAAAAATATATATTAACATATATTAGCCATTATCGTTGCTTTAATGGTTCAAGAGGAGTAACTGTTTCCCTTTTGTATCCTAAATTGCAGTGCACGTTTTATTATAAACTATATATATATATAATATAAATTTTGATAATAAATTATATACATAATACATTATGTAAATTATCTCATCTTATATATAAAGTATAGTGTATGTGCGTTTGTTTGTGTGTATTTGTGCTAGCTCCTGACGGAGTCACTTGGTTTGGCCATTATCAAAATAGCTAGGGAAGGGTAGATGCAATAGGCAGCAATAAACTACAGAAGAACTCAAAATTGATCGCTGCATTTAAGTATTGAATTAATGTTTAAGCTTACCTTTTAAAAGTCGAACGATAATTCTTCTGCTGCCACTTAATTTAAAGACGATTTGATTTACGTATATTCTATATTCCGTACAAACAATTATTTTTATCTCATGAGTGACAGTACAGTGGACAATTTATAAGTTAAAATTAATATAGTGTAAAAATGGGACAATAGAAATAGTTAGACATTCAACGTTTGAAGAGTTAGAGAAACATAATAGCTAATTAATTAAAACCCGCATCAAGGAATCTATATGAATAAATGCGAAATTGGAGCACAATTATCCAACGAATTCTGGAGTTAAAACGTTCAACTCTACTTTATAGCAATTTACGCGCAGTATTTACTCTGTCTCCCAACTAGGACGAGATGCGACACAAGGTCTATTTTTAGATGGGGACTCGAGTGCGTACACCCGGGACAGGAACAAAAATTCCCCTCAGCCCCCGGAACCGTCGGTTGCGCTGGCCTCGGTGCGAGCACAGATCCCACCCTCTGATTCAGTGGGAAGGTGCGACCTCGTGCAGCTGTTCCCTAGGGCTGGGCACCTCTCAGTATTATTTTCCTCAGTTGCCCTTCTGTCCTTTGACAGAGAAGCCCCTGAGCGCGCTCTGCCCAAAGACAGAGACGCAAATGAGAGATGATAAGTAGACGTGAAATGGCTCAAAAAGAGTAATTTGTATTTACTCAAACCCCCACGAGGGCAGGTTGTGACACCAGGTCGGGTGAATGTGGGGAGCCCGAGCGCGTGCACCCGGGCAAGGAACAAAAATTCCCCGAGTCCCCGCAAACGTTGGTTGCGCTGGCCTCGGTGCGTGCACCGATCCTTCTCTCTAGGGCAATGAGAAGGCGCGGGGTCGGGCAGCAGTTGCCCCTCTCTCCTTTGACAGAGAAGCCCCTGAGTGCACTCTGCCCAAAGACAGAGACGCAACTGAGAGAAGGTAAGTAGACGTGAAATTACCCAAAAAGAGTATTTTACACGGTATTTACTTAACCCCCCTCCGCCCCACTGAGTCAGGTTGTGACACAAGGTCAGTTTTTAACGTGGGGACCCGAGTGAAACATTCGGGCCGCTGGTCTTAGCTGGTCATAGCTTGTCCAAGCTGGTCAGAGCTGGTCTAAGCTAGTCATAGCTGGTCTTGGCTTGTCATAGCTGGTGCAAACTGGTCAAAGCCGGTCCAAGCTAGTCATAGCCGTGATACCACCAACACAGGGACAAAGCCTTGTGACCGATAAGTATCTGAACGCGTACACCCCTCCAAGGAGGAATTTACGCGGTATTTACTTGACCCCCCACTGAGTCAGGTTGTGACACAAGGTCAGTTCTTAACGTGGGGACACAAGTGTTTTCACGCGGGCCGCTGGTCTAAGCTTGTCCAGACTGTTCATAGCTTGTCCAGGCTGGTCTGAGCTGGTCTCAGCTAGTCATAGCCTCTTTTGACTTGTCATAGCTGGTCCAAACTGGTCAGAGCTGGTCCAAGCTAGTCATAGCCGTGATACCACCAACACAGGGACAGAGCCCTGTGATCGATAAGTATCTGAGCGCATACACCCCTCCAAGGAGGAATTCACGCGCTAACTGCTCAATATCTGTATAATATGTTATCTAATTTTAGATGTTATCCCTCTTCAAGTTTAAGTAATATGCATATTTATTTTTAAAAGTTTATTTCATTAATTAACTGTCCTTCATTAAGTGTTCTTTTATTCAAGGATTGTTTTGATTTTTAATAGTTATGTTTAGCTATATGGTGCTGAAAAGTGTTTGAAATTTGCATTTTACTTGGCCTTCAACAAGTTGGCATTAATTTGTAAAACTTTCCTTAACTATAACAAGCCAATTTATGAATGAAATGTTCATTTAAAATTTTTGTTTCAAAGATTTCAAGCAGTGAATATATCTTACTTTGCGAAGTGATAGTGAGTGGGAGAAGCCTGCTAGTATATATTATATAAATATATATAAAAATATAAGTAAAATATAAATATATATTATATAAATATAAATTAAACAAATTATATAAGTTTTATAATTATATAAACAATAATAATAAATAATAACATATAAATTATTATTATATAAACTTATAATAAATGATAGTAATAATATATAATAATATATCCTAATATAATATAATAGTGTTCATATTACTATAAACACTAAATATATATATATATATATATATATATATATATATATATATATATATATATATATGTGTGTGTGTGTGTGTAGGAGGTGGAAAGAATTCACTTTGAGTTCTTTCGAGGCCATGTCTACAAAACTGTCTAATGCATTCCAATGAGAAATGAATAAGTTTATTTAATCCAATAACAAAGAAATCTTCTATGTAATTCTTCTATTGAAAATCCCTTTATTGAAAAGGTTACTTTTTCTATACCCCCCCCCCGCAAGAAAAATACACCCCCCAGAACTTTGTGTGTATGGACAGTACCAATTTTCTTTTAAAAACAACATTAGCTCTTATTTATTTACTTGGATAATACGTTTTCCCTTCTATCTTTGGCCACGCCTAGAAGTTTTAAATATCGTTATCTTCCTTATTGTTGACCTCTCGTCGTGTCTACACTGGCAGAAAAAAACGTTAAAAACATACTTTTCTTGAGTTATGCACGTTCCGAAAACATTAAGATAAATAAATAAATAAAATGAACAATGATAAAAAAATAAATTAATAAAAAATAAATAAATATGGTGAATAATAACATAAACTCCGTTTCTATAGAATTAAACCTCATTCATCAGACTCTTTCCCTATGTGACAAGTCTTTTCAGGACTGTCAAAGTTATCCACAAATTTCTTTTCACGTCATTACAGCCAAGAATCCTTCTATTGCCAAAGTAGCAACTTAGGCAAAAGAAAACCAGGCAGACAGAGGGAAAATGGGCTAACCCCGTCCCCGAGTGGACTAGAATGAATGGAATCGTCTATTATGTAAATAAGCAGAGTTAAGCAGGGTTGAGAAACTTATCATTAAGTTTTATCCGCGCGCTAAGCTCTTAACGATTGTTCGGGCAGAGAGGAACCCCGGCGAGACTACGCCGAAGACTATATATATATATATATATATATATATATATATATATATATATATATATATATATATATATGAAGAAATATAGTCCTAAAGTGTGCTATATTTATGGGATAAAGTGCTCAATATCAGAGATGGAAAGTTTGTAAATATAAAAGTGAACATAGAAGTCAACACGTAGTGGCGACAGTCTGTTTCATGCTAGATGCAATCGTCAGGCAACTAGTGCTGTTGTTTTTCTAGGCTATGTATATATACGGGTCAGTGGTGCATTGTGGGTAGTCTATTTTGGCGGGAATTTTTTACCGGAAGTAGTTTATTTGTTTATTTATTTGTTTCAAATTATTTTGCTTGTTTTTATTTAATTTTATTTTTATTTTTTATCTTATATATTTATTTATTTTATTTTCATCGGTGTTTTTATTAACGTTGTAAAAATGTGTTTGTATAGCTTATTGTGGGTAGTCTATTATGGCCGTTATTTTACCGGAAGTCGTTTATTTGCTTATTTATTTGGGTCAAATTGTTTTGCTTGTTTTTATTCATTTTAATTTTAATTTTTATATATATATATGTATATATATATATATATATATATATATATATATATATATATATATATATATAATTGAGTGTATGAGAAGCTCAGTGTAGCGAAATATGTATCATTGCATATGAGTACGATTATTCTGTCAAAATTCTTTGTTTAGAACTTAATGAACATATATTTGCTTGCTAAGACATACCTGCAATCTCATTTTTGAGAAGAGACCAAACACGTTTCACCGATAATCTCTTGCCTAGGATACTTTATTTCTTTTCCCTCCTCGTCTATCATTACAGCAAACAAAGATTACGATTACAATTACGATTAAATGGACTGGTGATTTGATGTTCGATTCGTGTCTTGTCTTACAAATAAGCCTCTGCAGCAAACGTAAAAGCCACCCGCAGAGGAAAGAATTTAGCAACAACTATTTAGAAGCCCAGCCTTCTGACGGCTCTAGTTATGTTTATTGAAAAAACTGACATCAGATACTCAGCGCAGGATTTTAAAACAGTCTGTAGTTTGGATTTTTCGGTTCGTAAACAAAATGTCTGTTTTCATCATTCTGGAATTCGACATCTTGTTTTTGTGTGTTGTCGTAGGTATATAATATTATTACTTATTTATCATCTCATCTGTCGCTGTCGACCTCGGTTGGAAACCCATCAGAAATTTATCCCATAATTTACGCTCTTCCATAGCTTTCAGTAGCTTGTCTATTTTCAGATTTGTATCTTTAATTAGTTGGTCGATGTATGTTCGGGTCAGGCACCTACGCTACCCTTTTCCAGGAGGATGATCCCACGGTATGATTGTTCGGATAATTTCATGCTCCTTGCACCTTCAGTGTTCTTAGAACCGCAGCCTTCTCTCTGCGATTGTAACTGTTATTTTTGGCAGATCACCTTAAGGATATTTGTTGGGAAAATGCTGACGCCATTTGATATTCTCTGCTTCTCTATACGTTTTCATGGATGCAACATTTAGCCCCTCAACAGCCAGAGACCATCAGCCTAATCCAGACGTACAGTTTATTATTTATCTCATTTACATTGTTCAGACGGTTGTCCTAATCTTTATTATCATGTTCATGACGTTTCGGTCATTGTACGCTCCGGCCTTCTTCAGTTGACTGGAATTTTGAACTAAACACTTTATTTCGTCCACCGGGGTAGATTGTTCTAGATCCGCGTTCAATCTACCCCGGTGGACAAAATAAAGCGTTTAGTTCGAAATTCCAAACATCTGAAGAAGGCTTTACTTGGGGTGATACGCTTTAAAAAGAAAAAGATTAAATTATAATTAATTATCTTCATTCTTTATACCAAATAATCTTACATGTTTGTCATTTCTTCAGTTACACTATAAAAATGTATTGATGGCCATATTGCTATAAAAATATATTGTTGGTAATTTTTATCATGAAAATGTATTTCTGTCTGTTATTCGATGATGCTAACCTCAGAGTGACTCGTTGCCTCTTCTCGGGTTAAAATTTATTGCTCTGTCTGCTCTACCATATTCGTTCATGATTCGAATAGTGCTGCCGCGTATAGTCTGGTGTTCTTGCTATACATTAAGATATTCTAAGATAAAATCCAAAGAAGAATCTGCAATATTATTGGTCCTGACTCGGCATCTGTGCTTCAGTCACTTTCCCGCCATCATTCCTTGTGCTTTTTCTATAAATACTTTCATAGTAAATGTTCGGATAAACTCTTTTCTATGTTGCCTAGTCTTTATGAATTTAAGCGCAGCACTAGATTGGCAGATAGGTCTCATAATTTTAAAGTTGGAATGGCTAGATGTAACCGTACGTTCTATGTTAACAGTTCCTTTCCTCGTACTTTTCGTTTATAGAACTCTCTTCCGGCTTCATGCTTTCCGGCCAAATTTGATCTCCAAAAATTTAAATGCAACATCAATCTTTATTGACTGTCTTCCTTATTACTATTCTGTTGTACTCACTCCTTAATGATGTTTTTCTTTTTTCTCATTCTCTCACACTCAGTGGCGTTACTGTCGTGTCTTGGGTGAAGTGATTAAAATAAACTTATTTTAATAAATGCATATTTTCGTTTTGAAGTTGATATCTCATTGTAGTCGAGCTTTCTAATTCTGCCCCCACACCCGACAAAAATACGAAAAAAGATTTTCTGTTGAATCAGACAAGTCAATACATTCCATTATGAAGACAGAAATGTTCTTCTAGAACTAATATATCTTTTGAGGTTTCACTCTAAATGAGGCTCTGGGCCTCGAACATTTCTTTGACTCAATTTCACTTAAAATATCAACGTGAACTCTTATATTAAATCTATTGCCAAAGACGATGGAAAAGTTGTTGGCTCAGACTATGGCTCAGGGAAAGATTTAAATCTTTCGACCATGATTTATATTAACAATAGTCAGATGAGACCTAAAATGAAGAAATGTAGCCATGTATGGGCTGGTGTTTCTCAATCTTCACTTTTCACTCTTGATAGAGTTTAATATCGTTTTTGTGATCTTGTCGGTGATGACATTTCCCACTTTACAATCTCTTCCCAACAGTCACAATGTGGCAAGCTTATCCGTCATATATCGCAATTTTGATGGCAAATATTCAGATAAACTCTGTTCTTTAGCGACCATGTCTACGCATAGAAATAAAGCGAGAAACGTAAAAAAAATCCGTGGTTTATGCAGTCTGTAATGCAGCGTTGGGTGCCTGAGGAACTGACAACATAACACAAGGAGACGCACAACGCAACAGAACTGAACGCTAAATTGTGGTAGAAATATTACAGATTCCATGAAGTTTTAACTGGTTTTGGTGCGACAATATCTCGAACGATTAATTAAGGTTACAATAAAATCAAGTGTGGAATGACTGTACAAGAGTGAAATTTCGAGTGTGGAGTTGAAATTCATGCATGCGAGGTGATGATGAAAATTTATTGTTCGAACCCGCTTCCCAGTAACTATCTATCTATCTATCTATCTATCTATCTATCTATCTATCTATCTATCTATCTATCTCATACTATCATTATCTATCTATCTATCTATCTATCTATCTATCTATCTATCTATCTATCTATCTTATACTATGATTATCTATCTATCTATCTCATACTATCATTATCTATCTATCTATCTATCTATCTATCTATCTATCTATCTAGCTATCTATCTATCTATCTATCTCATACTATCATTATCTATCTATCTATCTATCTATCTAATACTATCATTATCTATCTATCTATCTATCTCATACTATCATTATCTATCTATCTTATACTATCATTCTCTATCTATCTATCTATCTATCTCACACTATCATTATCTATCTATCTATCTATCTATCTATCTATCTTATACTATCATTATCTATCTATCTCATACTATCATTATCTATCTATATATCTATCTCATACTATCATTATCTATCTATCTATCTATCTATCTATCTTATACTATCATTATCTATCTATCTATCTATCTATCTATCTATCTATCTATCTCATACTACCAATTATCTATCTATCTCATACTATCATTATCTATCTATCTATCTATCTCATACTATCATTATCGATCTATCTATCTCATATTATCATTATCTATCTATCTATCTATCTATCTATCTATCTATCTATCTATCTCATACTATCATTATCTATCTATCTATCTATCTATCTTATACTATGATTATCTATCTATCTATCTATCTATCTCATACTATCATTATCTATCTATCTATCTATCTATCTATCTATCTATCTCATACTATCATTATCTATCTATCTATCTATCTATCTATCTATCTATCTATCTATCTAATACTATCATTATCTATCTATCTATCTATCTATCTATCTATCTATCTCATACTATCATTATCTATCTATCTATCTTATACTATCATTCTCTATCTATCTATCTATCTCACACTATCATTATCTATCTATCTATCTATCTATCTATCTATCTATCTATCTATCTATCTATCTATCTTATACTATCATTATCTATCTATCTCATACTATCATTATCTATCTATATATCTATCTCATACTATCATTATCTATCTATCTATCTATCTATCTATCTATCTTATACTATCATTATCTATCTATCTATCTATCTATCTATCTATCTCATACTACCAATTATCTATCTATCTCATACTATCATTATCTATCTATCTATCTCATACTATCATTATCGATCTATCTATCTCATATTATCATTATCTATCTATCTATCTATCTATCTATCTATCTATCTATCTATCTCATATTATCTATCTATCTATCTATCTATCTATCTATCTATCTATCTATCTATCTATCTATCTATCTAACCAAACATAAGAATTTTCTTTGTTCCGACTTTTTAATCGGGTCAAGAATTGTTCAGTACAACTTTATTTTAATAAATACAATATAAAAAAACAAGCAAGGAAATGGTCATTTCCAACACTGTCCAAGACTCTTTATCACTATTGTGCCACGCCCAGTCTCCCTACGTCTGATTCCATTATTTGCCACACTTCGTGCATGTTTAAACAAAAGATCAGTCAAAGCCATTTGAGAAAGATGACTTTTACTGACGGTTAGTCGTGACGGAAAACAGCTAGTAATATAAAATTTAAAAAATGTGTGAGTTTTCTAATTAAAAAAAAATCTTTTTATTTATGTTTTATTCGAGGATGCATTGTTATTAGTATTATTATTTGCACTTCTTGACAAAAGATGTACTTCTCTCTTAATTCTTTTATTAGTTTTCATCGCAACTTTGAGAACCATTATTTTTCAAGCCGAGCTATCTTCTCACTAACGTAGATCGACGGCCCGAGTAAGGTTGCAATAAAAAGCAACTGTAAACGTTTAAATTTAAATCATTCATAATCAAAATGCTTTTTCTTTTACTTAACTATAATAATAATAATAATAATAATAATAATAATAATAATAATAATCATCATAATAATAATAATACAATTCAGAAGTTTGATACCCAAAATATTCAGTGAAAGATGTTCTTTGTCTGAGATTCTACGAGAGCATTCATAAGATCTCCAATTGGTAAAGGAAACTACAGAATAATAATAATAATAATAATAATAATAATAATAATAATAATAATAATAATAATAATAATGTTATATACCGTACCTATGAATACTGATAGGTATGTCTCAATCTTTACAAATACGTTAGACACTGTTGTAAGTGGAAGCAATATGCTGTCTAAGAAGTCCACGACTAGTCGTGGTTTACCTACTTCATGCCGCTGGCGAGTATTGTATTTTGTTGATGTTATAAGGATTGCAATTTCATTTCTAACCTCCGTTTTGGTCATACCTCGTTCAGTAACCCTTTCTAGGTTACATCAACTACTACTACTACTACTACTACTACTACTACTACTACTACTACTAATAATAATAATAATAAGAATAAGAATAAGAATAAGACGATTCATAATCTGCACTGAAAAATATGCAACTTTTACGGGAAGGAAACTGCACGAACCTGGTATGAACATCATCCAGACTCGGTTATAGAGATGGGATCTGTAACAATTTTATGGGACTTTACAATGCACACAGACAGAACAATCAAAGCACATTGCCCAGACAAAGACCACAACAACAGAGTGTGATTTCTTATTTACATGGCAGTCCCTGCAGATTGTAATGGATCTTTGAAAGTCTTCAAAAACTAAAATTACAAGGATACAAGTGGAAATCACAAAATGAAGACACCAATAATTCCAATTGAAGGTGGAGTCGTCGGTTTGATTAAAAAACTGTTTTGTTAGACTCATTGCTTAGATTCCTGATACCCCATGCCTTAAAGAAATGCAAAAAATTGTTCTCACAATTACAGCTCACATTACGAAGAGCTTTATCGATATCAAATGTGTGTTCATCTTTGTTCTTTTTTTTTAACAAATATGATCAGTGGAAAATGTCATGAAGCCATTTCTGACTTTAGGTCTCTTATTAGGACCCGGATGGAAATCAAAGGAAATAATAATAATAATAATAATAATAATAATAATAATAATAATAATAATAATAAGCATGACAGAGTGGGCCAATATCTGCACTGGAAAATTTGCAACTTCTACGGGAAAGAAACTGAAAGAAACTGGTACGAACACCACCCAGACCCGGTTACGGAGATAGGACCTGTTACAATTCCATGGGACTACACAATACACACTGACAGAACAATCAAAGCCAACCGCCCAGACATTGTTATTAAAGACCACAAACAAAATAAGTGCCTCCTTATTGATATGGCAGTCCCTGCAGACTGCAATGTATCTTTGAAGATATTCGAAAAGCTGTCAAAATACAAGGACCTTGAAATAGATATCTCAAAAATGTGGCACATGGGAACATCAACAATCCCTGTTGTAGTTGGAACCCTTGGACTGGTTGGAAAATGTTATGGGGACCTACCTTCATGGACAAAATAGACTCGTCTTATGATTATATTATGCCTTGCAAGAGGACTGTAGACAGTTGACGAGTTGACTACTGTACTTAGCCGTCAGTCGGACGTGCAACACTTCTGTATTCGTTCTTTTTGTTAATAATACATTTTCACTGAATTACTGAGTTCGAGTTTTCTTTCGGACCAATTCCGGGTCCACAAAACTGGCGACGAGGATCTAAAGAACTCCACGGGAGAGCTATAAAAGATCTTTTTGTCCCCAGTGCCCACAACACAGGCGACGAGAATTTAAAGAACTCCACGGAGAACTATAAATTTTTTTTTTGGTTTACCAGTGTCCACAACATTAGGCATCAAGGATTTAAAGAACTCCAGGAGAAAACCATAAAAGAAACAAAATTTGTTTACCAGTGTCTACAACACTGGCGACTAGAATTTAACCAACTCCACGTGAAATCGTTAAAAAAAAAATTGGTAAGTTGATTTATTCTTCTTACTAACCAAAAGTGATTTCTCTTTTCTTTTTTTCTCGCAGAGAAAACATTAATGTTCCTTGTTCTGGCATTTTCTTAACAAGAAAGGAAAATATTTTGTTTCTAGCGCCGAAGTATAAACTGTACGTTTCGCAGTTGTCCAAAAATCAACTCTGTACGTGAATAACACATTTAAAGTGAGAACAAAGGGATTTGTTTGTTTTTTTTTCTTCCTCATCCGAGCAATACAAAGGCTTGTTACAAGTAAACTTACGTAGAAGCGTAATATTGAAAAGTAAAACATGGAAGAGTTTAAAGCTACTATGTTAGAACTGGTTAAACTCCAGTTTGAACAACATCGAAGAAACGAAGGAAAACAATTAGAATTACAACAAAAACACGAAGAAGAACAACGAAGAAACAAGAACAACAACGAATAAACGACGAAAAACAATTAGAATTACAGCGACAAATGATAAAACAACAGAAAAGGTTTGAAGAATTGCTTTTACAAACAAGGTCGATGAAGGGTCAAAATACCGAGAGCGAAAATACTTTTTCACAAAACGCGATTTGGAGTGCAATTGACAATTTCACTTATTCGCCAGAAGATAAAATCTTCGCGTCATATTTCAGAAGGTATGAGGATCTATTCGAAATGGATTGTGGAAAATGGGCAGATTATCACTACCCAATTCCAAACACGGAAGTTTTTACGAAACTTAATGGAGGCAAGTTCTTTTCAAAAATCGATCTCAGCGAAGCTTATCTCCAGATACCCGTTGAGGAAGAAAGCTCAAAATTACTATGTATAAATACACATAGACGTTTATACAAGTTTGAAAGGCTTGCATTTGGAGTCAAAGTCGCACCAGCCATTTTTCAGCAGGTTATGGAAACCATGCTGGGTAGATTTGATTTTTCAACGGCTTACCTAGACGACATACTAATAAACAGTAAAAGCTTGGAACAACACTGGGAACACACCCACAAAATATTTTCACGAATACAAGATTATGGCTTCAAAATAAAGGAAAGCAAATGTGACTTCTTCACGAAAGAAATTAAATATTTGGGTCACATCATAGACAAAAACAGTAGGAGACCGGACCCAGAAAGGGCCATTGCAATTAAAGACATGCCGGCTACTGAAAACGTCACAGAGCTACAGAGTTTTTTGGGGTTAGCGAATTACTATCAAGCGTTTATCCCAAACATGCATAACCTCCGTGCCCTGCTGAACGAACTTTTAAGGAAAGATAAGGTTTGGGAATGGACACCCGAATGCCAGGAGGCATTCGAGAAAACTATCATAATCCTAACATCGGATTTGTTCCTGACGCACTACGACCCTAACCTCGAGATCGTAGTTGCTAGCGACGCAAGCTCACATGGAATAGGAGCGTGTATCCTTCATAATATGCCAGATGGAACGCAAAAGCCCATCGCTCACGCATCAAGGACTCTGATCCCAACGGAAAAAAAAATATTCCCAAATAGAGAAAGAGGGATTAGCGATCATTTACGCAGTCACAAAATTTCACCGTTACATACACGGAAGATTTTTCACACTACAAACGGGCCATAAACCGCTACTTAGTATTTTGGGACAAAAAAAAAAGGGTTACCCGGTTATACGGCAAATAGACTGCTGAGGTGGGGGACAATTCTCCCAAGTTACAACTTCAAGTTGGAATACCTCCCGTCGAAAAAAATCTGTCACGCTGACGGACTTTCCAGACTGGTTCCAAGACGTAGGGAACCCCTAGAAGATTCTGTGATCGCTTCTCTACGAACGGAGGGGGAAATAAAAACTTTATTGTGTAGCACTATAAGAGAACTTTCTGTGACGCTACAAGAAATAAAGAATGAAGCCCGCAATGATGAATTCATTAGCATAACAAAGAAAAAAAAAACAACACATTTCAGACAGTTTTTTCCTATGTGACGAGGTACTCCTATACAACGAGAGAGTCGTCAATCTACAGAAAAGAATCCTGAAGGATTTTCATATTGGGCATCCGGGGAAAATAGAATGAAAAGTCTAATGCGCGTCTACGTATACTGGCCTAAAATGGACCAATACATCGAAAATACGGTCAACACGTGTAAGGGCTGTGCATTGGCGGCAAACGCACCACCTATCACACATAAACCGTGGCCAAAGACGGACCGATCTTGGTCAAGGATCCACGTGGACTTTACGGGACCGCTAGAGGGATTCTACTATCTAATAGTAGTAGATAGTTATTCAAAATGGCTGGAAGTGTTCCGATGGAAAAATCCCACTACGGAAGCAACAATAAGCTACCTTCAAGAACTAATCGCTCGTTTTGGGATAGTAGATTGCTTGGTTAGTGACAACGGAACTCAATTTACTTCGACCGGTTTTAAAGAGTTCTGCGAGACTTTTCAGATAAGACACATTACGACCCCCCATATCACCCGAGGTCGAATGGTCAGGCAGAACGTTTTGTTGACACCCTAAAAAGAGCCCTGAAAAAAGCTTGCGGCACCCCAAAGGAAAAGGCCCTACAGAAGTTTTTACAAGTGTACAGGATCATGCCAAATGTTAACGCGCCAGCTTCACTATCTCCGGCAGAAATAATGTAAGTAAGATCCGATTTCGATAAATTGCTGCCCAAACAAACAAAACAAGATCCGACCTCTATTGTACCAATGAAAAAGTACAGCCCAGGGAAAAAAGTATTTTTTAAGATGTTTAAAAATAATACATCTTTCTGGGAACATGGTACGATAGAAAAGAGGATTGGAAATAGGGTCTACATAATCAGAGGCCCTCGTTTCTCTCATAAGAGACACCGGAATCAAATTAGCAAACGACTGTCGAATGACAGCAGCAGTACTCCCCAGGAAGAAGAGGTGATGGATACCATCTACGACACCTTCGACAATCAAATACCCCAAGTAGCTCGGGAACCGCGAAGATCTAAAAGAAAGCGGAAGTTCACAGACCCTCTCGTCATCAATCCAAAAAAGAGACAATATTGAGACTCCTGCGGAGGTAAAGGCTTGGAAAGGGGGGTGTTATGGGGACCTACCTTCATGGACAAAATAAACTCGTCTTATGCCTCGCAAGAGGGCTGTAGGCAGTTGACGAGTTGACTACAGTTGACGAGTTAACGGTCGAACTCTCTACCTCTGAGCAGAGAGGAACCCGGACGAGGCACCGCCGAAGGGCAGTGTCTCGTTCGGGGAGGTTGACCAACCCGATCCCGTTTATACGGGATCTACGGGCATTTTTTGGCCGAGCCTATGGGCTCGGGAATACCCCACTTTAAACACGGCCTTGTGCCACATCTATCCCTCGTGGAAGGGACAGTAAATACTGTTGACGAGTTGACTACTGTACTTAGCCGTCAGTCGGACGTGCAACACTTCTGTATTCGTTCTTTTTGTTAATAATACGTTTTCACTGAATTATTGAGTTCGAATTTTCTTTCGGACCTATTCCGGGTCCACAACAGAAAAGATTCCAGTAGACTAATTCAAGGGATCCCTGGAAGTCCATGCCTCAAAGAGATACAAAAAATTATTCTGACAAGTACAGCCCACACTTTACGAAGGTCTTTATCTATGTAATTTTTTTTTTGCAGTGGAAAGTGTCATGATACCATTTCTAAACTTAGATCCCTGGGCGGGACCCGGAAAGAAATGTGTAAACGCCAGATATCAAAGGAAATAAATAATAATAATAATAATTGCCCTGATCCTACACCATTCATGTCTTTCATGCATTTTGATCTTCAAAGAATGGAAGTTTTTACATGTACATGTATTGTCTGTGTGAATATATAGTTCAAGACCACAGTCAGGCGTGTCAAAAGCACTGTGCATCTCTGTTCATGATCGGAAGTAGTGACGGGGAACATCATGGCCGGGTGTTGAAAGGATTTGTTTTATAATTTCGAGGCAGACAAGACACTTGGGAGTCACATCTACATACTTAGGAATATTCTAAATCAGAAATCCGACCGAAAGGTATTTTTAGACAGGTTCCAACTGCAAGTCTACCGTCACCATATTTTTTTTTAAAGCTTATCACCCCAAGCAAGGTTGGAAGCCACTAGCACGCAAGGGGTTACAGAAGGTTTGGAGGAAGAGCAGATAGGAGTGGTAAAGGAGAGGATGTGGAAAAAGATAGTGGATCGATCAAGGCAAAGGGGTTACAGAAGATTTGGAGCGAGAGCAGATAGGAATGAAAGGTGCAAGTATGTGGAGAAGGGAAGTGGATAGATCAAGGCAGCTGGAGATGTCGATTGACGTTACACTTAAATCGTTGGAGCTTGTATTTGTCAGGGAAACAGTAATAGGGAAGGGAGTTCCATAGGCGAGATGTGCGAGACATGAAGCTATTGGAGTAGAAGAGACGTCTACATCTAACAGTTTCAAAGGTGAAGGGGTGGGAACGGGATGCCAGCCTCGTGGGACGTTTAAATTCATGAGGCCTAGGAACCAGCGAAAGCAGCTCCTCGGAGCAATTACCGTGAAAGTATTTGTAACGCGTACATTTGGCCGTGGTGCATGTATTTACTATACCCTGGGTGACAGTCTATTTGCATCAGAAGATCTGTCATCACCACAGGTAAAAAAAAACAGCTGAAAACTGATATGAATCTCAGCCTGGATCTATAGTTAAGGTGGAAGATGTTACCATCATCTGGTATTTTTCTATCAACACAGATCCAACAATACAAGGCATTATTATCAAAAACCGAAAAGAAAAGGTTTGCACACTGACTGACAAGAGCGTATCAACTGATAAAAAAACATCTTTGCGAAGGCTTTTGCAAAACTAAGCAAATACAAAGACCTGGAGATGGAAATAAGAAAAATATGGCACTTAGAAACTCAAACTGTTCCTGTTGTGATTGGAACTTTGGGTCTGATAAAGAAAGGAACCCAAGAAGAAATCATTAGAATCCCTGGGGCAACACCTCTCCAAGAATATCCGTCTATATTTCTATGAGGTATTGTAATTATTTACACTATTTACATTATTTGGATTGATGTCCTCATCTTCGTTGCCACGACGTTTCGGCTGTCGTACAAAAAGGACACATGGCTCAGTGGATAAAACCGTTGGTTGAATACAGTAACTTGACGCAAAGAGATGTGAGTTCAATACCAGGCTACAGACAGAGGTGAACAAAAATTTGGAGAGTTGAGTTAAAGAGAGATAACTAATGCTGAGACATCCGAAAGAGACATGGCACGTGGAACTACAACAATCTACCCCGGTGACGAAATAAAGGGTTCAGTTCGGAATTCCAATCACCTGAAGAAGGCCGGAGCGTACAACAGCCGAAAAGTCGTGGACGATACCAGTCCGAACAATGTAAATAATGTAAATAATCTCTCCAAGAAATCAAATATTTCTTGCGAGCAAAGTTAATATCCTCCGAAAAACTTTGTATATTAAATCTTTTTGTTAATAGCTGAATTTTATTTAATCAGGTGGAAACAACAAAAAAATCTTACCCTACTATTGTCCTAGGGGATTGGTTATAAAACTGTATGGAATTATGAAATAAACATTTGGTCAAAAAGAATTTTTTAAAAATATTATAACTTGCATTTTTTATATTATTCGGACTGTTATCCTCCTTCATTGCCATATTCACAACGGTTCGGCCGTTATACGCTCCGGCCTTCTTCAGGTGATTGGAATTACGAACCGAACCCTTTATTTCGGCCACCTGGGCAGATTGTTCTAGTTCCACATGCCATGCCTCTTCCGGATGTCTCAGGTATTTCCCTTTAACTTAACTCTTAAACTTTTTCTGGCATTGAACTCACAACTCTTTGGTTCTAGTCACTGGATCTTACCAACGTCTTTATCCACTGAGCCATGTGTCCTTGAGTACAACAGCCGAATCTTTGTGAATATGGCAATGAAGATGAAGATAACAGTACGAATAATACCTGGCATCTCGTCTGTAGTCACTGTCTCGAAGACGTGCCGTCGCCCCCCTCTGTCTTTTTTACAAATACTTTCATGGTTACTGCTCCGTTGAGCTGTTTTCTCTGGTTCCCAGACTTTATGAATTTAAGCGTTCTACTAGGCTGACATCACGCTCACACCTTTTCACTGTCGAAAGTGTTAAATGTAGCCGTCTCTTCTACTCCTATAGCTTCATGTCTCACACCTCTCGCCTGTGGAACTTCCTCCCCTCTTCCTGTTTCCCTGATAGCTATAATCTCCAACTATTCAAATATAATGTCAATTGACGTCCCCAGATGCCCTGATCTATCCCCTATCATTCTCTTCATCCTTTCCTCTATCACTCCTAATTGCTCTCGCCCCAACTCTCTGTAACCCTTTGCGTGCTAGTGGCTTCCCGCCTTGCTTTGGTGGAAACGCTTAAAAAAATGTCAACCTCAATGGGTTATTTAATGCCGACAAAATTTTTATTGCTGGTAATGTTTTTCTTCAAAAATCTATTTCTGGGAATATTTTTCCTTGAAGAAATCTATAGCTGGTCATATTTTTTTTCAAAGAATGTATAAATGTTTGTATTGCTGGTACTTTTTTTAAAAAAGTATTGCTGATAATAATTTGTCCTTCAAAAATTATTGCTGGTAATATTTTTTTTTATTACAAAGTATTTCTGATATTAAAACCTATTTTTACACAAGTTTAGGTGTCAACTATTTGCCCATAGCTGGGAGCCTAACAGGTGCTCCCACCCTGGGTCAGGGTGGACCTGGGAAGGCCAGCAAATAAGAGGTGGTTCCACGATCCTCAAAACCTCCTGATCAGAGGCCTTGCTGTTCGACATGGTTTATCGTCTTATTCAGGGCGCAGATGTAGTTTATCGTGATACGCAGGACGGACAAAAATGTATAGTTAATTCACACGTATACTTAAATAAAGTGACTACAATAAGGGTTGCGCTATAGAGACCCAATTTTTCAAAAATATTGGGAAGTATTTTATTCCAATCATTTGTGTCCAAATAGAAGGAAATTGGCCAAGTTTTTGAAAATTGGGATGAAGCCGGACCAAAACGTGCCCAGACTTGACCAGGGCCCAAAAACTTACAACGTATTTCCATCCACAAATCTTTAAAAATCAGCCACAAACGTTGCTGATTTTGATTCAAATGATTGAATACATCGTTATATATATATATCGTTATATGTTGTTTCTACAAAACTTATACAGAAATTAGCAAAATATTTTTGATGTTTGGCACAGATGGATACCTGATTGACTATCTTGAATGAATGCCAAATGACAAGATGAAGAAACTGTGGCGATATCCAACCAAACTAGATCAAAAGACACTAAAGATTCAAATTCTCACGTGCAATATGATTGGCCTTAACAAAAAGAACACCAGTATTTGTTTTGCTTAACAATGATGTTATTAATAAGTTATTTAAATGATTATACTGTCCATGTGTTGATAATTTTGTGCGTGATATTAGTTTAGAAATTTTGACCGTTTTATACCTTCTTAATACAGCTAAACAGTCTCAGAGAATTAAGTTCTATTATTGGACATTATATCAATTACTTTCTGTGGTGCAAACTGCAACTATGCTGAGTAAACCTTAGTCACAGTTTCTGGGAGAGACCGTGTTCAGAGCAACAATCTCAACAAGGCCAGCACGTTCAAAGCCTCGGTCACGATGACTTGTTCTTCGTGCCAGCACAGCTACCGACAACCCTATTTCACTGACAAGACTTGTCAACACGTGGTATATTTTTCAAGCACGTTCACGTTGAAATCGCCCCCCTCCAGACCAACAACATCAGGAATCCACATCCTGACAAATCGATGATGGTGAGATTCAGAAAGTGAACGTTCTAACCACTAGGCCACGTCGCCATATATATATATATATATATATATATATATATATATATATATATATATATATATATATATATATATATATATATATATATATATTAGGAAAATTAGCCTGGTTTCCCGCGTCAAAGAGTTGTGGTTTAAAAATAGGGCTGAAAATAATTGCGAGAGAAAAAACGCGAATAAAACACCAAGATTAGAGCGGACAAACTCTCTCTTTTAGGCGCGTTCGGATAAAGGAAAAACTCCTGCTCGGTGAGTAACAACAAAAGAAGAAAGTGTTTATTTACAATATACACACAAAAAAAGGTAAAGGGGAAAAAAGATGATTAGGAGAGAAAGAAAGGGAAAAGAGAAAATGTTCTTAACATAAAAAAGGCTTGCTCAAAATATTTCTCTGAGCGCCTAAAGAGTTCTTTAAGCGATTAGATATTATTGTTAAGGTTCAGATAGATACACTCACAGTTCTTTGTAGAGTTGGAAACCCGTTCGCAGATAAAGGAATCCTGTAGTTGACTGAGTTGCTAGGTCGACGACAGAAGTCCAGTGGGCTCGTCAGAAGGAGTGGTGAAGGGATACAGCCTTGGATTGGTCTTGAATAGTGGACCGATGTTCGTTCTTGACAGCCCTTTAGTAGTTCTTCTTTGGTGAAAGACGCGCTGGAGCTCCCTAATGTCGACCTCACAGACGGCGGGCAGAATTCTCACTGGCAAAATAGGCAAGATACTCCAAATTTATGGGGTTTTGGTAGGCTCCGATGGATCGGGGATTTTTCCCTCCAAAATCTTTGTTCAAATTTCCTGGCCCCACTATTGGTCAGAAAACACATTCTTATCTCTGATAAGAATCAGGGCCCTGGGAGCCGGTTTGAAGGTACTGAAAACAGCTTGAAGTGAAGAAACTGTGAGGTTTCTCCCAGACTTTGTGGCACAATGGAAAGAATAATGGTGGTAGAATTTCTTTTTGTGTTTTCCATCTCTCTCGTTAGCCAGAAAATATATTCTTATCTCTGATAAGAATCAAGGCCTTGGGAGCCGATTTTGAAATTAAAAAGAGGTTGGAGTGAGGATAGAAAAAATAGCGAGAATGTGAATTTGTAAAATATTGTTCTCAAATTAAATTCCAACACGTTCTCCTCAAAAAAAGATGGAATAAACTTCAGTTTGTTGCAGAAACGAAATCCCATTTTTCCACCCACAAGATTAGACAGAGGTAAGTAACATCGGATTTTCTTCTGTAGTCCATGAATATTATGTTGGTCATGTAAGTTTCATATATATATATATATATATATATATATATATATATATATATATATATATATATATATATATATATATATATACATATATATATAGTTTCTTTCATTTGAGTTTGTGATCCTGTGTTTCACGGCCTTTGGGATCGTCAGACAATCGGAAAGGGCGTGAAACCCAAGTTCACAAAACATCAATCCAACTAAATATATTAGGTCTATCACTGATATTGAGCGCTCTCCAATAAGTACCGCACATATATAATATATAATATATAAATAATATATACAAAAATTGCATATATATATATATATATATATGTACATAGCATAATGAGGGGCCACGTATACTTTCTTGATATGTATACAATATCTGGATAAAATAAATGAAACAAAATTGGGTGTTTTTTTATGAAAGTATTTATTTCTGTGTTTTTGTATATATTTATATATTATATATATATTTATATGTAAATATATACAAAAACACTTTCATAAAAAAACACCCAATTTTGTTTCATTTATTTTATCCAGATATTATATATATATGTACATACATATATATATATGTACATACACATATATATATTTATAGAAGATCAGTGGAAGCGGTACGATCTACAACTGCTTGTAGGTCGCGGTAGAAGATGTCCTTGTCCTCCTCCGCTGCATTCAGTGTCGGTTCGTAGACGGAGATGATGGTGACGTTTATAACGGCGCCTCTGAGACGGACCATGGCCAGCCTGTGGGAGACTGGTTCCCAAGCGAGCAGTGCTGCCCGTGCTAGTGAGCTGAGAGCAATCGCCACTCCATACAGCCCGACGTTGTCCTTCACTCCACTATTTTAAAGGTGGTAGACACAGGCAGACTCTGGCACTTTGATTTTTCTATACCCGCTATCCGGGAGGCGGACCTCTGACAGATAGGCGACACAAACACCATACTTGTGCAGAGTCTTGACGGTGAGAGACTGCGTTCCTTCGTCATTATTTATGCAAAAGTATATAAAGCCGTACCTGATGTATTCGCCTCGTGGGTGCATCGTGTCTTCAATGCGGTCTGGCTCTCTGAGACCTACCCTGCCAATTGGAGCGAGGCCATCTTGCTACCTTTCTTCAAAAAGGGTGATAGGGAACTCTGCTCGAATTATAGAGGATTCAGCCTCGTCGACGTGGCAGCCAAAGTATTTGCAGTGCTTCTCCTGCGAAGATTTCAGGGCATCCGTGATCTGCGAACTCGCCCGTCTCAGGGTGGCTTCCGCCCGGGAAGGGGTTGTGTTGATCAGATCTTCAGCCTGCGGCACACCCTCGAACAACGCTGCGCATACCAGCAACCAACAGTCCTCTTCGTCGACTTTGGAGCTGCCTTCAACTCCGTTGATAGAGGCTCACTCTGGCGTATCATGGAGGCCGATGGCATGCCCGCTAAACT
>OZ038488.1:98882231-98889731 GCA_964036315.1 Acanthosepion esculentum | reverse complement strand
TTAGGATTGGCTTGAGAGCCCATTGAAAACAATTTCTTGGTCAAATTGGCTACAATTTGTAATTTCTATATCGGCAAGTATTTCATTTTATCCTTACCTATTTTTTTTTTAACTATGACTACACGACTCGTAAAGTCAACAGCCGGTGTTTATTTTTCTCCAGTAGATTATTACGTCCTGTTGTCGAGCACAAAGATTAATGTTCCAATCTATATATCATCGGCGGTAACTATGAAACTAAGATTAGGTTTGAAGCGGCACTAAAACTAACATGGTCACACAGGCAATTGGTAAGTACTTTCTACGCATGCGCGTATACGAAAGAGCGGAAATTGAAATGTGCTTTCATCGAGTATTGTGCGCAAACGCAGAAATACAAATATATGGTCCAATATCCGATGCATTCAAATGCTTCAAATAACTAGTTGATTCAAAGAGATTTTAAAGACAAACAGAAGATTAGAAGTCCCTAGCAACTGGCAGATAAGGGCCTACCTAATGGGAGAATAAGTTCTGATGTAGATAAGAGTTTTTTTGACGAATCAAAGGTTTAATTCTTGGAAAATTGGTATAGTCAATAGATTTCGATTATCAACCAGACATTTCCATGGAAAGTGATCAGACGAAATACATTGCTTAGTTCCACCAGTTCTAACCTTCGCCACTCATTGTATCGACCCACCCTCGTTCCGTTCGTATTCCGTCGGTGAGATGAACTTCCATTCAAGCACGTTCTTCCTAAGAAGGGCTGCTCTGTGGAACAGACTCTTAATAGGATGCTTCCTCGATCCTTTCAATCTTAACCTTTTCAGGTATAGGGTCAACTGTTATCTTGCCCACATATCCCCATAAACTGTGGATCTTACTCTGAAACTCTCTGCCACGAGTTGCTCTTGGTCCTTATACAGGGTGAAGATTATATATATATATATATATATATAGAGAGAGAGAGAGAGAGAGATATACACATACATACATACATGACGTATATATATATATATATATATATATATATATATATATATATATATATATATATATATGACGTATCTACTTTTAGAGAAAAATCGGAAAATACCACCTGACCATATTTGTAATGTATTTCGACATTCCAGTTTTCAAATTCCATGGAAATTTATGAATGACCTCATTTGACGGAATTTTTTAAAACATTTTATCTGTTTGTTCAGATGGCTTCTCATCTCTAAAAACAAGGTCACCGATATTTACACATCGAAGAAATCTATCTATCGAGAAATATCGCTTAACCGATCATATCTGCGAGCAAGTGTGGAAAGTTTTTCGTCGCGACCATAAAAATTCTTTTTTTAAAAAAAAACAAGATATCTTTTGTTTGGTCATCACTTCAGATTTCGAGAATGTTTTCGGTCGCGAACTTTCCATCCGCACATATCGATTTACTTCAGACTCATCATATCTATCTATCTATCTATCTATCTATCTATCTATCTATCTATCTATCTATCAGAGCCTCTTCAAATCTATCTATCTATCTACCTATCACAGTCTCTTCATTTCTATCTATCTATCTATCTATCTATCTATCCTTCTATCTATCTATCACAGCCTCTTCATATCTATCTATCTATCTATCTATCTATCTATCTATCTATCTATCTATCTATCTATCACAGCCTATTCATATCTATCTATCTATCTATCTATCTATCTATCTATCTATCTATCTATCTATCAAACTAGATACTTAGCTATATGTCCCCATTATTTCCATCTATATATATTCATATTCAGGCAGACATTTTTAAATTTTTTTATTATTATCATCGCCATATTATCTGTATCTTTATATGCACATATATGCTTTGAGCACACACAAATATATATATATATATATATATATATATGTGTGTGTGTGTGTGTGTATGTGCGTGTGTGTGTGTGCGTGTGTGCGTGTGTGCATATATATATTATGCGCATATTTAGAAAGACAGTATACATGTTCAAAGGTTTGTGTCGTCATATACAAAATATACACTCCTATGTACGATACTGTAATATGTAAGAATATATATATATATATATATATATATATGTGTGTGTGTGTGTGTGTGTGTGTGTGTGTGTGTGGGTGTGTGTGTGTGTGCATGTGTGTGTTTGAAAGAGAGAGTGCGTGTTGGTGTGTGTAAATATATAATGCGCATGTAATGAAGCACACAAATGTGGTTTGTACAAAAGCATGATCATAAAAAAAAAATTGCATATGTTCCTAACTTTTTAGATTAATGTCTGTCGAGTTGCACAACAAAAAAGTTAATTACCTAATTCATATCGATGCCAGTCGAAGTTCTTGTAGCATTTTTAAATTAAAGATTTTTCTGAGAATGGAGAAAATCCTTCTATTTCAACCAAGTGTAACTTTAACTGAGAACAGATATAATATAATATCATAGATATGTTATAATATAAAGTTTCATTTTTTTTTACTCATTCCTTTTAGTCGGGGAAATTCAGTCGAGACGGTGGTCACTTGTGAAGGGACGATGATTAAACAATTCGGATTAGAAAATAGCTTTCAAACTCTCTTCTTTATTATTTGCATTGTCGTACTGAAGAAAAAAAAGAACTAAAGATAATGAGACAAAGAGGAATTTGTTTTTATCAAAGACGCGTTTCGCCGGTGATAGCTTATGATCTCGTTGGCATCGTCAGTTTGACTGATATATGTGCGAGGAAAATATTTTATTGATCTCCCTGGATAAGTTGGTATCGTAAATCGCATTAATTACCCTAGCTTATCGCATCCTCACTTAAGATTTGAAGAGAGTCTGTACGCCGCTGTGCTTGTTTGTTTTCATTATATACGTAGTAGAGTCGTTTGGCATTGTAGGATTTTAATTAAGGGACTTTTTATTCTTTTTGTACACACACACACACACATTCATTCTCTCTCACTCTCTCTCACACACATACACATACACACACATATATGATGAAATATAAATTTAAGGTATGCTATATTTATAGGTTAGAGTATTCAATCTCAGTGAAAGAGCGTCTGTAAATATAAGAGTAGACATTGAGGTCAACACTCAGAGGCGACAGTCTGTTTCATGCTAAAGGTAATGGTCAGGCTAAATAGCCTGTCAATTGCATTTAGCATGACACAGACTGTCGCCCCTGGCTGTTGAATTCAATGTCCACTTTGTTTTTATTTTCATTTTTTTTTATATTCGTTTATTCTTTTCTGTTTTATTAATGTAGTAAATTTTTTTTAGGCGTCTGTTTAGGTGTCTTATTTAATATATTGTTTTGGTCTGGGAAGATAAAGCTATTTATTCGTCAAATGTTTCGATTGATTGCCGTAGTCTATTCTGCTATTTTGGCAGGGGACATTTTTTAATTTGTTTATTATTTTATTTATTTGGATTGATTATTTTTACTTGTTTTTGCTTATTTATGTTTATTTTTATTAGTTCTGATGGTTAGTTTAGCGGGAGCGATTTGTTAATTTGTTAATTTATTTATTTATTTGAATTAATTTTTACTTATTTTTTTTTCTTATTTATTAGCTAATTTTTTATTTTGTATATTTTTATTTACTCTATTCAGTTTTCGATGTTTTTATCGTTATATAGCAGTTATAGCTAATTTCTCGTCCAATTTTTGTAGTCTAGTCTTACGTTGTTGGTTTGTTAATTTGTTTATTGTTTAATTTATTTATTTGGAATCGATTTTTTTTATTTGGATTTTGTATGTTTATTTTGTATGTTTATTTTTATTTGGTCTATTTTGTCTAAACAAAGCGTCCTTCTGCTGCTGTGTTTTTAGTAACAACTAGGCTTTATGTTTTTAGTGGTAAGTAGGTTTTATTGGCTAGAATTGTAAGCCTTCAATCGATTTTGAACTCCGGGTTGAGAATTTTTCTGGACTGGCTTCCAACCAAATCTAAAGAATCCAACCTGTCTGTTATTAAATCCATAATTGGGAGGGGGAAGAAGATATACACGTTCCTACAACGCCTCAGTTGTAATTTGAACGCGACTAACTGAACCGACTTTACGTTACATTAACCACAACGCTACTCTCATATCCAAAAGAAAAATACAAGTGAACGACAGATCTTCCTGTAAATTCATTTTTATACCTTCATAAACAATATAAAATAGTAAAATTATAGCCTAATCAAAATAAATAAATAAGCAAATAGAAAAAACAAAAACACAACTGATTAAATTTTATGATTTTCCTAACATTATTTGGACACACCCACGCATTGTAGGCACCCAGGTTTTGGCATGGAATATCGAGGAAAAATTGTACACATCAGAACCAAAATAAATTAAAATTGTAATCTTACATTTATTTAAAGACATTTTTTATATGTTTAACGTTCTTTTTATAGATACAAGTATTTAAGTAAATGCTCAGTTTTTTTTTTAATAATAAACAGTATTAAATAACATTTACCGGCCTGAATTTCCGAAAAGTTTTCATAGAAAATTTTCATTCTCCAACGGGAATCGAGCCTGTACCCTATACAGAACCGTCATTTCGCGTGACGTGCCTTAACCGTTCGGCCACAGAGAAACGTCAGATTAGCGCGGTCGATTTTACTATCTTTAAACTTAAATCTTCCATGAATCTCTTCTATTCATATCTGCTCTTAGCGTATCAAATATAAACAAATGACGTCATATATTTTTGAATTGGACATAGTCCGACAATTTATTTAAAGACATTTTTGATATGTTTAACGTTCTTTTTATAGATACAAGTATTTAAGTACATTCAGGTCGGTAAATGTTATTTAATACTGTTTATTATAAAAAAAAACAGAGCATTTACTTAAATACTTGTATCTATAAAAAGAACGTTAAACATATCAAAAATGTCTTTAAATAAATTGTCGGACTTTGTCCAATTCAAAAATATATGACGTCAATCTTACATTTATGTGACATTATCATTAACCATGAAGAAACACTTACAGTATTAGCACAAGTTATATTACTGTTGCTATTATAAATGGGAATGGGATTTAATTACCGGGACATTTATTGGAAAAGAAGAAGTTTACTATATTTCATCATGCATTTATTGAAAATTGTTTTAGGTGTTTTTCAGAGAGCAACATCTGCATGCACTTTAAATTCCTAGTAGCTACAAAGAAATCTACTTGTATCAGTGAACACTAGTACATGTGGTAATAGGTAATAAAATAGAAACATGTTACTTGTTGATAAATAAAGTCACTTACTAAACATGCATAAATGCAAATTCCAATAACTGTATATCAACAAGAAAGGCACAAAGTAAGCATCAATATACCAGTCAAAACAAATATTTCTGTAAAATCTGTTATTTCTACAAAATAAACAGCAAAAAATGTTCCATAAAATTCTCAGTTTCTTTTTCTTGGGTGAATTTTGCAGGCATATTTTTTATTGGTATCATGTTTGCTCATTTAAAGGAGCTAAACTGTGCGTTCACAGATTCCTGGTGAACCCTACTTTTTTTTCGCGATCTTCATGTTCCTTTCATACATGATACTGCTGTATTGAACGCAGGGTAATCTTTAGTGCATAATTTTTAAATCCGCGTACAATAGGCCGACAAATACAATATATAAAAGTTATTAACGATCTGCTTAAGACTATTTTTAGGATCGTTTGTAAGTCTAAATGCTGATGATAGCAAGGTTTATGGGAGCATCTCCAAAAATGAAAATCTTCAGGGGTCATGTCTGCTGATCTTTTCCCAGACCGAGCTCGAACAGCTCACTCGGAGAAAACTGTTTTTTTCAAACATTCAATACCCACAAAGCCAAGCTCTAAACGCTTCATCACCAAGCAGGCCCTGTATTTTGTCCGGTTATGAAGAACAACTGCACTCTCACTGAAGCTGCTTAGGTTGTACATCTGCTGAAAGTTCACCCCACACCAAGTGGACGTCATGAACCATCGCTAAAGATGTCTTAAATTGTAGTCGCCTCTTTCTATCGTTCCTGAATGTGCCTAACACCTTCAGCCATGCTTTATATTTAAAAGAGTCAGATGAGACCCCGAAAATGTATTGCTGCTGCTATATCACGGCTAAAGGTACCCTGTATCCCCTTTCCAGGCTTGATTGTTCATAATAGTTTATTCGTCTTTGGGGTAATTTATTTCCCACCATAAATCACCTATCTCGACAGACACAGCGTTGTATGCCTATCGCTATTCCTATGGTAAATGTTCCGACTGGCTCCATTCATTAGGACAACCAGTTCAGCCCTCTTCACCCAAGAAGCGTCTTGCTACGTCCACATACTTGAATCATCATCATTTCCCCCATATTCCATTGGTAAAAAGAATGTTCTACTCAGACTGCCTCTTCTCAACATCCAGTACTTTGTTGGAGAGACTCCCGCGTGGACGCTTCTCCGAAAACTACAATATTAACCACTTCATGTCTAGGATCACTCGTTATCTATACTCCACATCCTCATGAGCTTAATTTCGTACTTTCCCCCCTTATGCTCATATCACACACAACATTCTGGACTGGAGCTAGATAATCACAAAGAACTGTACCAAATAACAGAGACCACATCGTTTGAGGACTATCAACAGCAGCAACAGTTAAAATGCTTGTCACATGTAACCCGAAGAGAAAATAATGTCATAATCATGATGTAGATATTCTACATTACTTCAAATAAAAGGTTAGAAAGGAAACCCCACCCATCAGTACTGGAAAGAACGGGAACAAAGACTGGACTTGAGAAATTTATTTTCCTGTAAAAACTGTTTTGAGGGAAAAAAAATTCCATAAATTTCAATCGAAATCAGCAGTAGCTGCTCGGACAAGGAATGCCAATTGTTTTCTTTATGTGGTACCGACTAATATTATCATTATCATTACCATAATACTAAAGAAGCCAATCTTGCCAAAGTACCCCAGGGAATATCAGGGCAGCCATAGTCTGAGTGGTGTTTTCTTTTCTTTTCGTGCTTCGTATCGAGCGAAGACAAAAATAACAACCTTTATTAAAAATTGACTATTTGTCAGATTTTAAATCCGAACGTGACAAATGACTACAATGAGTGTTTGATTTACAAACACTCGAAGAATACTGAAAAAGACAAGTGTTCCGGCATAAGAACTATTAAATTTGCTTCAGCCTTTAGTAGAAAGCAAATTGTAACCAACATTGGTTCACGAATCATTTCAGCATTGAACCTTTCTTTCACAATTTCATTAAAACTAAAGCAGTTCATGCGGATATGAAATAATTAAAGTGCTACTATGCCCCACATCTCTGTAGGCTCTCCGTAATTTCCTATCATTTGAAACTCTTTTTTTAAAAATCGGAATCACCCCATGAAAGGCAATACAGCCACTATGACACGAGGGGTTACAGGGTGTGGAAGAATTAGGAAAAGAAACATTAATAATGAGCAGAAAGAGGAAAGAGTAATCAGGAGAACAGTAGACAGCGACTGACATTGCATTTAAATTTTAGCAAATAAAAGCTGG
>OZ038488.1:98862231-98877231 GCA_964036315.1 Acanthosepion esculentum | reverse complement strand
GTGTGAGAGACCTCGTCGAAATTATGTAGGGAAGAGAGAGTTTTAGAATTTATTTTTATTTTTACTACAATATTAATATCGAGGAGGAGGTGGGTAAGGACCAGACCTTGACCTATTTAATCGGTCAACTCATATATATTACAATAAACCAAGTAATTCGTAAAGGAAAAGCCCTAACAATACCAAACCTTGCTAAAGAAAAGGATAGCGAAAAAGTGAAGTGAAAAACCTAACATCTTCCTAATTAACAAGCAAGAACCCATGTAAATTATTGCTTTACACGTCTAAGCTGTTAGAATTCATCGGCTGGGAAAATCAGCATTCGAAGTTTAGAACTTTCTCTGGTATTGAATACTTTCCCGTTTTCCTGCCACTAGGATATATATACGCAGACTTGAAAATATTTAATGTTTTGAAATTACTTATTTTTTATCTGAAGTATCAAGCTTCCTCTCATTTGAAACGTTTAAAACTACATTTCTCACTTAACGTATTAATCTCTATCTATAAAAGGCAGGATGTGTCTGTGTGTGCAACGAATTCACGGCCGCAATTTTCGACGGATTTGCACCAAAATTTACATGCACATGCTCCAAGTTAGTGAGAAGGCCAAGACCGACATTGCATTTCCCAACTCGCATCGATAGTCGAAATAATTGATTTTTTCATGCTTCTACAGCAGTTTTCATGTAGTTTGCGGTCATTTTCTACTGGCCAGTGTGAGAGCCTATAGCTGGCTGCCACGAATAGGCAGGAAGATTCTATTGGCCAGCGTGAGAGCCAACAGCTGACTGACACGAATGTTAACTAGCATGCTAGCATGCAAAAAAAAAACGATAGCAGCATTCGTCACAAGTGGGAAAAATTTAATCTGCATGGCACTTTACTCCAATTGGCTCATTCGCTTGCTTAAACTCAACGTTGATTCTGATTCCGCAGAACTGGGTTGGGTGTGAAAAAGTATTTGTTGTTAACATTCTTTTTTCATTCGTTTTTTCCAGTTACGAGTCCTTTTTTAAAGCTGATCGTTTTGTGTTCATTTTGTTTAGTTCTTTTTTCGTAACAGATTTAATGTTTAGTATAGAGCTTAGACAAAAATTCGCAGTGTGAGATAGGCAAGAAGTAAGGCATGTAGCAACATCAGCACGGCAAAGGGCACTCCTTTAAACCCAAGGAAGGGCAAAAATATTTTAAGTCAAGTGATAGCGATTGCTGCACGTGTCGTACGATTTTTTAATCAAGCACGGGCAACGCCGGGCCATGCTGCTCGTTGTTTATATTACTCACGGATTTATGATCACCTATAAAATCATTTTTTCTTACTAATTAACCCGTAGCTGGATGGAAAATAAGTGGATAGGTGTACAAGTGTTGAAACTTATGGCACTCGACATCATGATGCTGTGCTCAATAGACGAACACGTTCTTGAAGAACTTACATCAATAATGACGACATCATGTCCTCTGATCCTCACCTATGGTAACCTTCTCGTGAGACCAATGGAGACATGCCCGATGTCCACAGTAAGTGGACAAATGTATTTAAAGACAAACATGATAATAGTATAGACTGAGGTAAATATCAGTTTTCATATATGCCACCAATGTGGACAAAAAGGTTAAATCAGTACCATTATAACATTAGATTGTGCGTAAAATGGGGGTTGGGCTTTCTGTTATTAAATAATAAACTGATGCCCTTAGAATTACTACATATTAATATAGAAATTGGAAAATATATTTATAAAACCAGACAACTTCCCAAAAATAAGGACCTCACAAAAATATCATTTTTTTTATATATTTCATTTTTTTGTTATTAGGGATTCATTCTGTGTCATAACATAGCTTGTCAATGTATGTCGTGACTAGGTGATCATCTTATCTGGCTCCATGGTTAAGTATCTAGTACAGTAGGTCACTCGCTAGTCTGCAGTGTCCAGCATAGCGCATTCTGCGTTCGAGTAGGATTGTATAAAATCTTCTAAAAATTAAAAACAATCCAACTCGTCGTTATTTTATGTTCTAGCATACACGATGCGGATCGGAGGAATTTTCTCTTTCTTCAGTATGAATAGAAACGATTGGAAGAAATAAATACAACGAAATAGGAATGAAAAATGTACTTCTGCTTTATTTTCAGTATGTAAATTGAAATATATAAGCGCTGGTTTTTCAAAATTTCTTTATTACGTTTTCTGTTCAGTGCACTACTATAGGGTATAAACATTTAAAAATTTAAATTAATAATTTTATAAGTGTCATTAAAGTTATTTAAAGCAGTTTGACACAAACCAATTACACGAGGAGCATTCCTGAAATAGCAGTCAGCGACCAATTCGTTTATTGACCAGATCGCTGGAACGGAACGCGGTCGTTATGTGAGGAATGATTATATTAAAAAGAAAAATGATCTTTTTTTAAAAAAACAAACAGAAATCGAAAATCTATTTAGAAAAGGAAAGTAATAGTATAAAATAAGCAAAAACTGTATGAAATTATCTCACTTGATAATGATTTCGGGAGAGCTTGATTGTTTTTTGTTGGTGGTTGGTGGTGGAGGGGGTGATAGCGAATGCGCATTTATTGAAATCAGGTTCATATAAGTGAAATTAAAATAATCAAGTTTCGTTTTCAGGCTATCACGACTGAATAACAAAATTCTAATCGTTTGCTCGCGGCACAAGTAATTTTGGGGCATGGAGGTTGGTTGTTAACAGGAAGGGGAAGTGAAAGACTCGATGAAATGCGGCAAATACTTTTGATTCTAGGAGGAATCGGGATAAGGAATAGTAACAATTTCTGCAATGGAATGACGAGGGAATTAAAGAGTAATAATGGAATGCAATTAATAAAATTGCTTCCCAGAAACCAACTAATAATTCACCGTTTCTTAGTCTCTTTTGTTTGGTAAGAAGAGGGTGAGTAGCGAGGGTTTTGGGTTTGGCACGTAGCTGATATTAGCATGTAACAGATAGCTATTATGATAAATACTAATGACAAATACTAATGATAGCTACTAATGATAAATGATGGTTTGGTGGGAAAATAATTATTGGAGGCGATGAAACTGATATTCGAAATTGATGCAGAATAAAAGAAACAACGCTAGAGTATAGACGGGTTTATTATTTTATTAAATGTTAATTTTTAAAAAACTAATATCTTGATTTTTCTGTTAAAAATTCTCCTATGCGATAATGGCCTTGTATAAAAATAAAAATAATTCGTTATATACATTTAGTTAAGTGATGGTCGTTAGTCCAATTTTTGAGTCAGGCAATTAAAACACAGGAGAATGAGAAAAAAAGTCAGAAATAGAAACTCAATGACCGATTAACTAGAAGGAAACTGACACAAGATAGTCTCTCGCTGGGACAAGCACAACGCGAATACTCGGCAGACATGGACTGAATAAAGGGTTTAGTCCAAAATTCCTAGGTTGGCGATTGCAACAAACATCAGCTACAGCTCGAACCTTATGATTATAGGAAGCAAAATGATGACTCTAGAAAGAATATATTACTTGTTTTTTTTTCTCGCTGCAGATCTATCTATCTATCTATCTATCTATCTATCTATCTATCTATCTCTCTATACATATATATATATATATATATATATATATATATATATATATATATATATATATATATATATAAGTGAACATTGAAGTCAACATTTATGGGCGACATGCTGTTTCATGCTAGACGTAATCGTCATGCCTGACGATTGCATCTGGCATGAAACAGCCTGTCGCCTCTAAGTGTTGACTTCAATGTTCACTTTTATATTTACACACGCTCTATTTCTGATATTGAGCACTTTATCCCATAAATATAGCAGACCTTAAAAGTATATTTCTTCATATATATATATATATATATATATATATATATATATATATATATATATATATATATATATATGTATATGTGTGTGTGTGTGTGTTTGTGAGTTTGTGCGTAAGGAATAAGGATTCCTTAAAAAACCAGCATGGTAATAATTTATTTCATGGGTTATTTATGTCATCTAATTTGACATTAAATAAAGATACAAACCTAATTTGGACAATAACCTACAATAACGATCAAGCAATCCTTCCATAACTGAATTAGGAATAATTTTTAAAAATACTAAAAAGAATAATACAAACTATACTGGTAACCTATTTTAGTAATCTTTTACTATTAAATGGTTCCAAAATTTTAAAAATAAAAATAAGGCTAATTTCATCCAATTTGACAATAATAAGCCATGAAATAAATTATTACCATTATGAATTTTCAAGGATTCCTTATTCATTATTATAATATTACTCTGTTTTTACATTGGGCTCTCTTTAGATTCATATCATCCTTGGAATTATCCCTACTAAATATCCTCATATATATATATATATATATATATATATATATATATATATAATATGTGTATGTATACACACACACACACACACACACACACACACACACACACATATATGTATATATATATATATATATATATATATATATATATATATAAAAGTGGACATGGAAGTCAGCGCTTAGAGGCGACAGTCTGTTGCCTGACGATTGCACTAGCATGAAACAGACTGTCGCCTCTAAGTGCTGACTTCCATGTCCACTTTTATATTCACACATGTTCTATCTCTGATATTGAGCACTTTATCCCATAAATATAGCACACTTTGAGACTATATTTCTTCATATATATATATATATATATATATATATATATATATATATATATATATATATATATATATCAAAGAGAAAAATTAACGTCGGCAACACTTGGCGACTCTGTTTTATGCTTGAGCGCAAAATACACGTATTTGAGTAGACACTTAGATTATTTTGTCTACAGGCCTCCACACCCGAGAATGCCTAATAAAGAAAAGGCGCCCCACCCCTGGCAGGATACGAACTTGTGTCTCGCTTTGCAGAGTGGGGGCACTTTCTTGTCCGGCGTATTTTGACCGCACCACCGCGGGCAGTTTCACAATCAAGCAACTTTTTTATTTGCCTTAAAGCACATAAACTCGTTCAGATTATCTCGAAAGGCATCGATTCAGATTCGGGTATTCGCTAAATATAAGGTTTTAGGTTGAAAAAATATACAATATATATATGTATGTATACATGATATGTGACATGTAGCTGTAAATCTTTGCCGTACTAGAGTTATCACCATTGCATTAGCGACGCCAAGTGGCAGTGACTTTATGGCAATAGCAGAAAGTTCTAAAAATTTGGGAGATAAAAAGACCCCCGCCCCCGAGTCCAGATCTTAACATATATTACCACTGCTGCATGATGTCGATTAGTATTATGCTTGTAGAAGTCTTCCTGTATCATGAATGGCAACAGAACAGTGTGAACAATATTTTGTCTTACTATTTAACCCGTACCTGGAGGGAGAACAGCTAGATTTCTACAAAGGTTTACAAGAGTTGAAACTCATGGCACTTAACATCATGATGCCAATTGTTAGTTCTGTGCTTCATAGTCGAACGCATTCTTGAAGAACTTACATCAATGAATACGATAGCATGTCGCCTGATCCTCACCTATGCTATCCTTCTCATGACATCATTGGAGGCATGCTCGTTGTCCACAGTTACTGGACAAATGTATTTAAAGACACACATGTAAAAGCCTGATAATAGTACAGACTGAGGTAAATATCAGTTTTCATATAAGCCGCCAAAATTGGCAGAAAGTTTAAATCAGTATCATTATAGCAATAGACCGTGTATAAAGTGGAAGATGGTTTTTCTGCTATTAAATAATAAACTGATGGCTCTAGAATTACTACATATTAATATAAAAAATGGAAATTATATCTATAAGGCCCGAAACCATTCTAAAAATAACGACTTAACAAAAATATCATTTTTTATATCAATTTTTTATTTATTAGGGATGCATTCTGTGTCATAACATAGCTGTCCAATGATGGTGGTTACTGGACAGTCAACTGTGTCCACGGTCACGTGTCTAGAACAGTAGATCATTCACAAGTTCTTGTCTTGCACGCCAGCAGTGTCCTGCAAAGCTTATTCTGCGTTCGGGTAAGATTGTAGAAATATCAGGGATGGGCACATAGACCTGTGATTTAGTTGAATGTTGTCTCCAGGAAATGTTAAGCAAAGCTCTCTGCATCCGAATGTAGGTTCCATCAAGCGTAGACCTAGGGTTTTAGTCCTCTAATGACTTTCTGACCTTGATACAGATCCTGATTGTTGCCGTGATAGATCCATGAAGGTCCTTGTTAACTGGGCCGAATAAATAAAAATGAAAGAATAATGTGTCGTCATTTTGACTGCATGATTAAAATACGAATTCTCCTTTATGCGACTTTCTTTTTTAAAAAAAAAGGCAACTCGTTTCTAAGCAACTGTAATCAAATTTGACTGAATCATAGGCAACACGGATACTGACCTCAGAGCGGCTTAACCAATTACAAAAAGAAGGAAAAGGTAAAATTCAATTAAAAGTGTTACTGAATATATTATTTTATACTGTATTCAAGGCTTCTATCAATCGTAATACTTTAGTTACATAGAAATGTTTTTCTTTTCTACTACACCCAAGCATAAAAAAATATAAGCAACTGTTGAGTATTAATTCTTGAGCAAACATTAAACAACCCGAGTACTGGTCAAAATGTCAAGTTTCTTATGAAAATTGTTTATTATTTCAATAGAAAACTGAATTTAATTGTAACATATACATTTTCGTCAGTTGTTCGTTATGCCGTGTATGTACAGGACAAAAATATACAGGGTGTCTCCCAAAAATTGACAACATTTCGCAGACCAATAGTTTTGGCAATTCTTGTTGAAATAACCTGAAATTTTCACAGAATGTAAAGAACCAAATCAAGATTTTATATTTGATGTTTCATTTTTGTTCTGTTTTCAGGTTGAGCCATGCCGATGACTATCAAAGAGAAATAATTTTGCGTCTTGGAATATGCTCGCACACAATTAGCCAAGATTATGCAGGTTCAATGCCAAATTTGGAAAAACTTCACCAACTGGCAAACAAATTTGGACTTGGTACCAAAACTTTAAAGAGGAATGTTGCTTATGCAGGGCTTAAGGATCACATAGACAATCATCAAAATCAGAAGAGAAGGTCGATCAAGTTTAAAAAAGCTCTTTTTGAAACCCTAAGAAGTCCGTAAAGAGAACAAGGCAATGCATATATTGAGCACTTATAAAATGGGCCCCAGAATAAACTTATGATGTTCAACACCTAAACCGTTCAATTTCATTGAGTTAGACTTAGTAGTTTTCAAAATAATTGCTTTTAAAATGTTTTCACATTTTTTGGGACACCCTATATTTTATCGGCTGAACATTCCCTTGTAATTTATACGTTTTTACAGGGTGAAAGTGACTGGAAAGAAATTTAATTACAGTTCCTGTTGGTCGCTTTATTCCAATCCTGTAACTTCTGCGACATCTAAAATCTGTAAAGCGAAAGATACAATTCCATTGATCTTAAAATTCTCCTTGGCTGGGTTGAAACCTAATTTGCCTTCAGGCAAATCAGGGCTCAAAGTTGAAGCAAATGAACTGGAAAACGCAAAGATTTCAACTTCTGAATGACGCTTCCCCATTAAATTAAAAGGATATTGATCATGGGGTGACCTGATGCATTTACGTCGACAGCAGCTGCTAGGACTGGACAAATTTTGCACCTATCCACCAGTGCGCATGTGGAGAACCACAGTAACTCGTTATTGTACTGCATCGGGGACAGCCGAATAAATGCTGGTCTTGTAGATGGGTCTCGAAATTAAAGCAAAGCTTCCAATTCCGAAAACAGTACCGCCCAATTACACTAAAAGGAGAAATAAATATATTTCCTGAATACTTTGTAACAGATATCGCGGCGAATGTGTAGTCGTTTTTTTTTTAAATCATTTTACCCCCAACTGTGGAGAACCATTATCGCCGACATTCTGAAATGACAGGGAAAATAAAAGAAGACATCCCCAAGCAAAGTGACAATGCTACTTAGAAACATAAAGTTACTAAACGTTTTTGAGGAAAAGTTACAATAAAAGAACGGTGGTAAAAAAATACATACGATTGTGATTGATGCTTCATTTACATTTTCGAAGATCGTATTTGACCGACCTCCCACCAACCCCCCAAGAACCAGAAAAGAATTCCACAGGCAAGAAGTACGAGAGAAGTAGGATAAAACTATATAATGATGTGACTTAATTGCCAAACTAGTACCACACGCCTCTTCGTTTGCGTTCCGTATACCTTCAGGGCGTAGGCGACCGTAGCTCTCTCTAACTTCCTATCCTTTATAGCGCTAAGATTTGTAGCTCTTACTATCTATCCCAGTCCCTAGTCTGCCATGCACTTACACAAGCTCGTCAGGTAGATTACACGTCTTTTCCCTATGCCCCACCATGTACTGCAAGTGTAAAATTCTCCAAGCCTTCTGTCTTCATTACGTGACTCAGAAATTTCAACAGTTTCTTTCTGTCCATTTTCTTTCCAATTTCCTTAAAACTTCCTAGTTGCTCACATGTTATGGCTATGTTATTCTTAGAACCTTCTTGTATAGCCACATCTTTCTTTCTCATGTCTCTCTCGTCGTCTATGAGGAAATTGTCCAGTATCCAATTTCATATATGAATGTTAAATAGCAGCTCGGCACTCTTTTCTTTGTTTCTAGCTTATTTTACCAATTTCTTCATAATTTGTTTAACTTCTGGAAAGCATCATTCAATATCTCCAGGCATCTTCGGATTTCGATGTCACGCCTTCCCTAGTCTGCTATAATATTTATGAAAAAGAAAACAAATGTTCTTGTTTGATTCTGGTTTCTCCAATTTGTGGTTCACACCTTAGTCTGTCCCTCTTGTTAGCAATATTTAACACCCTTTTCTAGCTTTTTTTATTTACCTGAACAAGAAAGTCCCGCAATTTTCTTTCCCTGTCTGCCATCAACACAGCGTCATATGCATGTGTTTTTAAGACTCTGCCGTAAAAGAGGATTAATACTACATTGCAGTAGAAAACTAAAACTAAAACCAATACCTTTATCCATTGTGCCATGTGTCCTCGGCACAGTGGATAAATGCGTTGGTTAGATCCAGTGACAGGTCCCAAATAGTGTGAGTTCAATACCCGGTTAAGGCAGTGGAGAACTTGGAGAGGGGAATTAACAGGAGATAACTGATAACTGACATCCATTAAACATGGCACGTGGAACTAGAACAGTCTTCTCCAGTGAGCGAAATAAAGGGTTCAGTTCGACATTCCAACCACCTGAAGAAGGCCGGAGCGTACAACGGCCGAAACGTTGTAATAAATATGGCGACAAAGATGTGGACAATAGTCCGAATAATGTAAATAGTGTACATAATACCTCATCTCAGAAATATAGACAAATAACAATTATAAATTATATGCAAATCTTACACCAAGTATAATTCGCATGGCGTCTGATCTGAGTTGATTGAAGCTCTAATGTGTACATATTTTCATTGGGTAATAAAGATGGGCTGCAGTGAATATCCTTTTTCTCCATTGATTGTCTTGTCAGCTGCCTGACGATAACCAGTCGGATAGATCCATTAGTTGCTGGCGTATTGTGCATCTCTGTTCATGAGCAGGAATAGAGGAGGAGAATCATGGTCAGGTGTCGAAAGGAAAGGCTTTTTTTTCATTTTTGAAGGATAAGACAACCAAGAAGACTTTAGAGTCATGTCTTGATAGTTGGGAACATCCTCACTCGTAGACCGACTAAGCAGGGATTTATGGCCCTCCACTGCGACGTTATGGGCTATTTTTAAAAGTTTTTTTTTTATCAAAGCTTGTTAACATTTGGCTGGGATGCATGTGTCTGGTATACACTTATCAGATTGGGTAACATATATTGGGCCATGTATATTAGCAACTCGGCGTCACTTTGTTGGCGTGATACACCCTTACTCAACAATAATAATATATTAACCACTATCTGAGACAGAAAAGATTGTACTCATTAGCACCGCTCATGAAAAACTCTATCGTAATAGAAAATGCTAAATATCTTCCTTTACCTCTGGTCTCAAGTAAAAGATTTGGTAAATGATTTTATCAACCAGGGAAATAGGAAATAATAATAATAATAATAATAATAATAATAATAATAATAATAATAATAATAATAATAATAATAATAATGCAATGTATCTTTGAAGATATTCGAAAATCTGTCAAAATACAAGGACCTTGAAATAGAAACCTAAAAAATGTGGTACATGGGAACATCAACAATTCCTGTTGTAGTTGGAGCCCTTGGACTGGTTGGAAAAGATTCCAGTAGGCTGATTGAAGGGATCCCTGGAAGTCAATGCCTCAAAGAGATACAAAACATTTTTCTGACAAGTACAGACCACACTTTACGAAGGGCTTTATCTATGTAATTATTTTTTTTTTAATTTTATTTATTTATTTTTTTTTGCAGTGGAAAGTGTCATGATGCCATTTCTAACCTTAGGTTCCTGGGCGGGGCCCGGAAAGAAATGTGTAAACGCCAGATATCAAAGGAAATAATAATAATAATAATAATAATAATAATAATAATAATAATAATAATAATAATAATAATAAACCGAATGACTGATGCAATTCACTATTTTACAACGCTTACAGAAGAGCGTGATTTAAGTAAAGAAATGGCACTGTTTAACAATATTTTGACATTATGTCTATTTTCTCTATTTTATGTTTAAAAAAGTACATACAAGTAAAAAAAAATACAAGTCTTTGTACAAAGGCCGCTTGTCTTAAGGAAACTAGTACTGGTAATCAACACGACAAAGCCAAAGAAACGAAGCCAGCGTGAGTGGAATGCAACTAAAGTGTGGGTAACATAATGAGGACCGTGATCATTTTGATGCATATCTAATTATCTTCATGTGTTTTCCGGATTGAAAGGCTGGCAGATTCTGAATACTTTTTCAGAAAGTTTACCTTAAGATATTCGTCGAAATTGCTGTCGTCCGAGATTTTTTTTTTATTTTGCTTATTATGATTATTGCTATTATTATAATATAATTTTTTAATTTTTTAATTGTCGTCTGGTATAAAATTGTTTTAATAATCTGCCATGTTATTGTAAAAGAGGCCATAGATATTTCAGTCCTGGCTTCTAACTACTGACCTGTCAACATTATATTCACCGTTTTCGTCTGTTTCGATATGTGCTCTTGAAGGCTTTCATAAAATCACTCCTTTTTTCTTGCTGAATGATTTTCTGCAAAGAGCGCCTGCTTAATCAGCACAGGTCCGTGTAAGACGAGGTAATAAAATTGTGGAAAGAGGAGATCAACATTCAGCAAATAGAATTTTTGTTTTTTAATAGAGTAAATATTTTTACTTTGTTCAAATCCACTGAAGAGACACGCGAGTAAAACGCATTAAAAAAAAGCTAATATTAGAAACTGTTGTTATTCAGTGGAATGAATATGGTGGCCATTCGATTGAAAATAAAAGAAATGGTTTGAAATTTAAAAAATGAAAAACGGAAGAGTGGGGAAAAAGAAAATGGAGAGCGTAAGAATAATTATCTGAGTGGAGAAAGAAATTAGAGATAGATAGATAGCGAGAGAGAGAGAGAGAGAGAGAGAGAGAGAGAGAGAAAGAGAGTAATAAAGAAATGAAGGAGAGGGAGACAGAACAAAGGGAGTGGAAATAGTGAGGGTAGATAGATAGATAGATATATAGAAAGAGAAGGAGAGAGGAGAGGGGCAAGTTGAATGAAAATTGCAAAAGTTGAAATAAAAGGAGGAAGAAAGAAAGAATTAAGAGAGAGAAAGAGAAAGGATTTAAGAAACAATGAAGCTAGAGAGAGAGAGAGAGAGAGAGAGAGAGAGAGAGAGAGAGAGAGAGAGAAAAGAAAGACCGAAAGGAAAAAAAGAAAAGAATTTTGAAAGAAAGAAAAGATAAGGAAAAAGTTAATAACAGAAAATAAAGTAAAAGACAGGGTGAATGATTAAAGAGAGAGAGAGAGAGAGAGAGAGAGAGAGAGAGAGAGAGAGAGAGAGAAAGAGGAAAGAACGAAGGGAGAAGACCAAATACTCATACATTGTAAATATATACTACCCATAAATTATATTTATAAGTATTATATTACTTTTTTTACATCCTGAAGATAGTTCAACAGTAGCATTACCACATTTACACCCACATTAAACTTTTAGTCGCAGCCGTCGATGAAATTTAATTACTGTCTATCATATATTTTACGTTTGTTCTGTTGTATATATTTTTATAATTTACATTGAGCTCTATATACGTAGTAAACACAAATTTTGCTTTTACATATACATACATACATACATGCATGCATGCATGCATATATATATAGAGAGAGAGAGAGAGAGTAAAGGTAATCAATCCATTGGTATATAATCCAAGTGGATCCATAATAGCGATTTTCCAAGCGTAGCTCGGATGTGACACAAGGCAAAAAGTCTGGGGCACCCTGTGAAGATCGAACTCACTACTCAATTGTAATTGTCCTAGCGAGACAAGCTTGCTAACCATTACACCGCCTGGAGGTGCCCATCCATAGTAATGTGAAACTTAAAACTGATCCACAAAAAGAGCTCTATGTATCTATTATTACAGAGCAAAAAATATTACACAAAATCACCTCATATGAGGAATAAGTTTATTCTGACCGACGAAAATATAAATCGCGAGTCTTTTTCAACCCTGGTATAGACTGAGTTCGTGTCGGAAATGGGAATTTAACTGAGAAAGCTATAAAAAAAACCTCAACTCAGTCAATACCGGGGTTGAATAAGACTGAAGAATTATATTTTCGTCTGCCGAAATAACCTTAATCACGATATGAGGTGATTGCCCATAGGAACCACTTCTTCCACCGTTTTCGTAGTGATATTTCAGACTCCAATAGACGTCTATTTACCTCTGCCCGTAACGAGTGTAAGCGAATCCTCGACGATGCCAAGTCACTATAAGTCCTCCCCTGTTCAATCAGTTTGAGGTCCTGACCACCTCTGCCGACAAGGCCGAATGCTTTGCTCGGAAGTTTTCTTCCAATTCTACACTAGACTCTTCCGGGGTACCCTTGCCCGATTTCCCTCCCAGAACTGAGGCCCTCTTGGACGGATTGCACATAACCCCGTCGTCGGTATTGGGCATTATTTCTAACTTAGATCACCACAAGACTACTGGTGGTGACGGAATACCAGCCATTGTCCTGAAGAAATGCGCACCTGAACTGTCGCCTCTCCTCTCTAAATTATACAACCGCTGCCTCAAGGAGTCCTGATTTCCTGACTGCTGGAAGTCCTCAACCATTGTTCCTGTCTTTAAGAACTCTGGTGACCCCTCCGACACTTCCAATTACCGTCCTATCAGTCTCCTACCCCTCTTCGGCAAAGTCTTCGAGGCCATTATCAACACCGAAGTGATTAATCATCTGATATCCCATGATCTACTCTCAGACAAGCAGTATGGTTTCCGCTTTGCCCGATCTACTGCCGATGTGCTTACAGCCATCACTGAATTTGTCTACCAAGCTATCCATAATAACGGTGAAGCTCGTGCCGTGGCCCTTGACATCTCCAAAGCATTTGATAGAGTTTGTCATGCCGGCCTTCTTCGCAAGCTCCAGGGTTATGGTATCACAGGTCGATTGTTTGACCTAATACAATCATTCCTGTCAAACCGGGAATTGAAGGTCGTTCTCAGTGGATTCATCTCCAGCTCCTATCCCACTAACGCAGGTGTTCCTCAAGGATCCATCCTAGGCCCTACTCTGTTCCTCATATTTATAAACGACCTTCCTGACGCCATAGACTCCCAAGTCGGCATCTACGTTGCAAATTAACTCCGCGCATCTCTTAATTGTGATATCTATCTTATTTAAGAAATCCTGTCGAAGGTAGCAAGGGGCACTTCGGAGAGTGTAGAGGAACCTCGGTAGCGAAAAACTGTTCTTCAAGAGGAAGAGGGCTGGGTGTGCATCAATTAATTGCAATTTCGCAGTCATTCTTGTTAGAATGACATGCATAGTATCCAACCACTCTCGAATTCTTTCAAAAAATATTCTTTCAAAAATTTTTAAACTACCAGAGTCTCTCGTTTCGTGCGCATGTGTAGACGTGGCAGCATCAACAAAGCCCAGTCACAAAAACTTGTTTTCCCATTTTCTAATACTACTTATATCTTATATATATATATATATATATATATATATATATATATATATATATATATATATATATATATATATATATATATATATATATATATAGTATATATATATATATATATATATAGAGAGAGAGAGAGAGAGATATTACTTTTTATTATAAGGGATTATAATAAAAAACATTTTGAAATTGCTACACAAAAGCTTTCACGTTTCAATACTATGATTGTACTTCTTCAGGCGATGGTAAGTAACTGGTGATTAAATGATTTTTAAGGAAATTTTAAAATAAAGTGTTACCTCTTTTCCGAAAGTTAAAGAGGGCGGACTTAAGGTTAGAATATTGACCGACAATTATTTTAATATATTTTCTGTTTATACGTTAATTTTATAGATACACTTATTTAAGTAAATGCACTGTTTATAATAATCTATTAATTACATTTACCGCCCTGAATGTCCTGTGTCCTATATATATATATATATATATATATATATATATAGGTGTTTTTTAAATAATTGTTTGATTCTTTCTGTGTGCCAGTGTACCATCTAGTACTTGTAAAATATGGGTGGATTAATTCATAATCCAATTTTCTTGAGTTAGAAAAAACTTATGGGTGATTGTTATGGTATCATCGGATCGCGAAGAAACTGGATAATTTGATCAGGCAGGCCTTAATAATTGAGATTTTAATTTAAATAAAAGCTGGAGATTTAATTGTTTGCTATTCTTTAACTCAGAATATTCTTTTCATCTGAACCGTTGGAACGTGTAATGATG
>OZ038488.1:98834731-98859731 GCA_964036315.1 Acanthosepion esculentum | reverse complement strand
CCGAGAAGTTTTGTGTAGGATTCAGGTCCGATTCTTGTCGGACGACTCATATTTTTTACTATTAAAACAATTGTCGGACTTAGTCTATTTGATTATATATATATATATATATATATATATATATATATATATATATATATATATATATGACTTGGTGCATGTTTCATTAAATAATATCTACAAGTTTTGTCTATTTATTTTATGCAAATTTCTTTCATATCGTCTGATAAGCTTAATAACATTATCATTGAAAGACGAAAGAAAATGTCCATATGTCGAACCTCGAAAATAAGATATTTACAGATTTAAAAAAATCATCCATCTATCTCAGATATGTCGATGATATCCTTATGTTAGTTAAAAATACAGATGAAAGACTTCAACTTCAAAAATTTTTCTAAAATAATTCTGTCCTTAAATTCACGTATGAACTCAATACTACTAATAAAATTCCCTTCCTTGACATATTGATAAACACAAATAATAACAAATATACTATTTCGCCATATAAAAAACGTACCAGCATAAATTCATGTACACTTAACAACACGATCGAATGTCCATATTATTACAAAATAGCAATTATAAAAAATCTAATGCATCGTGCAGAAACTAATTCATCCACAAAACAGATTTTTTTACAGTGAACTAAAGAATATAAAACAAACACTTATTAATAATAGCTTTCCAAACTATATAGTTGATGAACAAATAAGATGCTTTCTTAGAAGTCTTAATACTAAGCAAATAGAACATAATACTGCTTCTACTAATCTCAAACATATTAATCTCCTATATCGTAATCAAATGCATACTAATGATAAACAAGATAAAAATATACTAAAAAAATTTCCTAAATACTAATATATCTACAATAGATCATAGCAAAAAAATTAAGTTACTCATATATTACACTAAATCTAGTGTATCCAACTCAATTATTCGCAATGTTTCTTCCCCAGCCGTTATCGATTTGCAAAAAACCAACATAGTTTACAATTTCAAGTGGCCTTTGGGAGATTGTATCTCCAACGGGTTAAATAATATTTATGTTGGTCACACCACAAACTCTCTTTCACGACGCTTGACTCTACATATGAATAAAAACTCTAACATTTTTAGGCATTTAAAACAACATGCCTGGCCGCATACACAATTCCGGAAAATCCTCGTTGAAAACATAACTATACTTAAACATGAAAACAATAAAACAAAAACTAAAAATTCTTGAAGCTATATACATAAAACAGTTGAAACCTAACCTGAACAAAATAAACTATGAAAACTTCACAAATATACTCAAATGCCTATAACTGATAACAGAAACCATTGGTTTATACCAACGGCTTCCCATACTTAACAATTTTCATTTTCACTCTCGTGTGATCATGTGTGACGTCAGGAGCCGCGGTGCGATTTTCGCTTCCAGCGTCTCGTATGCACGATCTTGTCGTTGGATTGAAATCTTCTGTGCAAACAAAAACAGACTATCATTATTGCTATGTCCGTGTATTGTTTAATATATTGTAATGTTATTGTACCTCTTTGATGATAGCTTATGTAAGCTGAAAGCTTAGATAGCATTAAAAACATATATCAATATTGTAATTTCCTTTCGTCTTTCAATTGTAATGTTATTAAGCTATTCAGAAAATATGAAAGGAATTTGTATAAAATAGACAAAATTTGTCTATATTATTTAATGAAACTTGCATCAATGAAAAATGCTGTCTAAATATACACAATTTAATATATATATATATATATATATATATATATATATATATATATATATATATATATATATATATATATATAAAATGAAGAGGTTATAATGGTTCCAACGAGAGAAAAGTGTGTATATTAAAAAGAAGAGAGGTACCGCAAACTTTTTTGGTTGTAATGTGGGTTTTTGAAAAATATTATTCTTTATTTTTCATAGTTTTACAACACGTGTTTCTTGTCTCACGACCGTCTTCCGGTAAAGGGTGGAGATTTCCACATATTATTAAAAATAATTAATTTTTTTCCTTTATGTTTTTCAATGTTAAATATTCTCGATATGAGACATTCTCTGTTTTTATGTTGGTCATTCGAATGTCTTTCTTTAAATGGCAGTGAAGTGTTCTATATATATATATATATATATATATATATATATATATATATACTTTATTTTAGGATATTACATCGAAAACGTTAAATTCGCTACACAATTACAGACGTGTTTCGTTGCGTACTATTGTTTCTTATCAGGCAATTACAAATTACGGGCAAGTGAACGATTTATTCAGATTTAAATGCAAAAAAACAAAAAAATGAAAGAGAGTGGGGTGATTATAAGGTTTGTGGATATTACTCAGATCAACCAATCGTATATGACCCTACGTTAAATTTAAACTAAGGGAAGAAGCAAAAATTAACAAATTATTATTCATAAATGGGTCACGACCCGTAGATTTGAAATCAATAGAAGCAACAAACGTTAAACAGGATCGGATGTAAATTGATATATATTCGTTCTCATCATCTTACCTGTATATATTTATATTTCTGAGATGTGGTATTATGTACACTATTTACATTACTCGGACTATTGTCCTCCTCTTTGTCGCCATATTTATTACAAGGTTTTGGCCGTTGTACGCTCCGGCCTTTTTCAGGTGGTTGGAATGTCGAACGGAACACTTTATTTCGCTCACTTTATTTCTAATACCCAGAAATTCATACAGAGATGTCCTCAAGGACACATGGCACAGTGGATAAAGGCGTTAGTTAGATTCAGTGTCAGGACCCAAAGAATGTAAGTTCAATACCTAGTTAAGGCGGTAGAGAACTTGAAGAGGGAATTAAGCAGGATATGACTGATAACTGACACCCATTAGAGATGGCACGTGGAGCTAGAACAGTCTACCCTAGTGAGCGAAATAAAGGGTTCAGTTCGACATTTCAACCACCTGAAGAAGGCCGGAGCGTACAACGGCCGAAATGTTGTAATAAATATGGCGACAAAGATTAGGACAATAGTCCGAATATTGTAAATAGTGCGGTTTATTTGATTTGCATAATAATTTCAGACAGTCTGTAGTTATTGGCGTTAGATACAAACGTATGCTTCAAACTCCTCATCGAAGCCGTAGATATTTGATAGAACCCATTTATTTTAATGTATGCACAATTCGTCTCTTTGAATTCGAAATCTTTTTGCTTTGATTGTTTGAATCATCAATTCGACATTTGGAATCTGAATCAGCATTTTGCTTAGTCAGGATGAGACTTTACATGTTTCTCAGGGAAGGGGAAGAAACAAGACAATGAACAATTCATCTCATTTGTGTTTCCTAATTCGTTGGATTGTATGGAGAACAGATAGACCTGAACGGTATCTATCTCAACTCTTTATATGTCAATTAAGCGTGGGCAAAAGCAGCCAGAAATTTTCGGTTTTCAAGTAAACATTCAGACTCTATTTAGTGGGTGGGGGCTTGTTTGTTGTTGTTGTTTTTTTAAGAACTTGTGTAATTTTTTCATCGACATCATAAATCAAAATTTGTTTGTAAAAAGATGAACATGTTTGATATTTTTTAATATCACTCGGCCAAATCTTTAACGGCAACAAAACCGAAGAAAAAGTACATTTCAGGGTAAATTTCAATGTTTCTTAAATTACTATTTTTTATTTTTCAGAGACTTCACTTTATCGATATGGACAAAAAAGAAAAAATAATTTGTTTTATTAAATTTCAGAGGTCTTAAGCTAATCGTAGTTTAATCTGTATACTAACTTCAGTCAGTCCATTTTCACAAATACGAAATATCTCAAAAACAAACCATTAAAAATAGCAGAAGATTTAGTTAAATATTTTACTAATGATGGAAATAAACGAGTTTAAATTTGACAACTATTGGTTCAGAAATTTTGGACTTATTGCAGCTTATTTCTGTTTATATTTCTGAGATGAGGTATTATGTACACTATTTACATTATTCGAACTATTGTCCTCATCTTTGTCGCCATATTTATCACAACGTTTCGGCCGTTATACGCTCCGGACTTCTTCAGATCGTTGGAATGTCGAACTGAACCCTTTATTTCGCTCACTGGGGTAGACTGTTCTAGTTCCACGTGCCATGTTTAATGAATGTCAGTTATCAGTTATCAGTATGTTTTATTGGAACTATTGAAGTTAATTCCCCTCTCTAAGTTCTCCACTGCCTTAACCGGGTATTGAACTCACACACTTTGGGTTCTGTCACTGGATCTAATTAACGTCTTTATCCATAAACGTTGGAATAAATATGGCGACAAAGATGAGGACAATAGTCCAATAGTGTCTATCTCAACCCCTTATATGTTAATTCAGCAACAAAAATGAGGACAATAGTCCGAATAATGCAAATAGTGTACTTATTCGGATATCTATTTAAAAAAAAAATGTTGGTTTTCTTCTGTCTCATAAAGAAAAATATCTGAATAATTTATTTCTTAAGCTTTTCAAACGCATTTTGAGTAAAAAAAAAATCTAAAGGCGTCTAGCTAATCCCCATTGCAGATTCCTACTCAGCCACATTTGTGTTTTTTCAACACCCACAAAGCCCACATGTGGTTTATACTGCAATAATTCTGAGTGGACCTTAGTTACAGGACAGTCTTAACAGGGCTAGCACACTCAAAGCCTCGGTCACGATGACTTGTGACTTCGTGCTAGCACAACTACCGACGGCTCCCAGGTGTTCCGTCTATCCAGTTTCACGCACAAGGCTTGGGTCAAACCGTGGTATGGTTTTCAGGTATTTTTCCAAAGGTGCCGCACGCTGAAACCGCCTTCCACCAGATCGATAACATCAAAAAGTCAACTTCCTGAAAAATCGACCATGATGAGATTCGAACCCAGGTTAGAAAGTGTTATAGTGAAAGACACCTAGTCTATAGGCAATAGACTCTCCCATTTATTATAAGTAGGAGTCAGTAGTAGTCGATTGAAAAGAGAAGTAGTCAGCGACCACAACTCGATTACTCTGCGTAACACTTTATTACAAGTTCCTAACGTTTCTGTACGTTTAACCTATTTAGGACGCATTTAGTCCGAATACAGTTCCCACTGTGGAAATAACTCCACAACAGAAAGCGAATGTTTTAACCATTCAGCTACTTTTGACTATCTCCGTTAAAACATGTTTTCTTAAGATTTAAAACGAGAATATATTGGATATATTTTATGCCAGCAAATAATGTATGCAAAAGAAGCAGCCAATTTTATATTTAAGGTATTTTTCGATCATATTCCAGTATTTATAGTAAAGTGAATGCGTTCGTTCAGTGAGCCAATGAACAATAATGAGATAATTAGGAAGTGAAACACATCGAAAGGAAAGAACGGTAATAAATTTTCCTAGCGGGCTCTTATAGACTCTAAGTTCGTTTAGTACCAAAGATTACTTGGGTCGTAATGTTTCAGACAAAAGCTAAATAAATTCGACAGCATTTACTTTGGTGTGGCAATCATAATTTAAGTCACATCGTAATCAAGCGTGCGAAGTGTTAATAGATATTCCTGGAGAGACTTCGATCAGTAATGCTTTTATTGGTTTTTTTTGCCAAACATAAATCGATGTATGACCTCAGGATCATTATCTGATGTAGACTTTCTTGAGGGTACCTTTGCCTTTCCGCAATGTACACACACACACACACACACACACACACACACACACACACACACACACACACATACACCGCACCCACCCACACACAGACATGTATATTGGAAGAGAGAGAGAGAGAGAGAGAGAGAGAGAGAGAGAGAGAGAGAGAGAGAGACTATGAAAACCAGCATTGTGTGGTGAGTTGGGTATAATTTTCTCAACTGAAGTGACTTCCATATCATTCCAATATATATATATATATATATATATATATATATATATATATTAGAATGATATGAAAGTCACTTCAGGTAAAATCTTTCTCTCTCCCTTTCTCTTTCTCTTTCTCTCTCTCTCGATATATATATATATATATATATATATATATATATATATATATATATATATATATATGTATGCTTCTGTGTGTGTCTGCCTGTGTGTAAGTTAGCAAGTTAATTAGTGCATAGCTTAATGACAAAAAAATGTTTTATTTTTACACAAATTTTTGTTTCACAATATTTTTCCTTTCTTCCTTGTCAATGCACTTAATCCCATCCAGTAATCACATAAACCGATCATTATAAAAGGAAACTTTCAGATTAAAATTCACCTAGTAACTGTGTCAATCTATGGACACAGTGAAAAATAAACACACATACGCACGTACACACACACACACACACGCACACACACAGACGTATATATATATATATATATATATATGCATGCATTTAATATATATATATGCATGTATTTAATATATATATATATATATATATATATATATATATATCATGTATTTAAGCGTGCCATGAGATTGGCATCTAGGTCCCATCCTTTTAAGGTTGAAATAGCTAAATATAACCGCCACTTCTACTCCAACAGTTTCTTTTCTCGCATTTCCCGCCTGTAGAACTCCCTCCAGTTTACTTGTTTCGCATTTCCCGCCTGTAGAACTCCCTCCCGTTTACTCGTTTCCCTGATTACAATTTTCAAAAATTTAAATGCAACGTCAATCGCCATCTTCTTTCTTCTTGAACACCATTTCACCTTTTGTCCTTTCCTCAATCCTCCTAATATTCAGTCTTTTCTCTCACTTTCACTCTCTATAAATCGTCTGCGTACTAGTGCTCCCCCCACGGCACGTTGATGAAGCGTCTCTGCATTATTGATGTCTGCTGGATAAACCATTTGTTTTATGTGGCCCCACAGATACAAATCCAAAGGCTTGAGTTCGGGAAAACATGCAGTCCATGAAATTGGTCCTCCCATGCTTATGGTAGATGTCATCCGGTGCATCGCTAACAATGTGACTAAAATGTGCTGGAATCCCATTCGTATTAGCAGGGGTACATCCTCTAGCAGGTCTGGAAGTGTGTTCGAAATAATGTCCCTATAGTCAGATCCTTTAAATCATAATGAGAGAACATATGGACCCATCAGACAGTCACTTGCGATTCCAGCCCACACATTAATCGTAAAATGATGCTGTTGTCTAGCCTGGGGATTCCGATCTGCCCACAAATGTCGGTTGTGGAAATTTGTTATTCCATCTCTTCGTCTCATCCATAAACAAGACTGAAGAGACAAACAACGGATCAGCTGTTTGTGCAATAAATCATCGGCAAAAGTTCTGCCATGGTGAGTGATCAGAGGGCGAAAGTGTCTGTACACGTTGCAAATGAGTCTGTAAATTCAAACTGATACAGCCTGCAGCCTCGCGTCCAGTACCATCCGCGCAGCCGTATGTAAAAATCATATCTGCCTGCGCGCTTTATGAATATTCTTTCATTGTTAAACGGAACACTTCTCAGTTAAATTGCTACTACACTCATTAAACACTGAAGACAAACTAGCCACAAGAGTACACGAATGACAAAGGTAACCTAGTCTAGCAACACATCGTCATCTACAGATAACTTTCTTTCAACTTAATATAATTCAAAAACGAAGGATTTGCTGACATATGTTTATATGGACTTTTACACAAATTTTGTAAAAGTATTTTTGATACACCCTATATATATATATATATATATATATATATATATATATATATATATATATATATATATATATATTGTGTGTATTTAGGCAGCATTTTTTCATTAATACATGTCTCATTAAATAATATAGACAACGCTTATCTATATTATTTAATGAGACATGTATTAATATATATATATGCATATATGTATGTATGTATATATATATATATATATATATATATATATATATATATATATATATATAATGGTCTCGCACCTCGATTTCTATATACAGGTTGCGATGAGGAAATTGTTGTCTGAATTACGCAGAAATGAAAATAACGTTGACATCTTATTTTAACGGATATATTTACCAATATTACATAAAAATATCTAGTAAATTTATTCAATAAAATCGCCATTGGCTTCAACCATGGCCTCCTTGGTTTCAGTTAATCTTTCGTGTTGTAAGGAGTTTTTTTGGTCCCTCGCTCAACTGCGCCTCACATAGGGTGCAGTCTGGAGAGTTAGGTGGTCAGATGTAAGGGGTGATGTGGGTGCAGAAATTGTCTGACAGCCATGAATGGGTTCTCCTGCTTGTGTGGCATGGTGCAGAGCCCTGTTGCCAGACATAGGGTACTTCCAGCAGCAAACCTCTTGATCCAGGGCAGCACTACCTATTCAAGGCACTGGATGTAGGCCTCTGTGTTGAGATGGGGCCCCATGGGAATATGAATGCAGGCATAAAGTCTCCATCACTGGTGTTCACTCCAAACACCATGAGGTTGACCTATCATCTAACTCTTTCCGAATCCTCTGCACTGTCCTCAGATTGACACGTAAACACCCTGAAATGTTTGTATTGGAGCTTCCCTCTCGAATGCCAAGCAGTACAGTATGCCGTTTCCAAATTTCTGGCAGACTTGATTGCGTTATGGTGCTCTTTTTCTCATAGGCGATACCCAACTAACCCTACTATACTTTCCAGTCGACAAAATTAAAAGCAAACAACGCGCATGCGCGAAATCAAAATTATAAAATGGCGACAATTCACCCATTACACTGTATGGGGTTCGGGCGCCCGTTATTAGAACTGAATCCACTAACAATTTTACACAGATGATTTTATTAGCTTAAAATGTTTCTAGGTTCGTTTCCCCAAACACATATTTATGGATATTGACAAATAAGCTATGGTAGAATTTGAACTCGTGTTACATAACTGAAACGCTAACATTATATCAAGCCGTACCTATTTGTCACGATTTGTAGACTTATCCCAGTGATACAAACATTATTTTCGTTTCTTTCCCCCGTTTGTGCGGATGGTGTAATGGATAATGGCTCAGAATTGTTAATTGGAGAGTTGAGTTCTAATTCTATTTGGGTTCGTTATATTCACTTAAGGGCAAATATCCTTGAGAAAGGTATGAATCCGCTTCTTCTTTCCCTGTTATGGATTAATTAGTAAAACCTTTATCGCTAAATCATTATTATCATACAAAACATCTTACAATATAAAAATATTTTTTGGATTTAAATAACTTGCAAAGGGTTGATTAGCCGTAGAAAATCAATCTTTTCCCATCTATCAAATCCAATGTTAACTATTATCTTTCCTGCATATATTCATAATATACACTTCTTACCATCTCCTCTTACACCCATAAAACAACCTCATTCAGTAACGGTCTACCTTGAGGCGCTCTTGCGCCTTGCACTGTGTGGACAATATCATAAAATAATTCCTTCCTTCTACCGTTTCAGACCATTACAGGGAGGCTCATCTATGCCAAATACAGAGTCAAATCATAATTTTCTTCGTATTCCATTTGTAATGAGGAAGTTCTACTCAGGCAGAGGAATGCTTCTCCGATTACTATAATCTAAACCTCTTTGTGTGTAGGGTTAACCGTTTTCTATCCTAGATATTCTCATAATTTGCACTCACTTTCTTTGCTTATGTCCATATAGCTTACGTCCATACCACGTTGAAATACCGGCTCTCGTACGATCACCGATGTAAAGCAACGTTGAGCCTGGTCATCACCTAGATGGGTGACCGATTGGGAATATCAAGTGCTGTAAGCTTGAATATGCGGTTGATGTAATGAATGACGGCTCGAAATTGTAAATTTGAGTTCCAATTCCAGTCGGTTTCGTTAGATTCAATTACGTGCAAATCCACTTGGAAAAGGTAGGAATACACTCCCTCTTCCCTCAGCTATGGGTTAATTAGTAGAACTTGTAGCAGTAAAAATCACTATTATTTCAAATAATTCTGATGGTGTAAAAATAGTTTCTGTAAACTTGCAAATGGTTGATAAGCCGTAAAAAATCGATTAATAAATCTGGCGGTCATATAACAACCTAATTTAGTAAACGTTTACTTTGGGTGGTTCTTGAGCTTTGTATTTGGGTGAACTTCCTGTAATAATAAAGGTGCAAGTGATTTTTGTGTTGTTATTCCGATGAATTCTAATTCGATTTTTTTTCTTCCATTGTTTGTCCGGTCATAAAGAAAAATAAATTGGCTGATGAAAAATGTTTTTCATATTGATGAATTTTGTCGATAAAGTTACCTGTGGGAATCAGATTCATCTTTCCCTTGCTCTCCATTCTCCGCCGATTTAGAAAAAAAAAACGATGACTGTCTATAAAGGGACATCTTCGTAATTTGCCTCTGCAGACTATTGCTAAACAGCCTTTTCTGCGAATTTCAGAAATATAGGCGCACACCTTTTTTAGGAAATAATTTTATCAGGATAAAATCTTTGGCATTTAGACTAGAATTTCAACAACTTTGGGAATGGCAGCGTAGATGTTTACCCGACCTTAATGATAATGGAAACGGTAATAGGTACATTCAAGGATACTTCCTAGAAATGTTACGGCGGACACGACAAAGGCGGATTCCACGAAGAGTTTATGGAAAAGTGAAAATACGTAATATCAACATGAGGTAAGGGTGGGCAGAAGACGCCTTTGAGGAAATGTTGCGGTCAAAATAAATAAGATGAAGATCTTCTTTTATGTACCGTGTTCATTCAGGACGTAGGCGATCATGACCTTCCACATCTTCCTGTCTGTTATATGTTCTGTCTCTTCGTCATTTCTTCTAAACCCTATTCTGCCACCCATCCTCTCAAGACCTCGAGTATGTAACATACCCTGATACCCTCTGTCCCTCAAGTGAGTATCAGATTTTCCAAGCCCTACTTCCTCATTACGTTCTCAAGAAATTTCAACTGCCTCTTTCCTTTTGGTTTCCGTTATCTCCAAAACCTCGTTGTTACTCACATGGTCGGTCCATCGTATCCAAAGCATATTTCTGTAGAAGCACAGTTCTGTTGCTTCAAGTCACTTCTTCATTTTTGAGGAGATAGACCAGAACCGCTATCAAAAAAGAGGGAAGATATCACGTATACTCCTTGAAGATTCCCCGGAATAAAGACTCCATATCAAACCTACAGGCAACATTCGGAAGTATTTGTCCCATTAAACAGGGAGGATCGTCAAATAACTGATACCATTTGATGATTTAAACTTTTTCCAACGACACGTGCATCATTCGTTTATGATTCAAGTGGAAATGACTAACAGGCAACTTCATACTAGGGTTCATGAAGTTACGTCTTTTCTTGGAGTATTTGCTTGCCAAAAAACGTTGGAAAAACTAGCCAAAGACAGGGTAATGACTGTAAGCATGCAGGGTGCGATGGGTAAATTATCGCTATATTATATTTTTAATTTCGCGCATGCGCGTTGTTTGTTTTTGATTTTGTCGACTATTCGGTATAGTAGAGTCAGATGGCCACAGCCTGTGAGAAAAAAAAAAAAAATAAAAAAATCATACTAGTCCGTCATAAAAAAATGTGTCTCAAAATATCTTCTACGATTCGTATACCTCGAATTGCTTCATATCAATTAAAAGTCACCCGCTTCGGTCTTTGGATAATGGTTAGTAAGGCTAGTTTGGTTAACAATTACTACTGAGTAATGAGTTCGATCCTTATTGATTACCTGGTGAAAAAAATCGATATTGAATATTTTATAAGTAACCCAAGTGGTCGCAGAATCAACGAACCGTTAAAACCGCTATTTTCCTGGACTTAAAAAAAGAAAACCTTTCCTTTTGTATCTGAGACCCCAAAATGTCTTCTAAATACAGTAGAATCCCTGATAACCAGACTAAGAATGCCTTCCGGATATGAGGAATTGGTTACAAAATGCAGGTTTAACATTTATTTTCAATGTTTTACAGTAAACAAAATAAGCTAACGGTGAGTGAAATATAACGGAATTGATTTTAAGGAAAAAGAAATAAATTATGTAATGTTAATGAAAATTTATTAAATTAAGTATGCCACGTATGCAAAACAAATAATGTAACGAGGATTTTTTAATCACTGTTGCATGATGATTCATTCTCTTCTAATGTCATTCTCAACTTTTTCCGCATTTCGTTTTGCTTTTGTCCTTGAAATTTTTTAAACGAAAGACACTTTTTAAATCTGCGTGTCTTATTGCAATCATCATAGCTGAATGCTGGCTTTATTTCCATAAAACTGACAGCCTTTTCAATAGCGTTTTCAATTTCAGTCCAGTTTTCATTACAATCAAGTTTTTCATTTCCTTGTTCATTGTGATAGTGTGGACGCTGGAGAATAGTTCCCTTGGGAGATTTTATATCAGACAATGTTGACTTTCTTATGTTGAACTCAGCCATTAGTTACAATGAACATTCACCAGCGTCTAGCCTTTAAAATTTCCACTTTTTGCGATAACTTTAAAGTTGTTCTTTTCCTCTTATTCCCATCATCTTTTGCACCAATACAATCCATTTGGGTGAAATAAGCATAAGCAATTGTCCAAATTAAATTTCCTGAAAATCAGAAATTACAAATCAGTTACATATCACACAAATAGTTCAAATATACACACGTAAATCATGTCCGGATATGCAGGATTCCGGATATGAGGGATTCTACTGTATATGCTGCATATATATATATATATATATATATATATATATATATATATATATATATATATATATATATATATATATATAACAGAGCATTTACTTAAATATGTGTATCTATAAAAAAGAATGTTTAAACACAAAAATGTCTTAAAAATAATTGTTGGACTTTGTCCATTTCATAATGTGTGACGTCATTTGTTTAAATTTGGATACGCTTTGAACAGATATGAATGTACGTGAGAGATTCATGGAAGATTGAAGTTTAAAGTAAATTCGACCACGCTAACCGAACGCTCCTCTGTGGCCAAATCGGTTAAAGGCACGCCAGGCTATATGACGGTTCCGTATAGGATACACGTTCGATTCCTGTCGGTGGATGAATATTTTTTTGAAAATTTCTCGGACATTCAGGCCGGTAAATGTTGTTTAATACTGTTTATTATAAACAGAGCATTTACTTAAATATTTGTATCTATAAAAAAAAATCTTTATATATATATATATATATATATATATATATATATATATATATATATAAGGGGTGCTGAAAATTAACAGCCTGGGCAAGAAGTTATTCCAAATAAATAGATAAATAAATCTAATCTTTGCTCATTTGATCAGATTGGAAGAAGTTCGCTGGGCTGAGAACTTTTCAGAAAGCCGATTAATTAGCAAGAACATAGCGCTCAGATCAACAGACATTCAACAACGATGCGCAGCATTAGTCATGACAAAACTCAGCCAAATCAAAAACAGATACAAATAAATTCTGAAAACAAAAAGAAACACAAATAAAAGTGTTACATGAAACAGATCTTATTTCTACCGTGAGTCGAAAAAAACTCTTGATTTTCCCATATTTCCTCTTTCGATTGCTGCTGACTGGAAAATCTACAACACTCCCTTACTTCGGCTTTGGTTAAACCCAGCTTTTGCATTCCATTACCATTACTATGTAGAAAAAAGAATTTGAATGAAGAATGGTTTACAAGTCTGCAAATGTGATTTTCAGATCTCTTCACAAAACGATTCTGCGATTTCATGCGCTTTGGCATTAGCAAAAAAGGTATTGTTTTTCCATCGAAAAATGAATACATCATATGAAATATTACAGATTCTTTTAAGGGTCTGTTACGAAATCAGAAAAAAAACTGAGAAGAGGCCTAAATAGAGGGCGCTTGATCTAGAGTGGACGCAGACGAGCCATTGCCAAAGTAGACAGTTCGATTCTCTCTGCATGTCTAACTTACCATGTGTGAGATATTTGCCTATGGTCTATTGAGACCAGAATTTTATTTTCAATGCCATATTATCGAATACTGATTTTCAAGACTATCCCACACACCCCATGAAAAAGACTGGCATAACAGAAACCTCAAGCCAATGCATTAGATACAGATAAATTTGTATGTGTATACGCGTATACATAGAATCGTTTATATAAAAAATAATCTGTTAACGAATGAACGAAAAAATATCTAGCTAGCTAGCTATCTCAAACTATTCATATCTACCTTCATCTATTCATATCTATATATCTATCTCTCTAATTCAATCTGTCCAACTATATCTAATTATGTTCATTATCTATCTATATATCTATCTATCTATCTACAAAGTAGCATTAAAGAAAGAAAATAATCGTCTTGAATTCGCAGAAAAAGATGGAACGACTACACACATACACACACACACACACACACACACACACACACACACACACACACATATATATATATATATATATATATATATATATATATATATATATACATAGTTTATGAAAAACTAGGTAGACCCAAGGAGGATAAAATCCAGAGAGCTCAATGTAAATCAAAGCTAATAATTTAAATAAAAACAGACCACTTTAAGGTTTCATGTAATAAATTATTTCACCACAGCCCTTTTAAAGGACTGCGGATCATCAGACTTTACTTCCAAAGGTTGAAACTAAAATGAAAAGAAATTTTCACACTTTTGACGGGTAGTATTAAGCATATGTAAATTAACGAAGTGAGGATGTGAGGTGGGGAGACATGATCGAGTTAGATGTAATTTAATATTTCTATTCTTTCATACTTAATATTACTTGAGGAGGTCCAGACATTGACACATTTAATCGGTTAACTTAACGGAAGTTATATATTGATATAGAAGGGGGAGAAGAGAAAAAAAACTAAAAAGAGAAAGAGAGAAGGAAGTCATGAGAGAAGGTGTCACTAACTTTCTTTGGAATGAAGGAAGTAGACGCCGTCGTTTTGCTTTACTTTGAAAGTGTTATTTTGGGGGTTTATAAATATTATAATGTTTGATATAAATTTGAATGTTTAAACAGTCTACAAGGAATTTAATTTGATGGTTGTTAGCGAGTTAAGTTTTTTTTATAACTTTATTACAAAGATTTTGGGGGGATTTAATATGAAATAGTCGATTAGAAAAAATATTCATAGAATGTACATTACTTTTAGTTGTAATTAATTATTAAGGTGACATCTCTATCAGTTTGAATTTTATTCATGAATTTAATTCTTGACTGTTTTTAGATGGGTAAATATATATATGTATGTATGTATGTATATATATATATATATATATATATATATATATGTATATATATATATATATATATATGTATATATATATATATATATATATATATATATATATATATTGAGAATGGTGAAAATACTTTAAAATAAACCTCCAATATCTTTACTATTTTATCTCCTACTCTAAAAGAAAAGCATAAAAAATCTACAACAAAAAAGATACCAATAATAGTGATAATTATAATAATAACAATAATAATAAATTATATAAAAATAGACATCTAATATTACCTACCAACTCCTAAACATCTACTTTCTAAAATAATATATTCAATCTTAACAAAATCAAAATAATTACAAGCTTATTATTGATTAGAACCAAAATTATCCATATTAACAATAATTTTGAAGCAGGAATATGTAAAATAAGACGTAACAGCCTCTCAAATATATCGGAGAAACTTGCCAAATTTTAACAATTTATAAACATAAGAAAGGTCTCTTGCATAATAATTTATTCAATAAATTAGTTAGACATAGGAACAATTTCAATCACAACTTTGGAAAAATACATATGTCATTCATACGGCACAAGAATCGTGGATTTTAACATTCACATTAATGCCAGGATGTAAGTAACAAAGTGTGACACATATAGTTCTTGATAATGACTGAGACAATCGATAGTAATTATACAAAACAGAAAAAGACATGAATTTCAGGCAGTTTCTCATCAATTCTAATTCGGATGTATACCTTACGTGAAAATTCCAAAAATACAATTAAACACACACACACACACACACACACACACACACACACACACACACACACACACACACACTATATATATATATATATATATATATATATATATATATATATATATATATATATATCAAGGCATAAAAAACAAATTTTGTATTAACGGCCATGTTAGATTTAAAATAAAATTTATTTTTTATTTTAAATCTGACATGGCCGTTAATAAAAAATTTGTTTTTTATGCCTTGATACGCTTCTGTACCGTCGCAAATATATTTAAATATATATATATATATATATATATATATATATATATATATATATATATATATACAGGCTGTGGCTGGTATTCGAGCACATACAGATTTAAGATTAATACTGCTTCCCACTAACTTCTATGCTTTTATTTTTCTGAAATCAAGAATGGCAAACCTTATGATAATAAATGAAATGAAAAAGCATGCTGTGATTGTGGCATTAAAGGCTGAACATAGCGATTTGGATATTGCACGTTTTCTCAGAGTTGCAAGATCGTTTGTCCACAAGATACGAAAAGAGTTCGAAGACGCTGACAGTTCCCCAATATCTGTATCAAAACATAAAAGACATTCTGCACGTTATGATAAACTGAGTATATCCGAATTTATTCAGGAAGTCAAGCAGACAATTGATAAAAACCGAGGCCAATTGATGAGGTCAATTGCCAAAAAGCTGCATGTGTCTGAATAAACAATCAGGAGTTTTTATGAAGACATTCGATACAAGTCCTATGTGATGAAGAGAGGTCAATTTATGTCTGAAAAAAAACCCCAAAAAAACCCCAAAAAAAAAACGTTTAAACAGATCTAAAAGGCTTTTAAACAAACTTAAAAATCGTTCAGAAGCTGGTGTGATTTGGTTTTTCTCAGATGAGAAAAAAATTTGATGAAGATCCAAAACTTAACAAAAGAAATGACAGATGGCTTTGTTCAGATCCTTCTGATGTGCAAAGAGTGATGCACACAAAATTTCCTTCAAGTTTCATGGTATTGGGCGTTGTTAGTAATAAGAGACATGTTATGCTACCACACTTTTTTCCACAAGGTCTTAGAGTAAATGCTGCTGCTTACATTGAGGTTCGAGAAACAGTTGTCAAGCCCTGGATTAACAACATATACGACGGCAGGCCTTCTATATTCCAGCAAGACTCGGCTCCACCCACAAGGCTCTACGAACATAGGAATGGATGGCTGACCATTTGTACGACCACATTACACCTAACATTTGGCCTCCTAACGCTCCAGATTTCAATCCATTAGACTATTAAGTGTGGAGCGTTGTTAAGAAGGCGGTTAATAAACAGTCTCATAACACCAAAGACTCTATTAAAGCTGCAATAGTTCGAGTAATGTCTGGCATAAATAAGGACCGATTAATCAGAGTTTGCAGCCGATTTCGACCTGGTGTAGAGGCAGATATTGATGCTAGTGGTGGTTTTATTGAATAAAATTAAAGAATAGTTAGCTAAATTTCATGTTTATTAGCTTGTAAGCATTCCCTCTGTTTACAAAGGTAAGGCCCACGGAATCTAATATGCAAGGACTCTAGAAATAATATAATAATGATATGATGTGACTGTTGGTAGGACATGTACTATACTTTGATCATAGGAAGTGGCAAATGCCTATCTATACAGAAATAATCACGTCATTTGTGACGAGTACTGTGATATTATATATATATATATATATATATATATATATATATATATATATATATATATATAATATTACAATTTATATTAAAAAGAAATGCACTACTCCAATTGACCAGAGTAAAAATGCAAATTGTTTATCTACTACAAGAAATTCTAAAAAAAGATAACTTTATCCTCAAAAATAACAACACACCAGAAAAGTCAAAATTACAACGAACAAACATTATCTATGAGTTCAAATGCCCCTTGAGGAACTGTGTTGCTGATCAATCCGAATTCATAAATAATTTCATCGGTCACACGTCTACATCCTTATCCAGACGCCTTACGTTACACCTATCTGACCATAGCTCTATTAGAACCCATTTAAACACACACAGAAACTTACCAGACTGCATCCCAAACATACCACTAGAAAACACAAACCTCATCCACCTGTAAAAGAATTAAAAATAATGGAATCCCTAATAATAAAAAAAACAGAAAAAAGCAAACACTTAACAATATTAACTCTGAACACGACCACAATGTGCTGTGTTCGGAAAATAAAACATCTCTATAACACTAAAAACATGCACACAACGGATACACTCAAACTGAAAAAATAAAATCAAATCAACCTTGATAATGGCTAAAAGTATATCCGAAAGCGCTCGGAATTATAGAACATTTGATCAGTTTCTACACACTCTGTTAAAAAAAGAAAGCACTTGTTCGAACACAAGAAAATTAAATAGAAGGCTTAATCGTAGCACCTTGTCTGTTGTTTTTAATGAAACATGCATAAATGAAGGATTGCTGCCTAAATAGACAATATATATATATATATATATATATATGTGTGTGTGTGTGTGTGTGTGTGTGTGTGTGTGTGTGTGCAAGTTTCGCTGAAAACGACTGACAAGGTGCTGTGGTTGTTTGTTTTTTTACATAATTTCTCATCTGTTCGTATATGTTTTTCTTTTCAGGCCATTAATTATATAAACATTGTCCGAATGTTTTTCCAAGCGCTTTGGCTATACTTTTAGCTATTATCAAGGATGAATCTTATTTTACTTTTGACAGATGTATATGTCTAGAGTTATAGGAATGTTTTATTTCCCAAACATGCTCAGCACATTCTGGCCGTTTTCATAATTGTGTTGGCTTTTTCTTTTTTTTCTTTTTTTTCTTAATAATGCTTCCATTATTTTTACGGAGAGATTTTGGTAGGCATGTAATTAATGTGTATTTAAATAAGACCTGATTGTTCTGCGTCCTATCGGTAACATACTCGTTGATAAAGCAAATACAATAGCATCATCCACATGTATAAAAAGGTTATATATTTGTGTAGGTATGGCCAATATTTCGCTAAAAAGTGGTATACCTTGACGACAAAAGGTCCCCAAATTGATAAAACAATTTTTAACGTTTAAATATTTATGTTCTTATTAAAGAGGAAAGACCAAAGTATTTTCTGAATATTTTTTCAGATTTTTTATTCCTTCCTATAAATGTTAAAAATTTTATTAAAAATCTTGTTTTTTTTTCGAGTCAAAAAATTTCGTAAAATCGAACTTATCGACATTTCTGTCGGAAAGATCATAGTTTGTTAGTTAAAAAATCATGAAAAATCAATTACACCTTTTTCTTTTGTTATCTTAGGAAATTTAGAATGATTAAAGTATACTTAATGTAATTTGAAAGAAACATTACTTACATTTTTAGCAGAAAATTTTTTAAGAGAGATATTTCCAATCGTAGTCGTTCCTTTTTTAAGGAATTGACAGGCGTTAATTGATGTACGTCAATATATTCACAAGTTACGGCACGGAAATTTATTGGATGGTAGCGCCAAAGTGATATAATTCGTTCTAATTTTAAGTGAATCTGGTTAGTAGATTTTTTTTAAAAAAATTCACTTTCAAATTTTTTTTTTTTTTTTTACCTTACCTTTGAGGAAGAATTCTGCACTGAAAATAACATTTAAATTATGAAAGAAAATCAAATTTTACAAGTAAAAATAAAACGGTAAAAAAAATACATTTTTTTAAATTGAGGTTTATTATTTCAGTCATGAAATATTTTTCTGAGAATATAAAAATTACATGAAACACCATTAATTGAAACGGGTTAACTTAATGAAATGAGATTTTATTTCTTTTTTATTAAGACAGATTTTTTTCTATTTATTATATGGCAGTAATATGAGTTTTATTTTATTTATTAATAAAATTAACATGCTATGTTGGTTTTGTTTTGACTCAACAAGTATTTTTTAGTTTGAGTAGTAGCGAGCTAACTCCAGAAAATTTAAACTCCAAAAATCGTTTTAATTGATAATTTGTCGTGTGGATAATAATTCCAAAGTAATGTACAATGAATTTATGCATTCGATTTCAAACTTGAAAATTTGGGTGGACTTCCAAGGGCGTTTTTTTTTTTTTTTTGTAATTGTAAATAGTCGATATTTTCTTTTATCCCACTATTCGATTATATTTGAATAGAAAAAGAAAAAAATTGAAAATAATACGACGATATTCAGAAAACTTGACAAGCGTTGTTTTCTTGTTACCGAAGGAATCAAAGCCATTTCTGAAGTAAAAAAAAAACTTGCTTCTATCAAAGGAAACTACTCATGTGACATTATTTCAACAATGTGCATCCGTACTTTCGTTGTAGACGATTTTAAATACAATTTTGGAATATTAAAAATTATTTTTAAAATAATTATGGTTGTCAGATTTTAATAAGCTTTCAAATTTATGATCTTTAAAAAGTAGAGAACATAATATATCATTTCCATAAGGTTGCAGAAAGAACTTAATGTATAAATATATAACAACCTTTTGTCATATTGTGTATTTAAAATTGAAAAAAAAAAGAAAATTAATGTAAAAATTCATTGTTCATCAAAAAAATTTTTTTCTTTCAGATAATAATTACCTTCGTATATATTATTCAGAAAAGCCATTAAAAACTTTCTTAATTAAATATTGTCTTAGTTTTATTGGGTTTTGTATTTTTACAATTGAGGTAAAAGTTTGGACAATTTCGGACATTTTTTTAACAAAAAAATCGATGATTTAGATTTTTCAGAGTTTTGTACATTTAATTAAAAAAAAAATTCAGGTTGCAAATAAATTTTTTTTTGTGTTTTCATAAAATTAAGTTCGAGGGTGGTAACATATATAAAAAAAAATATTTATACCATGACTTTCAAAGAGACAAACATTTCTAAAATAAGTTCATTCATTTCTGAATAAGTTCTGAAGTTTTCATTAAAATCCAACAAGTAGTTAATTTTTACAAGAATTTCGAAATTAATGTGTCTTTCAACTGACAAAAAAACAACTAAAAAAAAACGCTAAAAAGGTCAAAATTGGACATACCTATATTTGTGTATGTATGTGTGTATATGCGCACAAGCAAGAGATGAAAATAAGGATCTGCGGAACGAGCATATCTGTGAGTGCGTATACTGTGCAATATTTGGCTTCCGAGAAAATTTATAGACTAAAAGTAATAAAGAAAGAAACGTGAGCGTTTTGAAAGTTAAGATGAATTCTTAAAACATAGAAGCGGAAAAAGAAGTCGCTTTAAGAACAGTGGGGCTTCGGCGTATAACAGACACCGGCCTGGTCTCAATTTTCAGATCGGTGGAACCAGGTGAGATAGACAGGATGACATGAAAAAGGAGAGAAAGAAAGAGAGAGAGACACAGACAGAGACAGAGACACAGAGAGAGAAACAGAGAGAGGCGATATGCAGAATGAAAGAGGGAGAAGAAATAAAAGAATTGTTAAGAGGAGGAGAGATAAAGATCGAAGAGCTGGAAAGAAAGAAAGATAAATAAATAAAGAAAGAAGAAAAGAAAGAAAGAAAGAAAGAACGAACGTAATAAATAAATAAAGAATAAAATAAATAAATAAATAAAGAACGAAATAAATAAAGAATAAAAGAAATAAAGAAAGAACGAAATAAAGAAAGAACAAAAGAAAGAAAGAACGAAATAAATAAAAAAAGAGGTGAGATAGGATGACATGAAAAAGTAGAGAAAAAAAGAAAGAGAGAGAGAGAGAGGCGATATGTAGAATGAAAGAGGGAGAAGAAATAAAAGAATTGCAAAGGGGAGGAGAGATAAAGATCGAAGAGCTGGAAAGAAAGAAAGAAAGAAAGAAAGAGATAAAGAAAGAAAGGAAGAATAAAGTAGGCATGTAATTAATGTGTATAAATAAATAAATGAATAAAGAACGAAATAAATAAAGAATAAAAGAAATAAAGAAAGAACGAAATAAAGAAAGAACAAAAGAAAGAAAGAAAGAAAGAAGTAAATAAAAAAGAACGAACGCAATAAATAAAGAAAGAATAAAATAAAGAAAGAAAGAGCGAAATAAAGAAATAAAGAAAGAATAAAATAAAGAAAGAGAGAAAGAACGAAATAAATAAAGAAAAAAGAAATAAAGAAAGAACGAAAGAAAGAAAGAAAGAAAGAAAGAAAGAAAGAAAGAAAGAAAGAAAGAAAGAAAGAAAAAGTTGGAAATGTGATAAATGTGAATTAAATGAATCGGAATAAGAAAGAGATGAAAGAAAGAATACAAAACACAAAATTGAGAAAGAAGATGAACGAATAAAAGAAAGAAAGTAAAAAAAGAAATCGAAACAGAGAAAGAAAAAAAAACTGACGGAAAGCATAAATGAAAACCGAAAGGGAAACAAAGATAGGACTACAAATGAAATCAATATAGAAAGAAAGAAAAACAAAAAATGAGAACAAAAGAAATAGAATAAAAAATGAGGAAGAAAACGATTTGAAAGACAAGCATGTTTGTCGTCCTCAACTGAAAGACTGGCGCACAACCTCCTCTTTCCCTTATTTAATCTAGATAAGAGAAACTCAGTAAGTAACAAGAAAGACTATTCAGATCAAGAAATGGTCAGCTCAACAAATGCAATATTGAATATAAAATGGACAACTCTAACGTTGAAAATGATATTCCGATTTTCCGACATCAGTTCTAAATCCACAGTAACCGGTTTGTCGTATTAATTAAATCTATGTAATTATTAATCCAGTAAGACAACATTAATCCAATATTCCGGCATCTGTTATATTTGAACAAGGTTGATGCTCGACTCCGTGAGAGTGTCTCACTGTGCTTTTTTGGCCTCACGCTTTCCAATAACTTGAGGGGGGGGGGAAACTACATTCAATCAATAGCTGCATCTAATGCAAGGAAAGTCGGTTCACTGTGTCGTGCCAGAGGTTTTTTCTTGTCAGAGCCCATCTTACACATCTACAAATATACCATTCGTCCATGCATTGAATATTGTTGCTATATCTAGTCTGGTGCCGCTGCTGTTCATCTCAAGGTTCTCTAGCAGCTTCTAGCGTGAAACACTGCTCTGTGGAACCGATGCCCAATAAGATGTTTTCCTGATGACCACTATGTTAAACTGCTCAAGTCTAGGGTAAAACCGTTATCTGTCTGCCCAAACTATCCGCATAAACTATGCCTCTTACTCGGTAACCCTCTACCTTGAGTGGCTCCTGGGCCTTGTACAAAGTGAACCTCTCGGTAAAAAAAAAAAAAAAATCAATCATATTCCGACCATACTGTTTTTCATGTATTATTTGTTTTTAATTTAAACAAAGCATTGTTTGCTTTTTGTTTTTTTGTTTTTTCTAAAATCTGGGTATGAGTATAAACTACATTGGGCATTATGGTATTTGATTGGGAGATTGAAGAGGGGTGGAATAACTCAACTGCTGTTGTTCCCAGGTTCACCCTGACCTGGGAGCAGCATTTGTTAGGGTCCCAGCTATGGGAAGATAGTGAACCCCAAAACAAAAGTCAACAATACATTTTTATAATGCAACTACCAAAAGTACATTTTATCTTCAAACTATATATCTAACAAACATAGGTTTACCCTGAGAGTATAAAATTATATACAAAATCTGTTGTTGAAAGCATAAAAGTTTGTACAAAATATAGAGATTTTGGCATCAGATAAACCATAGAGGTTTTTAATTTATAGTAAGGTTCACCAGAGTCATTCGAGGTAGAGGGTTGGGATCGGGGGCAGTTTGTTCGACTAACAAGAGATAATAGGGTATGGTTGCAGTGATCGAGGAAACAAGCTCTTGGGAGTCGATCACACAGAGCAGTGGCTCACGGGAAGGATTTCTTCCAGTAGAACTTAATTATCAACGATGGAATAAAGAGGGAATATTAATGGTTTGCTACAATCTAAGTGGCATGGCCGGTCCTTACCGTGAAGGTTAGATCTAGCGGAACCAAGGAATGTAGTTCGTCGGAGCACTTTCCGTGAAAGAAGCGATAGAGCAGCGACAGGTTTGCCACATCCCGCGAGAGAGAGAGAGAGAGAGAGAGAGAGAGAGAGAGAGAGAGAGAGAGAGGGGAGAGGTTGGAGGGTGACTGATCTGACACTAAACAAAATTAAACAATTTTCTAAAACTAATGTATTCGGTATTTTCATTCGTGTCTTTCCCGCAAAAGAAAATAATTGGCAGACTAATTAGTCGTTTTTAGACTAAGCTGATTGTGCTATAAGGTTGTATTTTAAGACCTTTCTGTAAAAAACAAATTTGCCCTCAGTAGATGACATCCCAAAACCAAATATAACTCCGAAAACAACTAACGGGGCAATCCCACTTATCTCCTTCCCGTAGCTTTGGCTTAAAATATGCCGACTATAGAAGCATGAGACACTCCCACAATAGGTGCCACCTTCCGGTTGGAGCGTTGCAGACTCCCTGCAGGCTCGGTTATAAAGCCAACAATTTTGACTTCGGAGTAAACCGGTTCTATAATTATCTGTTTTCTCGCTCAATCAACAAAACCTCTACTGGCAGAAAACTGCCTGCATTCGGATAGAAAATGAGTTCAGCAGATATACAAAAACAGAAACGGGTGTAAGAAAAGGATGTGTCTTATCATCGGACTCATTCAACCTATACAGCCGTCCTGGGTATGACGATAAACTACATCCAACAGCAAGGCCTCTGATCAGGAGTTTTTGAGGATCGTAGAACCACCTCTTAATTGCTGATGTTTCCAGGTCCACCCTGACCCGAGATGGTAGCACCTGTTAGGGTCCCAGCTATAAGCAAATAGATAACCCCCAAACTGGGGTCAAAACACTATGAAAGTGTAAAAGTAGGTTTTAATAGCAGAAAGACTTTGTAAAAAAATATTGTTAGCAATGATTATGGCAGTATTCAACTAATTAAAAAAGAAGACCGTTCAGAAGAGTTGTATGAGATTCCGAAGTCGACTGAAGGCCGTGGTTGAAGGCAATTGCGATTTTGAATAAATTTGCTGTTTAGTATTTTAAGAAATGTGTCATTTATGTTAAA
>OZ038488.1:98797231-98829731 GCA_964036315.1 Acanthosepion esculentum | reverse complement strand
CTCCAAGTTCACTACACAGAATTGTCCTAAGGGACAATAATAGCCTAGTGGAATAAATCGTTGTTCATGAAATTGTTGACAATTCCTGGGTTGGAAAGAGGCGAGAAATGAGTGAACAGTATTAAAAATAACGAGACGAGATATCCCTAGACATGGAATGGTTTTCCTTTGCCTAGATATGGAACAGTCTACCGGCATAGATTTATGCCGCGCACAATGTAGCGAACCAAACAACGTTCATTCCCTTCGTATTTAAGCTGAGATGCAAGTTCTACTCGAATAGCTACTTTGTGGAACTTACTCCCAAGAAGATGCTTCACTGGTCACTACTTCAGGCTCTTGAGCCTTGCCGAATGTAAAAAAAATTGAGAATGTATAATAAATTCCAGAAAGATATTAGAAAGTGTATCCATCATCTAAATTAGTGATTTTCAATTAAATAATTGTTAATTCAAGAATAAATATTCCGATGTTATTTGACCAGCTGGTGATTATTCAGCGACAGAACGTTGCAATATCATAACGTGAGAATGTTCGGGGTGAGCCGTTAAGAAAATAGTTGACTGCAAAATTACAGTAAAGTCACCACGGCAAATTTGATCCCTGCGGCACCGCCCAAAAATCTGAGTGCCAAAAGGACGGTTTTTCCGTTGACACCGATATTATTTTAATTACCTTCGCTCCTCGGCAATGTTTACTGGTTGTTTTTTTTTTTTTAAAACGATGGTTAGAACTGTAATAAAATCTGAAAGTGAATTCATACATTCTTTTTTTTGGTTCTTGAGAATTTACAACAAAAACATTAAATACTATTAGATTGTTTATTTACAAGTATAATTTATATTTACAACATTCTAAAAACTAATACAATTAAATCTAATGCAATGCAATATTTATCATTTAACATTTTATAAAGAACTACCGTATATACGCACGTATCATGCGACCTTTCAAGAGCTAATTTTGAAGTTAGATTGACTAGAGTAAATGGATATATAGTTTGGTCAACGGCGTAGCCAGGGCCAACAGTACATACGCTAATTTTATATCTCGTGTATGATGCGGTCCCCTTAAAATTATCTTTAAAATTAGGTTTTCAAATGTCGCATGATACGTGAGTATATACGGTAAATAGGAAACGATTTTTTATTCATAAATTTATAAACATTTACTAAATTATTAAAATATGAGAACCAGTTATAAGTAAATCCTTATTATTTACCATTTTATAAAGTTCGAATCAGTTGGCAATTAGCCAATGTTTGCCAGACATTCCAAGAAACAATATAATAAATAAATAGCTATATGACACCTCATATAATAAATAGTAAAATGACACCTCAAAAAGTAACAATGATACGGAGTGTACATCCTATAAAGATTTCTTGCTGTCAGATAACCTTAAAAAGAGTAAACTATATGATAAATAGGCTAAAATCTACGCTCTGGATTTAATAATCAGTAGGTTTTAATCTTTCTTTGGTTTAATTAACTCCTACTAAGCTAAGACAGCCGGATCGCTTTAAACCATTAGTGCAAGGCATCCAACATTTTTTGAGAGAAGGTTACGTAAAATTTACAATCTACCGTCCCTAATATTACCATTATCCAGCAAGTTTGAAGGGACCAAATAATCTACAACTTTAAGGAAAAGTCATGTAGTATTCTGTTACTATTGTTGACATTATTACTCTTATTGTTGTTGAAGATATGATAAACCAGTTCTGGAAATAAAAGTCCCCCCTGGTTCGAAGTGACTTTGTGAATTAGATTGGAAACAAGTGCAATCTTGAATTTCTTGGTGATTTTCGAAATCCAGACGTTCACCACAAATTGTGGACCTAGAGTATACATAACATCCTAAAAGATGTTAGCGAGAGTTTGCTTATTGTTCGAATTTAAATTTGGAACAGAAACTGTACAAATAGACTGTAGAAGACGCCAGCCGTATGTCTTACTCAAAAAGGGTTCAGGATTTTATGAATTGAAAATGGGTTTTTCGAGGTCGCAACTCGTAAAGGACGGCCGATAAACATTGATGACAACGCGCAACAGACCTGCAATGAATCTAATTCGAAATAAAAATGCCAAACACTTTCATTACCAAAGTGAGGAAACGATACGCCTGCGCATACAGCACGAAAGTTACGCAATTGGGAATTTTTTTTTTTTTTTTTTGGCTAAAAAAATTCTGGATCATCTATTAAACAAAATAAGCACGTGCTAAGATGACCAATATTAAAGTGAACACAAGAAGAGAAAGGGGACACCAAAACAGAAGGAGACATAATAAAAGTGGACACTAAAACAAAAGAGGACACCAAAGGTTTTTCCTTGAATATATCAGACATTGGGGCGATTATATCCGATTTGTCATAAAATCTAGTTATAGTAAAGAAAAAAAATCAATCACATCTTTCTTTGTTTTCCTTGTAGTTGCTGTCAATCAAGAAAAATGTGACGTTTTCGAGGGTTTTTTTTATAAAGCGTTGTTTTATACACGTAGAAGAACATTCCTGAATCGCCTAATTTGTCGAAATTCATTCCCCCACCTCTCTCTCTCTCGCACACGCACACACACACACACACACACACACACACACACACACACACACACACACAGCTATAGGTTAAATAGATAACTATAAACTTTCTTGCATTGAGTGACAGCCAGAAGGAAATTTCTATATTCCAAACCAGCTGAAGAGTGATGGGGCTCCCTCAGGTTATCTTGCCTAGAGTACGACACTATTGCTACACCTGTAGCACATGTGGTGCCTTCCACGACCATAATACGTTACGGGACTCGGAACTATGGCAGTTCATGCTGGACAATTTCCTCACAGATGAAAAAGTACCTTGAAGCGAAAGAGCTGTAGTTCCACCGAAGAATGCTGGGAATAACATAGACAGAGTATGTGAGTAACAAAGAAGTTTTAAAGAAGATAGGAACGACAAAGACGTTCGTACTTCAAAGAAAGAAAATAGAGTGATGGGGACTGCGTGAATTGCCAAAGTTTTTCTGTTTTTATTTAATATAATTGATATAAGCACGTCATATTTTTATTAGCCTCACGTTTATAATCTTGACAAGGCTCAGATAAATCTAGAAATTAAGTATATTGGAAGTATGATGCAAAGATCAGTTTTATTTTTATTACTAACATGACAAATCTCATATTATTCTAAAAGGTAATCATGAAGCGGGAATCAGCCTTTATGTAACGCAACTTACAGAAAATAACTGAACATTCTAACTCTTATTAGGGTTATATTTTAAGCAGGAAATAAACTTTGAACGCAACTCAATCTTAAATATTGGCTAAAAATGATCAAACTTGTTGAAATTGCCTAATGTTAAGATCAAAGAGTGTTTATGAATATATTTTCGTTGTAAATTAAAAACAGTCACTCTCGGTGTAGTTATTATCTGGGAAAGACTAAAGGGTCACCGTTGTTAGTCTTTGCTGTATGGCATCAATTGGCCTTAATCCGACCTTGCCTTCAAATTAACTGAATAAATCAAACGAAGAAAAAGAACTTGATACGTTATACAATTTACGTTTATACTTAAGTTTACCTACGGTCAGTATTTGCCGTTTTGAAGTTAATAGACTGTTATGGGTCCTTACCTATAACTACAGAATGAACTTTTCCTAACACTATGTATACTACGCCTCTCAAGATAGAGAGACAGAGACGAATCGAGTCGAGCAGCAGTCTCTGACTGTGCGCGACTCCTGTCGAACTCTCTGCTTTGGCAGAGGAGAACCCGGACGAGGCTTTGCCGAAGGGTAAAGTTTCGTCTGGGGTGCTAGACAAGCCCTGAACCCGTTTATACGGTTTCTTAAGGGGGTATTTTTGGCCGAGCTTACGGGCTCGGAGAAACCCACGTTAAACTCGGCCTTGTGCCACATACGTTCCTCGTGGGGGGACTGTTAAATATCGAATCGAGTCGAGCCGATAGTAATTCACTCCAAACCAGACTGACAGTCATACTAATACCTTCCACATCTTGTATTATTATTCCGTGTAATATATCTTCGTTATTTCTACTCTTGTGTTCGTGTTGTTCTTCCTTGGTCCTAACCTGGAACATAACATAGATTGCATTGCTTCGTTCTCATTTCCATGTTATATGGTAAATATCTATTATTTCCTTGGATTTCTGATTTTTTTTACAGTAAGGTTCCCCCTGTACAAGGCCCGGATGCCTCTCAAAATAGAGGGTTACGTTAAGGGTAGTTTATATGTATAAGAGGGGGAGATAACGGTGAACCCTAGAACAGATTAAGATTGTAGTGATCGGGGAAACATCCTCTTGGGAGTCGTTTCCACAGGGCTGTGGTTCTCGGGAAGAAGCTGTTCGAGTAGAACTTACTTCTCGCCGGTGGAATATGGAGAAATCTGGGTGGTTTGCTACCATGTAAGTGGCATGGCGAGTCCTCGTCGTAAAGGTCAAGCCTTACGGAATCAAGGAATTTAATACGTCTGAGCACTTTTCATGGCAGTATGAGATTCGCCATATCCCGTCTGTAAGAGGGAGGTTGGACGCTTTATATACACATTTCCTTCCGGGTCCCAACAAGTGACCAAAAATCAGAAATGGCAGCCGTCGGTGGCTGTGCTAGCACGAAGTCACAAGTCATCGTAACCGAGTGTTTGAGAGTGCTATCCTTGTTCAGACTGATGATCACACTAGACAACGCGCTCTTCCCAAGGTCCACTGTGCATAGTTGCAGTATAAACCACAGGTGGGCTCTGTGGGTGTTGAACAAAAACAAATGTGCCTGGGCAGGCGTCTGCAGTGGGGATCAGCTAGCCGCCATAGTAGACTGACGTCCTTGGATTCGAATGGCTGCACCATTTACTTATATTTTTTTATATCTCCAAAACTTTAACTGTCTCTTTATGAGGGAGATTTTAGTTTTTCTTCGCTTTCAAACTTCCCCATTCCTCACATGTTCTTCCCATGATATTCTCAAGATGAAGAGTTTCCTAAATAGAACTGCGTCTTCAAGCCTCATCTTTCTCTGTAATGAGATTGCCCATCATTCTTTGCTGTGTAGTGTGTGCTTCTCCGTCGCGCAGAATTGTCCATCAAAATCAAATTCGTGCGAATTGCCTCGTCGAACTCTCTTTGAATTTGCTTTCTAACATCCTTCAGCAAGTCCAGCGACGATGGTCCCGCGAGCGACGGAGCAAGGTTTACTTAGCTGGAGGTCCTTAGTTCGCGCCCACACGTTGAACGACTAGCCCAGCCGCGTCCACCACCCACAATGCTCTGCGACTCCTGCTCAAGACTCTTCAGGAGTAGGCTGGTCCTTCATATATATCTCCGCCACTGCCACCAGAAGGGAGAAAGGAAATAAAGAGATAGGATGACGACTCCGATGCTCGAGCGAGCGGTTGCCGACGACGAATATTTGAACAATTCTTTTTGTTTCCTAACGAATTTTCTTTTTGCTTAATACTCTGCTTAGTTTCTGAAAGGCATCTTTCGCTATCCTCATGTCCCATTTGATTTCAGTGTCACAGTTTCACTTGTCTGTTAGTAAACTATCCAGATAATTAATTTTCGGCGCCTTGTAAGATTTAATTAAGGAATTAATGTTATTTATTTTTTGTAACAAAAATTCATTTCAACTTTAAAATTAAGGTTAAAAGTCTGCGACTTAAGTACGATAAACATATGAAATGTTTCAGTTGTCTCTGGGGACGTTGATAAGGACCAAACAGTAAGAAAAGTAAAACTCAAGCCAGCAGGTTCACAGGCTAACCTATCGATTGCATTAGACTTCTACTTATAAAAATAATGTAAAAGCTCAAAAGAGAAAAAAGAAATAAAATTAGAAACAAATGAAGGTCATCTGAAATGTTAGTTTTTTTGTGCCAAGCTAAACCAGGTCAGAAATCATGTTCACATCATTTATACTCATAGTTGTATGTAAGAGACAACTACCTGGGCCAAATTGGCTATCAACATGCATCCATTCTCTTGGGTTGAAGCCCGCTTACGAGCAAAGGGGTAAGGGTAATACTCTGCTTCAACCTCAGGTTTCTTGATAAGATCCAGAGACGGATATGCAACATAATTGGCCCTGATCTGTCATCTCGTCTGCAGTCGCCTCTCACAGACGCGCTGTTGCCTCGCTCTGTCTTTTTACAAATATTTTCACGGTAATTGCTCCGATGAGCTGCTTTCGCTGCTTCCGAGGGCTCATGAATTTAAGCGTCATACGAGGCTGGCATTCCGTTCCCACCCCTTCACCGTTGAAACTGTTAGATGTAGACGTCTCTTCCTCTCCAATAGCTTCATGTCTCGCACATCTCGCCTGTGAAACCCCCTTCCTTATTCCTGTTTCCCTGACAAATATAATCTCCAACTATTTAAGTGTAAAGTCAATCGACATCTCCAGTTGCCTTGATCTATCCACTTACATTCTCCACATCCTTTCCCCCTTTCATTCCTATCTGCTCTCGCTCCAAATCTTCTGTAACCCCCCTTGCCTTGATCGATCCACTATCTTTCTCCACATCCTCTCCTTTACCACTCCTATCTGCTCTTCCTCTAAACCTTCTGTAACCCACTGCGTGCTAGTGGCTTCCAGCCTTGCTTGGGGTGAAAAGCTTAAAAAAAATCATTTCACCCGAAACAAAGTGATAATGTCACTAAGATGCAAAGAGTTACTGAGGGTGCAAGAAAATAACAAGACATCCATGAGGAGAATGAATGATTAAAGAACATGATTGAGGAAGAGAGAAGATGACGGTTGAGGTTGCATTTGAATTTGTGAAGATTATAGATGGCAGGGAAGCAAAGAACCGGAATAGGAATTGAACCAGGTTCGATTCCTACCGGAAGCACAATTATTTTTGTTAGTAAGACATCTCACTCTAGGTTGCCTGTTATTAATTTCCCTGGTTAATAAAAAACAAAAATAGCAACTCAAACAAGTGTACCCACGTAAAATAACGTTTATATTAATAGTAGATAGTTTGATAAAAAATCCTTTCAATATATATATATATATATATATATATATATATATATATATATATATATATATATATATATATATATATATGAGTGAACATTGCCGTCAACACTTAGAGGCGACAGCCTGTTTCATCCTAGACGCAATCGTCAGAACACCCGTGGCTTGACAATTCCGTCTAGCATGAAACAGCCAGTCGCCTCTAAGTGTTGACTTCAATGTTCACTTTTATATTTACACACGCTCTATCTCTGATATTGAGCACTTTATCCCATAAATATAGCACACCATAACAGTATATTTCTTCATATATATATATATATATATATATATATATATATATATATGGATTAAGCCCGACATTTATTTTCTGTTTATACCCTATTTTTGATAGATATAATACATCAAAGTAAATTCTCCGTTTTTTAAGTAAACAGTAGTAAGTACATTTATGGCCTCAATGTTCCAGAAATGTTGAATAAAATGTGTACAGGAATCGAACCTGTAACCATAATAGGAACCATCATTTGTGCTGTCAACCATTTAGCCACAAAGAAACGTACCTTAACGTAAACATTGACAACATATTACGAAATTGATTAATCCGACAATTATTTAATATATTTTCTGTTTATACGTTATTTTCATTTTAAGTAAATGTTCCATTTTTTAAATAAACAATATTAATTATATTTACCGGCCTGAATGTTCGAGATAAAATCATGTGCTTCTCCGATAGAAATCGAACCCGCAACCCCAGATATGATCGTTCGGAATAGATCGTCGAAGATTTTATGTTTCTAAAAAGAAATTTGGACTTTGCTAACCAGACGCTTCTTTGTGGCTGAATGGTTAACAGCACATCAGAACAAATGAAGGTTCCTATTGAGGTTACAGGTTCGATTCCTGTTGTAGAAAGACATATTTTCAACGAAATTTCTCGAAAATTCAGATCGGTAAATGTAAAACTGTTTATTTAAAAATAGAGCATAAATTGTATCTATAAAAAATAACGTATAAACAGAATATATATATATATATATATATATATATATATATATATATATATATATATATATATATATATATATATATATATATATATTTATGGAGGTACTCGCTGGGAAAAACCTCGGATAGCTCAGCTTGCAGTTGAACAAATCGGTACCCGAGGAAAAATGGGGAATAAAAAAAGAAAGAACCAAAAACATTAAACGAAGGCGAAAACAATCGACCAGTGTTTAAGTTCCAAGTCCAAAGAAAAAAAAAGACTAAAAAGACAACTACGTAAAGTGCTCAGTACACTAAGTAGACCAAAACCTAAGATAGTCCTAAGGAGTCAGGAAAAACTAGCTATCGCTAACTACAAAGAACCTAAAAATTAATTGACTAAAAAATCTAAGTAGGTGTAAACATAGGAAAAGCTGGTTATTAGAATAGTTTTTTTTTTGTTCAATAAAGTACATATCCGCACCCCGTTGTTTGGCTTCTTTTATTTTTTTATTTTTTCATTTTTTGTCACGTGGTCATGGTTATTTTTGGTTCTAGCTATAAATTCTGTTCCATAATTTTCTTTTTCAGCCGGCATTAGCCTGAAGATCCGTTTAGGTGAAACATAGATCGGTGTGCTTGGCTCCTTAAGATTATCTTATATATATATATATATATATATATATATATATATATATATATATATATATAACTATGAAACTAAAGAGCCAGGTAAACCTACCTAGGTTTCACTTACGCGGATCATCAGGGTAAGCAGGCCAGCTTACTCTGACGATCCGCGTAGGTGAAACCTAGGTAGGTTTACCTGGCTCTTTAGGTTCATAGTTAGGTTTGCTCTACTTAGTGTATTGAGTACTTTACATAGTTACTTTTGCTTTACTCGGTTTGGAGGTTTTTTTTTACTCTGAGATTGGATTCTGGACGATTGTTTTCGCCTCAATTTCATGTTCTTAGTTTTTCTTTTTTTATCCCTTATTTTTCCTTAGGCATTGGTTTGTGCAATTACAAGCCAAAATACCTAAGGTTTTTCCAAACCAGTATATCTCTTTATAAATATATATATATATATATATATATATATATATATATATATATATATATAGTAGCTCCTGAAATTAATTTCGGTTGAGCCCTCTGGTTTGGGGTGTGAATTTGTAAACAGTGACTATTTATGCTAATACTGCACGACTCTTCGACAGAATTGAGTCACTCTCAGTCACTGTGTGTTTATCCGAATCTAAAAATAAACACGCTAAAATTCACCACCATCCCGTACCGTACGCTGATGGCTTAGCGGGTAGAAGTTCCGACTGACGCAAATTCAGTCGGGTTTCGATCGTAGCTAAAGGCAACCGGACGTCTAGCTGATGAGCTGTAAACAGCGAAACAGTCTGTCTGTGGATGACAAATATATATATATATATATATATATATATATATGTATATACGGGTATGATAAAAATATATCTTTATGGTATTCTCTATTAGTAGGTAAAAGGTGCTCAATGTCAGAGATAGAGCGTATATAAATGTAAAATTAGATATCAATCTCAAAACAAACCAACGACCGTCTGTTTCATGTTGAAACATAATCTCCAGGCAATCTCTATATTTTTTAATCATTTCACTTTACGCAAGGCAATAAAGTCACTAAGACGCAAAGAATTACCGAGTTTTAGAGAATACGAGATAAAACTATGATTAAGGAGAGAGAACAATAAAAGAAGAATTAAGAACACAGAGTATAACGATTAACATTGTATTTAAATTTTTGCAGATCAAGGCTGTATGGAAAGCAAGAAGAGAATTTCACAAGTGAGAAGTGCGACAGAAGAAACTATTAGCATAGAACTTACGGTTACATCTTGCCATTTCCACTGTAAAATAAGGAATCCTTGACGGTAATATATCACTGCGCTTAAATTAATAACGTCTACGTACCATAGCGGAAATTAATATTTATTTTGAATAATACGAAAATGTGGCACAAGGCCATAAGGGGGGATAGGGAAAGGCTGGTCTTCAATCTGTCGTACCTGAAACTTAGCTAGGCACAATTACTGACACAAACATACCACAGTATTCCTTACACCAAAACAACACGTCCTGAGCAAGACGATAAACTACATCCGACAGCAAGACCTTTGATCAGAAGGTTTTGAGGAGCGTTGAACCAGCTTTTAATTGCTGGTTTTCCCAGGTCCACCTTGACCCGGGGTTGTAGCATCTGTCAGCGGGTCCCAAGTGTGAGCAAATAATGAACAACACTATGAAATTATAACAAAAATTGCTATGGGCAAATAGATACCCCACGCCTAAAAAAGGGCTCGAAACATTACGAAAGTATAAAAATAGGTCTTAATACTAACAATACCTTTTTTTGGAAAAGTTTTTACCAGCAATACATTTTTGAAAAAAAGTTTTACCAACAATATCTTTTTGGAAAAAAAATATTACCAGCAACAAAAATCTTGTCGGCATTAAATAACCCATTGAGGTTGATATGCCGTAAAACTAAACAAATAATCAAACAAACAAACCACAAAAAGACATTACCATTCTTACTTCAGCCACCATAATGCCTAAAAGTCTCCATGTAGTCCTAAATTTTTCCCATGTGTATGTCTGTGAAGGACGAGGAATAAAAATAAGAACATTTAAAAATGAAACCCATAGCAGAAAGTTCATCAGACCTATTTATAGAAAATGCACAGGGAAGCTACTTTACGGCAGTAGGAAAATGACTGAAGCTGAGATACCAGGTCAGGACCAATAACATTGCAGATTCTTCTTTAGATTTTATCAATAATTTCTAGACATATAACAGGATCACCTTACCTGATGTGGTAGTAATATTCAAAGCAAGGACGAATGGTAGACTTATAAATATATAAGATAGATCCTGGAGAGACACAGTGAACAAATTTTCGTATATATATATATATATATATATATATATATATATATATATATATGTGTGTGTGTGTGTGTGTGTGTGTGTGTGTGTGTGTGTGTGTGTGTGTGTAGAAAATGTTGTTTCCGGTACAAGCGCATTAATGATAGCGTAGAAAGAAGACATATTTAAAATATGGAGTGAAAAAGTAGGAACCAGCATAGAAATACAGGGAAAAATATAGGGCGTTAACCTGTTTCCCTCTTTAAAACCTCGATCGAGGATAATAAAATAAAAGTAAGTATCGAATAAAAAAAGGAAAACACAGATACACCGCATTTATAAGGTATTGACACCGAATAATTATACGCAAATCATATTAAGTCCTAGCAGACATCCCTTTGTTTTATACAGGGAATGAAAATTGTCTCAAATACTTTGAGATGATATCCCGAGTACGACCTGCACAAAAACAAAGAACATGGTCTCGCTTTATCAGGTGCTCGAAAACAATAAACCCGGATGCAACAAACCTAAGCAAATTATCCCTCTCCTGATAACTCTGGAACATACTGAGGGATTATCCTCTCAAATGTTGAGTTGATCTGCCTAAATAATAAGCGTCGCACTGAGATTTAATACAATAAATAGTAGAACTTGTTTTGAAGATAGGGGGATTGTCCTTGCAAACAGACTTCAAGATTGGCCGAGATGGGAAACTTACTCGGGGATTAGCAGCAAAATGACATTGTGAAATACTAGCCAAGATTTGCTTAAGAAAATTTGCGCCAGTCTCACTAATTCAAGACAGTCTTATATAGGCAGGACATTTTCAGGACCAGAACACTCAGAACTACGCAATTCTGCAGTCTTCACATTAACGATTTCACAATGTTCAAAGGACAACCAAGATGAAAGAATATGGTTTTAATAAATTTAATTTTTGTTCTAACTTAGGAGAATAGACCATTAGCGCCAAATTGATATGGTTTTGATCAAATTGATCTCATATCTTCTGGGACAAAATGAATATATAAACCTGAAAATGTGGGCTTACTACAGACCGTTCCGACGTAATAAACTTAAAATTATGCCTTTGTAAGAAGACAGCTAGAAAGGCTAGGGAATAGTTGTTATCCTGTTCAATAGTGAACTGAGGAGGAGGACGCCTCCAACCCATCACTTAACATGTCATTTACATATTATATATAACAGTTGCATTAGCAGGCAATAGGAACAATTTTTGTTTATAGAAGACAACAAATTTGCTATAGCGGGTCCTAGAAGTCTACCCATAGCAATCCCGTCGATTTATCTCTACATTACATAGTTGAAGCTAACCTTCACGGACATAGTAAACTTAACTCGCTCAAAGGAAACAGTTTCCGGAATAGGTGGGTGAGAAAGACGACTTCGACACAAAGCATCAGCACGTATATCTATAGTTTCTTGAATAGGAACACAAGTAAATTGATTTCTGATGTCAAGCGGATATGTGAACTTATTTTGGGAAGAGAAACGAAAACTTTGAATATAATTTACAACAGCAAGTGCCTGTTTAATACAATTTTTTGAATGCATATCCAGGATCGCTTGTAGCAGTTCGGTCAACCATTTGGCCAATTTATGCTGGGTAGCAATAATCATTGACCAGATGGGTCGTATCGGTGTATTCCCCTTATCGCTTGTAGGTAACTATTATAGCTGCTGTTGCAACGAACCAAATAGCCTAACGACTTCCTAAATATTCGCCGAGAGCAACTTATCTTTCAATTACTTGAGGGGTTATTTCTGTAAATTTAATTCGATAGTTTTTGTTTTACCAAAATACTTCATCATCCCGAATCTAATAAATGTTCTCCTTATCATCCAAAATAGATATACTTTTGTTAGCTTAGTCATCTAGATTCAAAATTATCACCCTAGACCGTTTAACTGGCTTAGTAATTACAATAGACTTATCGGAGTATAAACCTTTTAGTACACAAAACATTTCACTCTGCCATGGGAATTCAGATCAGTCAATAGGTCAACCATCACATAAGGTGAATCAGTCGAGCTCTAAGCGCACTGACTTTATCAGTTGAATCATCAGCCAAACCCATGTGTTGAACAGAAAACAAAGAAACTCAAACTCTGAAAATACCACCTCCCATAAAGCCGAAACTGGTGGGATAAGAAAAATAAGCGAAATTGGTGGGTCAGGAAAGTATAATCGAATTTGGTGGGTTAGGAAAATACAACCAAAACTGGTGGGTCAGAAAAATATAATGGAAATTGGTGGGTCAAGAAAATATAAACGAAACTATTGGGACAGAAAAATCGAGCCCATGTGATAAAACAAATAATTAAACATTTATCAAATAATAATAAGAGAAATGAAGTACATTCTTATTATTCTTAATTTCACCACCATTTTATTTAAGAATTAGGAAGCATAGTCTTTTTTGATGAATATTATTAGTGGATTCTTACCAACTTACCAACCTTCTTACCAACTTGCTAAGGTAATTTGTGAAATGAATATTGACAAGAAAAGGCAAAACAATCTTTGTAAGTAGAACCAAAGTGACCAAATCTTAGCTTTAGGATTCGAGATGGTGTTGATCAACTTTAATATTTCATTATTTGAAAAAGTAAGTTCAATGAAAAGACTGCAGTCCAGTTTGGGGATTCCAACAGTTATGCACGAGAGGACAACTTTATTTTCCAAACAGAAAATACATGAAGCACGTTCAAACAGGGTGTTTTTCACCTCTGTTTGAACGTGCATTACGTATTTTCTCTCTTAATTTAACGAGGTCTGAACAAATCTCCGTAGATTACTAACGCGTCCAAAAATATTTAATTTACAGTCAGTTCAGTCAATTATGTGCCAAGCGTGATACACGCTTAGGCAATCATGCATCTTTCGATACATGACTGACGAGGCAGATTTTTTGCCGCAGGAAGTTGCCATTTATTTCTGTGATAGACTAGTTGACAAGGCTATAGAACTTGGTCTCTTCTGTTATTTACCCATAGCTAGTGGGGGAGAGAAGTGGAGGATTCATACGATTCCAAAGGGTATTAGCACGTAAGTGAATGTAATGGATTCGACTGTAATTCGAATTCGGCTCTCTGATTCCTCAATCCGAGCCGCTATCTATTACTCCACCGGTACAAACGTTAGCAATGCCGTAGAAACGGACGTATTTAAAATATTTAATGAAAATCAGAGAAAAAATAGGAACTGACATTTGTTTCAGGAAAAAAATATTGTAGATTTACTAGTTAAGCTTTTCAAAACTAGATGGCGGATAATAAAATGAATTATTTTATTATTTTTAAAATGATCGAGCAGTACGGTGCTGGTTTCTGAAGTTCCGCAGTGGGGATACGAGTTCTGAAGATCAAGGTGGTAGAAAACATACTTCCCGCAATTGAGAATCAAGATCTGGAAAGACTAATGGAAGAAAAGCCACGTCGAATTGTCAGAGAATGTCTCAGATAATGGTTATCAGCATTTCAGTAATATCGGACCATCCCAAGGCAATTGGCAGGGGGGAGGTGAACTTGATAAATGGGTTCCACATGAACTCACTGAAAGTCAAAGAGTTTGTTAAATGCTGCATCAACGAAATTTGAATGACCCATTTCTTGATCGAATAGTTATTTGTTATGAGGAATGGGTCCTTTATGGTAACCGTAAACGGTCGGCCCAAAGACTTCATCGTGACGTAACACCCAAATATTTTCCAGAAGGGAAATTGAACAGCAAAATATTATGGTGATCATCTGTTTTTTTTTGTTTGTTTTTTTTTTAAGCGTATCACCCCAAGCAAGGCTGGAGGCCACTATCACGCAAGGGGTTATAGAAGGGTTGGAGGAAGAGCAGATAGGAGTGGTAAAGGAGAGGATGTGGAGAAAGAGAAAGATGAAAGGATGTGGAGAAGGGAAGTGGATAGATCAAGGCAACTGGAGATGTCGATTGACGCTACACAAAACGTTGGAGATTGTATTTTTCAGGGAAACAATAATAGGGAAGGGAGTTCCATAGGCGAGATGTGCGAGACATGAAGCTATTGGAGTAGAAGAGACGTCTACATCTAACAGTTTCAACGGTGTAGGGGTGGAAACGGGATGCCAGCCTCGTAGGACGTTTAAATTCACGAGGCCGAGCGAAAGCAGCTCCTCGGAGCAATTACCGTGAAAGTATTTGTAAAAAAGACAGAGCGAGGCAAGATCGCGTCTGTGAGAGAGCGACTGCAGACGAGATGACAGATCAGGGCCAATCACACTGCATATCCGTCTCTGTATCTTATCAAGAACCCTGAGGCAAACAGCAGGGGCCCCAGACCATATATGGCAGCAATACTCCATGCAAGGGCGAATGGTGTTCGGCCATTAGCATTATCCATTATAGTTTTCTGGAATCGAAGAACTGCATCGCCGCTAGCCTGCATCGCCGCTAGCCTGAATCGCCGCCAGCAACTAGGTGAAATGCACATTCAGTCAAGCAATATGCAACTTGCACTGGTTAATCGACGAGGTCCAGTTCTGTTTCGTGGTAATACTCGGCCACATGTTCTAGGATGAGACGGCAGAAGCGTACCGACTTGGAATACAAGACTTTAACACATCCACCATATTCCTCTGATCTCTCGTCCATTGACTATCACTTTTGAATGAATATTAACAATTTTAAGTTAAAGGTTTTTTTTCCGGTTTTTGGTACAGTTTAAGATTTTTTAATGGATTGAATCTTTTGAGAAAGGGAAGATTTAATTTCACCCGATTTAAATTCGACTAAAATCAAAGAAGGTGGCAGCCATACCTCATCGACTGGAGGGCAGGGTTGAGGAGTGTGACTGGGGTAGTGTTGAGGAAATATGATATCAGTACTCACCATAAATGTACAATAAATTAAAATAAAAATTCCCAGAGAGATAAACAAACACACTAACGCATAGACATATATAAAAACACTCTACCATCAGTGACTTGGTAACCAGGCCATAAAATAATAATAAAAATGGAAAGGCGGCAATAAACAGGCAAACATATCAAAGGCTTTGTCCTCACTCTTTTTTCTTACATGTCTGGAAAATGTATATTTTTATAGAATTATTACAATTAATATTAAAATAGCAAAATGTGTTATTTTTAATATTATGGTCAGAGATTTTTAAAATTGCATATTTTACTTAGCGTAAAGGAATCATTTTAGCGTCTAGACTATACCAATAATATATTTCGTTAAAGATTGTAATGAGCCCGACGAACATTGATGACCTAGATTCGCCACTGTTTAAACAACCTAAAAATTATAAAAAAATATCAACACCAAAGAAAAAAAAAATTGTTAATGGCTAAAGTCGCAGAAAGCCCTTGGCACAAGGAAAATTTAGGAAAAAATTTGTATTCCCTTAATCCCATCAAACAAAGAAAAAAACTAAAGACGCTGGAAAAACTAAATAAAAAAATTAATTAAATTTTCCTTGCCTGCCAAATTTAACGGAAGATGTTTAAAAGAAAGGTTGCTGCTCAACTATATATATATATATATATATATATATATATATATATATATATATATATATATATATATATATATATATATATATAACATAATGAGAAGCCACGTATACTTTCTTGATATGTATATAATATGGAGAAAACAATTGAAAAGTTGTAAATTAAAAGAAATATTTACAAAGAAATATAATATAAAGATAATATAAAGAATGTGTGTGTGTGTGTGTGTGAATAAAAGCAAAATATAACCATAGCCGACGCGTTTGGTCCTCAAGGAACGAACCGCGTCGGCTAAGATAAATTTTTCTTTTCTATTTATTCATGTATTCATACTCCTATTACAGGTATGTTTTAGTTATACCTGAAATTTTACACACACATACTTATACACACACACACGCGCGCATAAACACGAACACACACACACAAACATATATATATATATATATATATATATATATATATATATATATATATATATATATATATATATATATATATATCAGTGATATGCATTAATCCTGTATTGTAATATATGTTTTTAAGTAAGATTTGCTAGACTTCTCTTTTGGAACGATTTGATTTTCTTTCTGACTGAACAAAGTTTAATAAATAGAACAATGAAGCCAACTTACAGTTTTCCCGCCTTCGAGCCGTAAAAAAACAAACGGCATTAAATTGGATAAAGTGCTCCGAACAATTTAATTACCAAACGGGACCTTGAAGGCACACAGCGAGTAACGAGGAAGCAATTGTCCAATAACCAGATTCTGTTGTTTTAATGATTTACGCCAACGGATATTTTTGCTTCCTTTTCGTTAAAAGCGATTTACACGAAGTTTCACGGAAGTTAAAAAACAATGAAAGTCTTTGATTTTAATGCTGTTTCTTAGGTAAACAAAACAACTTCATAGATAAGGCTCTTGCGTTTTTACTGTCGACACCATATTGAATACAGCCAATTTCACCCGACTTACATTAACATGATACAACCTTGCTGTTACTTGGCTCTGGGCCATATGAAGTTAAACTTTCCAAAGTCACTATATCAATGGTCAAACATCTGCGATCAATGAGCGAAATTTGGCATCTTGCATTTTTCGGGCAAATACCCATGGGGAAGGTATAAATTTATCTCTTCTCCCCCCGCCCGCCCCTATGGGTTAAATAGTAGGACTTGTATCTTGAAAAATCATTGTTATCTCCCAGTTTTTTTTTAATGCACTATTCACCCTAAAAAAATGTTTCAGTGTTTAATTTTAAGCGCCGTTTATGTTAATATTTTCGTCTCCTTTATATATATATATATATATATATATATATATATATATATATATATATATATATATATATATATCCATAAGAACATTATTTCAGTCTGATGTAGTCATTTTGGACGGCGAAACGTGATTTATTCCGTATTTTAATCACATATCTTATTCATATTTTCATTCAATTACCCACCAATTAATCAGACATGTAAATTTTATACGGGGTGTAGCAAAAATAATCTTACAAATTTGGGTGCGGTTTCTTCATGCCAAAACAAGGACAAAAGCCCACATAATCATATGTCCGTAAATCCTTCCGTTGGGGATTTTTATCTTTAGGGCAACCTAAAAAAATGATTTATGCATCAGGTATTAATAATGCAGAAACGCTTTATCAACGTGTCATGGGAATCTGCGAAACCTTTCGACACCGTGTGGAAATATTTGAAAGCGACGGATAGTCAATGATCCGACGGGTGCATGCGTGTGTAGATGCAAGCAGAGGACACCTTGAACATTTATTATGAGTTGCTGTGTTGGGGCACAACGCTGGCTTTTTGGACAGATATTTATACGGACATTTTACCTTGTTTCGGCGCCAGGAACCCGCCCCAAAAATTTGTATTGTGACTTCGATTGTACATTTACGAGCGTCTAACGTAAACTCCAAACTTAACGACTCAGAAACGAACGATTTAAAGACATATGTTTATATGTACTTTTTTCCTTGTTTTGGGCTGAGGAGCTCGTCCCAAAAAATTGTAAATGTATTTTTGATACAACCTGTATATAATATTTCTCCCAATTGATATTTTATTCGTGTGTCTTTTTTCCAATAATAAAAGTTTTGTTTCCTATTAATATGCGTCTTTGTTCTTTTTGTAATTTTATGATAAACCCTTTTTTCTGAAAAGCGACAGTTATGTTTTACGGCCCAAGCACCGAGGATCCAATGTCTATTAATTATTTTTCTCGCCGGGATGCTATCTTTCCATTTAATTTTTAAAACATTTCTCAAACATCTCATGTGAAAACTATTTAACATCCTCTCCTGACCAGTATAAAAGGTCTACGTCTCACTCTCGAGCGGTATCGGCATCTCAGGTAGCTTGGACACGTTGCGCGTATGGATAACTCCAGAATTCCTCAAAAAGATTCTGTATGGGGAACTGTCTGAAAGCATACGTAACGGTGTAAAACTTCCAAGATGGAATTTTCTATTAATGTTGCGAACTGTGATGCAGTTGGCCGGGATCGAGTCGGGTGGAGAGCTGCTGTTTTCGCGGGAACAATTAGCTATGAAGAGAATCGAGATTAGCGCTCCGTTGAGGTTAGACAAAAACGCAAATGCCCAAAGGTGGATGACCCCACAGTATTCTACTACTGTGGTCGTTGTCAAAATCAGTGGTGATCGCGCATTCGTTGTTTTAACCCTGATCGGTTTTGTGTCACCGTCGACAAAAAAGGCTATACGATTTTTCTTTCGAGAAATACTGTCTTTTTTTTTATTTAGTCCAGCCTGTTAATAATTTTTTAAACTATTACTGTCTACATTTTCAAAACTTCCAGACGCGTGACATTCCCGGATAACAACCGAAGGTAATTGTATGCCTTTAAAAAGAATCTGCTTTTCTACGAATATTTTGCGAAGAAGGTGAAATCCTCGCATCTTCAGATGATGTTATTGTTGTTACTGTTTATGACACATTACGTATATCGTTTTTAGTTGCCTGACCGCTTGTCATTTTAAAAATGAAAAGTCTGCATTCTTAACTTGAAAGCAAAACCGAGAAATCTCGTTTGAAAGATTGCGTTCTTTTGATGTCGTCTGTATCTGTCGCGTATGATTAAATGAAATATTGATCATTGACAGATATACTATGTCCCATGGGTATGTGTAAGTAGAGCAACGGTTACCGGCGCAGAAAGTCGAATCAGAGATTCGTGTTTAAATATTGACCTTGTCAGTGGGCTTTCGTTTTTAAGATACATGCTCCTGGGAAAGGCATGAAGCCATCAGTTTTCCACTCATATATCGATTGAACAGCAAGTTAGACTGGATTCTACAGCCTTGAATTCTAGCTAATCGAGGTTCTTTAGACTTGTGCGGCAGCCACTTTGAATTCAAAACCGTACACAAGGCAACAGGAAACCACTTTTCCAAGAAGGTATGGCAATTCAGAGATAATAAATAAAAGTAATATGTGGAGAGCCATGATGCCTACGTCCTAAAGTGAATTGGCATTAAAATATATCTATGCGATATGAATACGACCGTTGAAACTATTCGAAAAAAATTTAAGTTTATGAATTCCATAAATTTTCATTTTATTTTACTTTATTTTATTTTTTATATCATTTTTTATTTGTTTTATTTTACTTTATTGCTTCAAGCGAATGCTGGTATTATCCAAGATTTGCTTCAAACAAAATAAAATGGTAGAATAAAGCTTAGGTGAGGAAGGTCAATCGTTCTATGTGCAACGGTCTTTCAAGATTTGGCCTTCCACAATTTCTTGTTTTTGTGGCTCTAATTCTTGCTCCTTAACTATCGTTTTTAGTCTTATTCCGTTATTATTTTTGTTTGCCTTAACAATTAGCATTCGAAATCCTAAATTACATTTAATCTTAAACGCCTACCGCTTGCACCTGCGGGAAATACTCTCATGATTTTATTAAAAGCCGAAGATCATATTGGCCGTTTTTTTATCACTTTTCTGCCACATGATTTTTTTCTTTCTCTATCTTAATTTATAGCATATAATTTTGTTTAATATTATCTTTACCACACTTCTTTCTTTCTTTTCTTTCTTTCTTTTCTTTCTTTCCTTCTTTCTTTTCTTTCTTTCTTTCTTTTCTGTATTTCTTTCTTTTTCCCCTTTTTTGCTCTTTCTATTTTCTTCCTTTATTTTCTTAGTAGTCTTTCTTTCTTTCCTAATAATTCTTTCATTATTTCTGTCTTTTCTATTTTTTCTTTCTTTCCTACTTTCTTTCTTTCATGCATTTCTTCTTACTTTAATATATTTCTTTCTTTTCGTTCTTTATCTTTTCTTTTCTTTCCTTTCTTTCATGCATTTCTTTATTTCTTTTTTCCTTCTTTTTTCTTCCTTTTTCCTTTCTTACTTTCATATATTTCTTCTTTTTTATTCTGTCGTTCTTTTTTTCTTTTCAGCATTTCCTTCCTTTTTATGTTTTTTTATAACGTGTCCATTTTTCTTTCTTCTGTTATACTTTATTTATTTCTCAGTTCCCCTTTTTATGATGTATATATATATATATATATATATATATATATATATATATATATATATATATATATATATATATATATTATATATATATGAGAAGAAATATAGTCTTAAGATGTGCTATATTTATGGGATAAAGTGCTCAATATCAGAGATAGAGCGTGTGTAAATATAAATAAATGATATATATAAATAGCCGAGAAAAATAACAGCACTGGTGGCCTGACAATTGCGTGTAGCATGAAACAGACTAAGTGTTGACTTTTATGTTCACATTTATATATATATATATATATATATATATATATATATATATATATATATATATATATATCATCTTTTATCTATTTATCATTTAGTTAATTTCGTTCATTCATTCATTCATTCCGCCTCTCTTTCTTTTTTCTTTCTTTCTTTCCTTCTTTCTTTCTTTATTTAACCTTTGATCCTTTCTCATTGTTTTCCAGCTGTCCCCTTTTTGTTCTTTATTCTTTTATTCTTTCCTATTTAAAATTATTCAGCGTAAATTCTCGCTGTCTTCCAACATGGCTGAAATACATTCATTTGCATAGTTTTCCTTTCCTTTCCTTTTTTTGTCTGTATATCTTTTCTCGAATTTCCGGGTTCGTTTTATATTTTCATTGTTTATTCATTTCGTTCGTCTCTTCTTCAAAGTCTTTGTTTATTCATCCGAATGTCTGATCGGAGATCTTCCCCAAATTTAGTTTAGTCCGGAACAGAGCCAAATGGCCGCAAATACGAGCTAGAAAGTTTGGTGTGTGTCAGAATTTAAAGCGATTACGATTCGGCTTAGCTGACTACAAATTCCCTATTTAAAATCTTGGCTAACATGCTGGGTCGAAACCCAGCCTTTGGCATCGGAAGGAAACCATTTTAAGATTATTTTTCTTATTTTCAGCATTTCTTTCACTCTATCCCCGATTGACGCCAATTCAGTCGGGTTTCGATCCTAGCTAGAGGCAACTGGACGTCTAGCCACACTGATGAGCTGTGATACAGCGAAACAGTCTGTCTGTGAATGACACTATATATGCCCCTGAAAAATTCATTTTGGTAGAGCTCTCTGGGGAAGAATTGTGGGTTTGTAAACTAACTATTAAGGCTAATAATGCAAGATTCTTCGGTAAATCGAATCGAGTTCTATCAGCCACTATGTGTTTATCTAAAAATAAATACGCTTAAATTCATCTTCATCCCTGCCATGTGCCAACGGCTTAGTGGGAGAATCCCCGACTGACGCCAATTTAGTCGGATTTCGAACCTAGCTAGAAGCAACCGGTCGTCTAGCCTCACTGATGAGCTGTGATACAGTGGAACAATGTGTCTGTGAATGATAAGATAGATAGATAGATAGATAGATAGATAGATAGATAGATATTATTTACGTGAGAAACGGTAGATGTCTATATGATGTATAATTACTCTCCAATCTTAAAAGAAGAATCGTGATGAAATCGATCATAAACGAAAATGACATATTCATCATTAATTAGTCATAGCTCAGGATCGGAGGCACATGAACGATTGAAATTGTGTTCAAATACAAATATTATTCCAAGATCATTTCCAACTTATTCACGATGATCTTCGTCCTCTCTAACCTTCTAACTTTTTGTCCTGGAGTAGCAAGTTGCCTCACAGATTTCACGTACGATCTGATTTTCAAGTCTATTCTTACTGCTCTTTGGATTGTCATAGGTGAAACTTCTCTCTCACTTTGATTGAGTTGGATCTTTTCTAATTGATTTCTTTATTTTTAAATTGAATTGATGATTCCTCTTGTTATTGTGACCTCCTGATCAAGTTTTCCTTTCTACTTTTCCCTCTTTTTAAAATTTATTCACCGATGTCTTGATGCTTCTTGAATGGATTTGAAGATGAAAGCTAGAGTATGAATGTTGGCACGAATACTGGAGGTCAGAATGATCTTTTTCCTCTCACCATTGCTCATTTGGAAGACAGTGGGTCTGACACAAGCAAGTTTAACCTGATCTCTTTCTAGCTGAATAACAAAAAGGGTTTTTCAGTTACTCTTACAACCAATGGTGTCAAGATGGGTAAACGTCTTATCTGAAAACCTGGAAAAGAGAAACTCAATTACCTTGGTGTTGTTTTAGATATTAAACATTTTGTGGGATGGGCAATCATGCTGTTACACCCGGTATATATATATATATATATATATATATATATATATATATATATATATATATATATATATATATGAATGAAGAAATATAGTTTTAAGGTGTGCTATATTTATGGGATAAAGTGGTCAATATCAGAGATATAGCGTATGAAAATATAAATATGAAAGTGAACATTGAAGTCAACACTCAGAGCCGACAGGCTGTTTCATGCTGCACGCAATCGTCAGGCAGCGAATGCTGGATTTTTCCTCGGCTATTTATATATATGGGTCAGTGGTGCATTGTGAGTAATCTATTCTGGCGGTTATTTTTACGGGAGTGGCTTGTTTGTTTATTTTTATTTATTTATTCATTGAATAAATAAATAAACAAACCACTCCTGTAAAAATAATATTATTCACTTAGGCAGTGAAACCTTGGTAGGTTTGTCTGGCTCATTAGGTTTGACTAGGTCTACTCTACGTTTGTATCGAGCTCTTTAGTTAGTTGTCTACTCGTATCGGGGTTTTTTCTTTGGGCCTTGAACCTGTATCTGTGCGATTATTTTCGACAGACTTTCATGTTCCTGGCTCTTTCTTTTTTAAAAACTTTTTTTTTCCTTCGAGATTGATTTGGCTATTGGTCAATCAAGAATTCGAAGGTTTTTCGACACGAGTATAGTCACCTCTATATGTATATATATGTATATATATATATATATATATATATATATATATATATATATATATATATATATATATATATATATATATATATATATATATGAAATAAAACATATGCGCATAAAATTCATCTGGGTACGATCTTACACATCGGCTTGTTTACAAAGTTATATATTTCACGATATATTCAGTCAGCATATAATAAATATTTCAAGTATATGTTAAGTCATTAATTAAGTAATAATTAGATAAGTAATTTTTTGCTCGGCTACTTAAATACAGACATACACTGATATCAATAAACTCCTCTTTCTCTATCACAAAAATACACAAACAAAGATACATACACACACAAACACGCACACACACACACACATATATATGTATGTGTGTGTATGTGTATGTGTGTGTGTATGTGTGTAATTTTTCAGAGTAAAGCTGTAGAGAAGAAAAGTGAATAAATTTGACAATCGGAGAATTGTATATAGTCCTTGCCGACGCGTTTCGTCATTTGACTTTATCAAGTCTATTTTATTCAATTTGTCTTTTCTATACCTTTATTCTGAGAACTTTACCACATCGACATTCAGATCAAAAGCACAATCTTAGTCAAGAAAAATGAAGTTACCAATAACACACAAAAAAAGGCTGACCCAGGATCGTTCTTTAAACATTTTTGCATTTCATGTAACGACACATTTCGCATTTGTTTAACATCACTTACCTTGATAAAGTCAAATGTAACGCGTCGGCTAGGACCAAGTACTGTTTTCTGAGTGTCAATTTTATTCATATATATATATATATATATATATATATATATATATATATATATATATATATATATATATATATATATTTCTGTGTGTGTGTGCGCGCGCGTGTGTGTGTATTTATATATATATATATATATTATATCATTACATATAGTGAAAGGTTATTATATATATATAAGAACTATATACATATAGTAAAAATGTATATATTTATATATAATAATAATAATAATAATTTTTCAAGTGCATTCGAGGATACATATATATATGTGTGTGTATATATATATATATAATATATGATTATAGTTATTATATATATATATATATATATATATATATATATATATATAATAACTATATACATATAGTGAAAGGTTATTATATATATAATAACTATATACATATAGTGAAAGGTTATATATAATAACTATATAAATATAGTGAAAATAATAATAATAATAATAACTTTTCAAGTGCATTCGGGGATATATATATATGTGTGTGTGTGTGTATATTTATATATATATTATTATGTGTGTATATTTATATATATATTATTATATCATTATAATTATTATATATATATATATATATATATATATATATATATATATAAATATATATAACTATATACATATAGTGAAAGGTTATTATTATATATAATAACTATATACATATAATGAAAGTTTATATAATAATAATAATAATAATAATAATAATAATAATAATAATAATAATAATAATAATATTTTTTCAAGTGCATTCGTGGATACCCGTCTACTAGAACAGCTAGTGAATCCTTATTGTAGACGCCAGCTCATACACATTTGTGTTTGTTCAACACCGTCTCAAACCCTCGGTCACGATGACTTGCACAGCCATCGACTTCTATCCAATTCCTCTCACAAGACTCAGATTAAACCGTGGTATGGTTTGCAGGCAATTTTCAAAGGTGACGTACGCTGCGATCGCCCCCTCCAGACCGATAACTTCCTGACAAATCAACAATGGTGAGATTCGAACCCGGGTCTCATGGTCAGAAAGGGTACGCTGTAACCAAATAAGCAATAGCATGAAACTCAAAGTTACGTCTTGGATCGGAGTAGGTAGGTCGTTTGTTTGGTTTTGTTTAGCGGCATATCGACACCTTTATGGGTTATTTAATAGCGAAAGCTAAATATTTTGAACACAAACTTATCCCGTGATTCAAGGTCGTAAGGGCACCTGTAGTAGAAGTGGTGTTTTGGGAGACGGAGCCCAACTCTCACCAGGCCGGTTGTCACCAAAAACTTGACTTCAGAGTTACCTTCTCCTAGACCAGTTGCCACACAAGGCTGTAGAATCCAGTCTGTCTTGATTTTTAACCATAGCTAGGAGGAGAAAAAGAGGATTCATACCTTTCCCACTTAAGTGGATGTAATGGATCCGACTGGAATTCGAACTCGGCTCTCCGATTCCTCAATCCTCCAGTCACGGTGGAGTAATGGATAGCGGCTCGGATTATGGCTTCAACTCGAGATAAAATCTAATTCTGATTTTGTATTGTCGGTCTTTTTAGATAAAAGGGCATGGCTGGTACTGTTGATATTAAAATGTATTTTTATACTTTCATAGTGTTTTCGTTGGAGACGCTCACTATTTGTCCATAGCTGGGACCCTAACAGGTGCTACCACCAGGGGTCAGGGTGGGCCTGAGAACAGTAGCAATTAAGAGGTAGTTCCACGCTCATCAAAATTCCAATTTCCCAATCAGAGGCCTGGCTACCAGACGTAGTTTATCGTCTTAACCAGGACTTCGTGCAGGTAGGTGTCGTTTTTTTCTCTTTTGTCTTTTCGTTTTTTCTCTTTTTGGTAGCACTACCTCCTCAAGACACTTGATGTAGGCCTCCGTGTCGAGTCTGAGACCCTCACCAACAAATTCGGGAGTTCTTTTCTTATCAGAACGATCAGAGTGAATTTTCCGAGCTGCCGTACCTTCGTAATCACCATTAGACGCATCTAACTCTTGCCGAAAACCTCTGCACTGTCCTCAGATGGACACCCAAATACTCTGAAACCTTCATATTGGAGCTTCCGGTTCGAATGCCAAGCAGTACAGCATGCCGTTTCCAAATTTATGGCGGAGTGAATTGTGTCACGGTGCCTTTTTTGTTCTTCTCACAGACGGTGCCAAAATTACTTTACTATACTGTGTAGGCGGCAAAATAAAAAAACAAACAAAACGCATGCGTGAAAATAAAAATATAAAATGGCGACAATTTACCCATCACACATTGAGAGACAGACATTTATATCATGATAATGTGATTTCTGTCTATAAATCATAAACCATTAAATTATATATTATATGCTTTTAATATTGTATAAATGGCCTAGATTTCTATTGACCTAAATCACTGCAGTCTTTTGTCAATTGCGATTTTAATAGGTAATAGTAAAAATATTCCCAGCCTTCTTCTGTGTAGGAGGATTTTATATCATGAGGTGACATGTTTCTGTCTACTCTGGTTTGGACTGCCGACCTACCAAGGCAAAAGAGCTAAGTCTACCCTAACATTTAGCCCATTACTGGAGTGGATTGCATTCATGTCTTTTCTATTTGAACGTAACAAGATTCGGCGATGATTTAAACTTCTTTCTATTCACTAGTACGCTGCCCAATCTCCCACTGTAAATAATAACTATTTAATATTTATAATTGATATGTTGTAATTAATTACGTATTAGACCATATTTTATCACAAACAAGAATACTTAATTTATATACATATATATGGAAAAAACGATATATAATATTTTTTTATACCAAGAACAATTTCAGGAAAATCTATAACAATGTAGAAAACGTTAATTAAAAGAGAAGAGAGTTTATGAGGATGAAAATATATAGAAAGTGCTTTAGTCGCTAGAACATCCACAGTGAATCTAGGACCAGGTTGTTAAAACTTGTCACCTTGGCAGATAAATTATCTCAATATGAGATATTTAATAATAAAACAGATAAAAATATAAACAAAAATAAACTGAATGAAAGTGGTTCAATAATGTAACCAAAACACATCTTAAAAAATAGATAAAAATAAATTCAGTCTCTCCTCTACGTCATGCGTATGTGTACTCGTATCAACGTAAACAGTACTTTATCCCGATGAAGTCCGAAAGTCGAAACGCGCCACACGAAAACTTTTCCACTGTGTCATAGATTTTTCATTTATATATATATATATATATATATATATATATATATATTATGAAATGGACAATGTCATACAATTATTTTAAGACACTTTTATGTATATATATATATATATATATATATGTATATATATATATATGTATATATATATGTATATATATATGTATATATATATGTATATATATGTATGTATATATATATGTATATATATGTATGTATATATATATGTATATATGTATATAAATATATTATTATAATAATTTTATTATAATAGATTATAATAAAAAAAACAACATTTTACACAGCTACACAAAAGCTTTCATGTTTCATAACTTGTCTAAGTTATCTACCATCGTCTGGGGAGGTACAATCATGGTATTGAAACGTTTAGCGATGTAAAATGTTTTTATTTTAATAAAAAATATTTTAATAATATATAACTCTACTTTGTATTGATCATTTTTTTAAACAAAAAATGCTATGAACCTTGGATTTTTACTTCATATGTTCTTTCTCTTATTTGTATGTATATCTATATATATATATATATATATATATATATATATATATATATATATATATATATAAATATATATATATATATGTTTATATATATATAAATATATATATATATAAATATATATATATATATATAAATATATATATATATATAAATATATATAAATATATATATATATATATATAAATATATATATATATGTTTATATATATATATATATATATATATATATATATATATAAATATATATATATTTGTGTGTGTGTGTATGTGTGTGTGTCTGTGTCTGTGTCTGTTTAAAGTTTTTTTTTAAATGGATACTCATATGTGAGTAGATGTTCTGTTTTTTTATTTATTTATTAAAAAGTGGAGCGTGCATTTTTTTTTGTAACAAGGAAGGTGAAAACCTAATAAATAAAATAAATACAGAGCATCTACACAAATATGAGTATCCATTAAAAAGTAACATTTAAACAAATAAATCATATATATATATATATATATATATATATATATATATATATATATATGTGTGTGTGTGTGTGTATATATATATATATAAATGTATATATATATATATATGTGTTTATATATATGTGTACATATATATATGCACACACATATATATATATTCATATATATATATATATTCATATATATATATAATTTATATATATATATATAATTAATATATATATATATAATTAATATATATATATATATATATATATATATATATATATATATATATATATATATATATATACTCATCAAGTTAGCGGAAAAGGCAGGCAAGTTTATGGAGGACAAGCGAAAATACAATTCAATGTTTAATAAACAAAAGTGAGTAGTTGACTTTTTTATATTCCCATATGCAAATTAGTATTTAGTCGCTATACGTTTTGAATAACATGAGATTATGGATTTCTCGAATACTCAGTCCGATAAATGAATAAAATTACACCAGCAAACCAAATATGACTATCCGTTTAAAATGACGTTTAAACACACACACACACATACACGCATATATATATATATATATATATATATATATATATATATATATATATATATATATATATATATATATATATATATATATATATATATATATATATATGATTAATAAGTAAGCATTTTCGTCAACACCCAGAGGCGACAGTCATTTTCATGCTAAACACAATAGTCAAGCTTGACCGGTACGTTTAGCATGAAAATGACTGTCGCCTGTGGTGTTGACTTCAATGTCCTCTTTTATATTTAGATACGCTCTATTCCAGATATTGAGCACTTAATCTATAAATATCGCATATCTTAAATGTATATTTTATCATATATATATATCTATATATATCTATATATATCTATCTATATATATATATATATATATATATATATATATATATATATTATTATTATTATTATTATTATTATTATTATCACACACACACACAAAAACAGTCCTCCATACAGAAGTAGAGCTTAAATTATAATTATTTTAAAAAAATATGATTCCTTCGCTACAAAAAGTTCTCATATTTCAAAAACGAGACCCGAAACCCTCAATATAATTATTAAAATTAAAATAGAATTAAGATATCAAGCCCTGTTTCAGCCTCAAGCGAAAATTTAGGAATAACCAATATTGAAATTTACGTTTCTTTATAAGCATGTTCCTTTGCAAAATTAATTACATATATATATATATATATATATATATATATATATATATATATATATATATATATATGTATATATATGTATGTGTGTGTGTGTGTGTGTGTGTGTGTGTGTGTGTGTGTGATTTTTGATATACCTACTTTAAGGGCACTAGCGAGATTTTACTTGTACATTTTGTCAATAATAAACTGAAAATGATTTCAACTAACGAATCGAATTTTAAAATCTGTAGCTGGCGAAGACTGCCACTCGCATTGTATCAGAACAATGAGACAAAAGGTTAAATATGGGATAACGAATGTCATGGCGTGTTTTGCACGTCGAAAAGTCTACAGAAACAAATTATTTATACAAATATGGCTAGTAAATATTATCGAGTAATGGGTGAAGCATTTGTGCTTTTATACACACTAAATCGTATGCCTTTGTTGAAAGTCTATCATTATGGTAACAGCTTGAAAAACATCACCAAGTAATAACACTGAGGGGCTTCGGTTGTCGCTCTCATCATCAGAATTCAGTTACATCGAAAGGCTCGGACAATCATTTGCACCATCATTCAAGCTAATAAATAAAAATGAGATATATTCTTGTGTCAGGAGCTACGAGTGATTCTGGTACCATGTAATATAGAAATATATATAACTCATTGGTAAGTAAAACAGTTTGCTCAGATGAGGAGGCTAGATAGACACCCAGGAGAATTAAAACAAGGTCCATCAATGGTCGGGTAATCTTCCTTATAAGGTCACGACCATCTACCACAATCGGGTATACTGGAGTCCATAGCTGTGATATATATATATATATATATATATATATATATATATATATATATATATATATATATTGACTCCATATATATTTGACACAAAAGTATATCTCATTTTTATGAGCTTACTGGTGGGGGGGGTAATATTTCCCAACCTTTTTCATTAGTTCTCGATGTGGCTGAATTCTGATGATGAGAGCGGCAGCCAAAACACCTCAGTGTTATTGCTTGGCGATGTATATATATATATATATATATATATATATATATATATATATATATATATATATATGAGAGAGAGAGAGAGAGAGAGAGAGAGAGAGAGAGAGAGAGATAGAGACTGGACTCCATATATATATATATATATATATATATATATATATATATATATAGCCATTGCGGTGGTGACGCAGCATCGCTAGTAGAAAGGTTGCCAAGGCTGAGTCCAACGGTTACGGAGGAGGTTTCGCCGATAGAATCAAGGGGACCGAGGTGAGCCATCAAGCTCAGGACATCGGGCGTTGTTCCTTCTGGAGAGGGATAGAGCCTTTTCCCCCGGGTCTAATTTGCCCAAAACTTACTAAGCGTGGATTAATACCTCCCCGGCTTTCGATATTTTCAAGGACCTAGTAAGGTGCTCAGCTACGCAGTGACCCTACGACCACGCTTAGTTATGAAACAGGCAACGATGATGATAACGATGATGGGGATCTTGTGCGTAAAGAAATTTGTGCGTAAGTGAACCTAAGCAACTCGTTTGGAATCGAACTTGTCTCGCTGATTTTCTTTTCGATTCTTAACCATTGTACTACCAGCACATACGATTTAGCGGGTCGTCTGACGTAGATTTTCGCAGCATTAGCTACATTTTCATATTTCCATGTATTTTAAAAAAATTATCTCTGACATATAGAGTGTATTAACATGAGTGTTTCCAAGTTGAGGGGAATACTAAAAGCGCCCTAAACGTTAGCGGTTTGAAAAATATTCGCCCTCGGGGTTTGTTTGCTCAGGAGATCCAACGTGGCCGAGAAGTCAAGGCTCGTCAGATCTAATGACGTTTTTTCCTGTGGGTCGGAGAGCGTATATTTTTCTAACAAGATATCTCGAATATTCAGGCCAGTAGAAGGAAAATAAATAAATATACTGTTTAATAAATAAATAAAAACGGATATGTGTATACATTAAAAATAACGTTTACACAGACAAATTAAAAAATATGTCGGATTTAATCCATCCCTATATATATATATATATATATATATATATATATATATATATGAGAATAGATTAAATCCGTTATATATTCGAATCCCCAGTAATGGACTAAATAATAAATATATAATGGATTATATCCATTATATATTCATCCAACCAAATATTCTATCATATATACACACACACACACACATATATATATATATATATATATATATATATATATATATATATATATATATATATATATATATATATATGAAGAAATATACTCTTAAAGTGTGCTATATTTATGGGATAAAGTGCTCAATATCAGAGATAGAGCGCCTGTAAATGTAAAAGTGAACATTTAAGTCAACACTTAGAGGCGACAGGCTGTTTCGTGCTTGACGCAATCGTCAGGCCACGATTGCGTCTAGCATGGAACAGCCTGTCGCCTCTTAGTGTTGACTTCAATGTTCACTTTTATATATATATATATATATATATATATATATATATATATATATATATATATATATATATATATATATATATATATATATATATATATATATATATACT
>OZ038488.1:98762231-98782231 GCA_964036315.1 Acanthosepion esculentum | reverse complement strand
GTTTTCCTTTGGTCAAAAGGACTACTAATATAGAACACTATTATAATCCTGCTCATCCCTACCTTCGTTAGTTAGTACGCACGACCATTACGCCCTGCCAGTAGTTAATAAATAACGGACTATTCCGTTTTGATCGCGCCAAAACACGGAAATGGTATATCAGACACACTACTTGGCTTCAGTGTGAAAGTAAAAGAAAGATAGAAAGAAAGGTGGAAATGTTTAACGTCTGTTTCAGTGAAATGGAAAACGTTTTCAGTTTTAAATCTTTTCATTTGTACCCCCTTACTTCTTAAATTAACGGCCAATATTCATATTAAACATCACGTGCAAGAAGTCCGAATGCATGATTGTCAGCAAAAAGGACAGCTCAGTATGAAAATTACAAATTACAGATGCCAAATTCAAGCAACTACAACAATGTAACAATCTGGGAAGTGTTTTAAACCGAGGGCGGAAGGGGTGAAACCGAATTCTGAAGTTGAAAGATGCCTTCCAAAAGCTAAGCAAAGAATTAACAAGAAAATTTCGTTAAAAACAAAGAAAAAAAGTACTAACCTATTGTGTAATATCGGTCCTCCTATATGAGAGTGAACGCTGGAGAATCTTCTCACAGATGGGGGAGAAGCTTGATGCGATATAAATGTGGTTCTACAGAAGCATACTGAGAATAAAACGGACTGGACGTGGGAGCAACGTCGAAATTTTAAAGAAAATGAAAACAAAAAGGACACATATACTTAACATCAGAAAGAGAAAGTTTAAATTTCTAGGGCACATGATCAAGAAAGAATGCTTTGGAAATTTGACACTCACAAGAGGGACAGAGGAAAACAACGCAGAACCTACCTAACGGGTTTGTGCGAATGGATGGCAGAGCAGGGTTTAAGAGAGATAGCGAAAAGACAAAAGTTACTAAGAGCTACAAAGATCATTTAATTTTGGAGAGCCATGATCTTGAATGGACAAAACACATAGAAGAAGAAAATACAATTTTTGGATACCTATTCATTTGGGTCAGAATGACTGAAGAGTGACCTATTTTACTTTTTGGATACCTACTGACTTTGATTATATAAAATAAATGAAATAAAATGAAACGAAAAAAAAACGAAAATACGAGGGTCATTCAATAAATAAGGTGAATTTTTCGGTATAAGCACTTCTAATACAGATAGAAGCTTACTTTTTTTCCCAACGTAGTTTCCCCGCACTGTCACACACTTTTCCCATCTGTGCACAAGCTTCCGTATTCCCTCAGCGTAAAAATCTTTGGACTGATGTCTCAGCCAGTCGCTAACAACACTTTTGACTTCATCGTCACTTTTAAACTTCGTGCCTCTCGTGAACGCTTTCAAGGGACCAAACAGGTGAAAGTCTGAAGGAGCAAGGTCTAGGCTGTAAAGGGGATGAGGGATCAGTTCCCAGCCCATCTCGTTGATGGTCTGTACCGTTTGGGCTGCTGTGTGAGGCCTTGCGTTATCATGATGCAAGATGACTCCTTCTGACTGATGACCCCTGCGTTTGTTCTTTATGTCTTTCAAAGTCCTTGCAATGTCATCCACTGTCACCTTCTGTCAGACTGAATGAGGTAATTGACTGATTCGATCACCTCAGGAGACCTTACTTCTGTAGGCCTCCCAGGCCTGTCTTCATCCTCAACACTGCTCCGTCCTTCTTTAAACAATTTAGCCCACTTGTAGACATTTGTTTGGCTGAAACATGTGGCACCATACACAGTTGACATTCTCCTATGAATTTCAACTGGTTTGCACCCTTCTGTCACTACTGGCTACTATTATCGTTCCTTAACGAAGCTTGGGATATCAATCAACAGCCAAGCAAAATATGCTTACTTTCTCACAACTGGCTACTATGATCGTCCCTTACGAAGCTAGAGATGTCAATCAACAGCCAAGCAAAATATGCTCACTTTGTTACTACTGTCTACAATGATCGTCCCTTACGAAGCTAGAGATATCAATCAACATTCAAGCAAAATATGCTCACTTTGTTACTACTGGCTACAATGTTCGTACCTTACGAAGCTAGAGATGTCAATCAACATTCAAGCAAAATATGCTCACTTTGTTACTACTGGCTACAATGATCGTCCCTTACGAAGCTAAAGATATCAATCAACAGCCAAGCAAAATATGCTCACTTTGTTACTACTGGCTACTATGATCGTCCCTTACGAAGCTAGAGATATCAATCAAGAGCCAAGCAAAATATGCTTACTTTGTCACTAATGGCTACTATGATCGTACCTCACGAAGCTAGAGATGTCAATGAACAGTTAACCAAAATATGTACATAAGTGCACATAACAGTGTGTGAATATACAAAAGAAAACTACACAAACATATGACTCTCAATATACGTCAAGATATAAACACATAAAAAAGATTAATATAATATAAAAGGCTCAAACACTAATATTACATGGTTATAATTTATTACATTGCAATCGTAATCACGATCCAATTCATCAAACCTACAAATTTGTACACATGCGCATCTATATTTGTATACGGTTTTCCTATCTGTTTTCCTTTATAATGTTTTTCGTTTTATTTCAGGAATACCCCCCTGTATCCTCACTTTTATTGTTAACAATAGATTTCCAAATTCTTATAAAATTTTTTTATCTATTTTATTGTTCCTTCCTCTTTTTCTTTGCATTTTATTTTATGTAATAATATTTTCTTACTGTATATTCCATTTTTCCTCCTAATTTTTTCTCATCACGTGTTATTTTATCAACAGCCCGTCTTTCTGAACTTGACAACTTGGTCGTAAATTTTTAGCTGCAAATTTGTTGGTTTGATGATTTGGATCGTGATTACGATTCCAATGTATTAATTAATAACCATGGAATATTAGTGTTTGAGCCTTTTATATTATTGTCTTACTCTGTCCTGGACATTGAGTTCTACCTGGATTCTATCCTCTTGGTAATTTATATACATACATACATACATACATACATACACACACACACACACACACACACACACACACACACACACACACACACACACACACACACATATATATATATATATATATATATATATATATATATTTAGTTTACGAAAAACTAGGTAATCCGTATGGGTAGACCGAAAGAGGATAAAATCCAGAGAGCTCAATGTAAATCAGAGCTAATAATTTAAATAAAAATAAAAACAGACCACTTTAAGGCTCCATGTAATAAACGATTTCTTTTCATTTCTCTCTCTTTCTTTTCATTTCTCTTTCTTTCTTTTCATTTCTATATCTTTCTTTTCACTTCTCTTTCTTTCTTTTCATTTCTCTCTCTTTTTCATTTTTCTCTCTTTCTTTTCATTTCTCTTTCTTTCTTTTCATTTCTCTCTCTCTCTTTTCATTTCTTGTTCTTTCTTTTCATTTCTCTCTTTTTCTTTTCATTTCTCTTTCTTTCTTTTCCTTTCTTTTTCTTTCTTTTCATTTCTCTTTCTTTTCATTTCTCTTTCTTTCTTTTCATTTCTCTCTCCTTTTTTCACTTCTCTTTCTTTCTTTTCATTTCTCTCTCTTTTTTCATTTCTCTTTCTTTCTTTTCATTTCTCTCTCTTTTTTCCTTTCTCTCTCTTTCTTTTCACTTCTCTTTCTTTCTTTTCATTTCTATTTCTTTCTTTACATTTCTCTTTCTTTCCGGCTGTTGTTTCTATTTTATTCATTTTTAGGTTTCTCTTTCTCTTTATCTTTGCTAGTTTTTTTTCTTTCATATTTTTATTCATTTTTATTTCTTTAGTTTTATTATTTGTTTCGACTTTTTATATATATATTTTATCTTTAGGTCTCTCTTTCTTTCGTTCGTTCGTAGGTTTCTTTTTCTTTCATACTTTTATATCGTTTTGCTTTCGTTTTTCTTTTTCATTCATTTTTTCTTTCCTCTTTCATTCATTTTTCTCTATTATATTTCTTTCTCTCTTCTTCGTTCTTATTCTTTTTTTTCGTTTAGATTTTTGTTTCTATTTTTCATCTTTAGTTTTTTTCTTCTCTTTGACATTTTTATAGAAATCCATTAATTCATTCTAATTTTCTTTCTTTTTTCTTCATCTTTCACTTCTCTTTCTTACCTTTTCTTTAATTCTGTTTTCATTCTTCGGTATATATTTTTTTTCAAAAACTTCATTTTTTTCAAAAACTTCATTTTTTTCTTATTATTTATCTTAGGTTTCTTTCGTCTTTTTCTTTTCTCGTGTTCTTTTTCTTTCTTTCTTTTCTTCTTTCTTTTTTTCTCGTGTTCCTTGTATTTCTTCCTTTTTACTCTCGTCTTTCCTTTTTCTCGTGTTCTTTGTCCTTCTTTCCTTCTTTCGCCTTTCCTTTTTTTCTCGTGTTCTTTGTCTCTCCTTCTTTCTTTCTTTCTTTCTATTGTATGTCATTCTTCCATTCTTTCTTCTTTCTTTTTTCTCGTTTTCTATGTATTTCTTCTGTTTTACTTTTGTCTTTCCTTTTTCTCGTGTTCTTTGTCTGTCTGTCTTTCTTTCCTTCATCTTTCTTTTTTCTATAGTGTTTTTGTCATTCTTTCTTTGTTTTTTTGTATGTCTTTCTTTCCTTCTTTCTTCTTCCTTTTTTCTCGTGTTCTTTGTATTTCTTTCTTTTTAACTCTCGTCTTTCTTTTTTTCTCGTGTTCTTTGTCTTTCTTTCCTTCTTTCGCCTTTCCTTTTTTTTTCACGTGTTCTTTGCCTGTCTTTCTTTCTTTCTTTCGTTTTTCTTTTTTCTCGTGTTCTTTGTCTGTCTTTCTTTTCTCTTCTTTCTGTCTCGCTTTTTTCTCGTGTTTTCTCTTTCTTTTTTCTCTCGTGTTCTTTTTCTTTCTTTCTTTCTTTCTTTATTTCGTTTTTTCTTTTTTCTCGTGTTCTTAAAAAGTAAAATATTGAAAAATGAATTTTATATTTTAAACAAAATATTAGACCTGTTTCTAAAAATCTTTCTCTATTTGTAACAGCCATTCTTATTCATTTTCTATTACATATACCTGTGGTTTGAAAGAAGAAAAAAATTCTGTCTTAGAAAATATTTGAAAAAAAGCAATCTTTGAATACGATGTCTCTTTTTATTTGCAACGTTATGATAGAACCGATAATTCGATCGCTGTAGAATGATAAAAGAAATAATAAATAAATTAAAAGAAAGGAAATACCGTCACTGATTATATAGCGACGATAACCATACTGTTGCTTGAGATATATGTAATTTTGTTATTTCCTGTGACGATTTAGTGTTATCCCAATTTCTTGCTGAACTCTGAGAATTAAAAAAAAAAATGTGCGTACCAAATTTAGACTGAATTTTCAGAACAATTTACAGAACAATTTTTCTGTCACTCTACGAGAAAGAAAGAGAAAGAGGGAAACAGAAACACAGACAGACAAAGAAATTCCGGTATTTAGGAGACTAGCCTTTGATAATAAGTTCTTTACAGCTGGCGACAAGTTAAATTCTCCTTTTGTTTTCATTCAGGGTTCGTCAATATTGAAAGAGGCAGAGTCGAATGCTTTTCTTTGTTAAGCAAATAAAATGGCGCGGCTGAATTTGTATTTTTCACAAATTGAAACAATATGGGGTGTGGTGGTCTTGCGGTTAAGGTGTCTGCGAGTAAAGACAATTGAAAAGACATTTATATGAAATAGCAGTCATGGAAGATATTCTAAACAATTTTTTTTATGAAAAGGCAAGGAGCTCCCAATTTGCAACCACACAAACGTATTCACACGAACACTGATAAAATAAGATTGCTGGGACAATGACAAAGACCGTAAAAAATAAAGAAAATACTATCAAAATTTGTCATTAATGCCACGCATATAAGGAGGTATTTTAGAAACACAAAAGCGTGCACAAACGAGGACAGCTGCCATCTAGACGTCGAGTACGTGATCTGACGTAAAAAGTATCGGGGCTGTTGCTATGGTAACAGAGGTAAAGTAAGCAGAATAAAGCCACATAAAACAGATTGACATTGGATACTGTTGCGCATACACACTAAGTTATAAAATTCTCTCACGCATCCGTTGTTTATAGTAGTGCTTGGAAGGGAGATGTGTAGAGTGTGGTCGTCTCACCACCTCACATAAATTCCATCAGTTACAATAGCTTGTGCAGCAGTTTTTGGCCAAACACGACATTCCCCATATTCCCCATTTCTCGTTCCTTGCAACTTTTTCCTCTTCAAAAATCAAATCACATTCAAAAGGAATAAGATTTCAGGAGGTCGAGGAAATCCAAGAGAATGCAACGAGGCAGCTTCTCACTATTTCAAAATAGAAGATCTAGGGATGATTCCATCTATGGCACGACGCTGGTTAAAGTGTATAGTTTAGGAAGGGGTCTATTTCGAAGGAGATTAAATACTGAATTGATATGTGTTGTAGTTTTCTTTTACAAGCACCAAGTTCCGATTCATTTTCATCAGCCCTCGTATATCTATTGCAAGATATCATGGCAAAACTTAATTGTAAAGATGTCAAGTAATGCATGTGCAGGAATTTTTTTTAAACAGAGAAAGACGCTGCGCTGGATGATGAATCCCACTTTCTAAGGAAGAAGAGCCTGTAGCCCCGAAGAAGTAACAGTCAACATCATTAGATGCTGCCAAACCGCAGGTGTTACTTCCAGTTGGCTAAGGTGCTTAAGCGGGCTTAGAGCGTTCCTGGACGCCAACACCTGTATTCCTAAGAACCCATGTGTCTGATAATCCGTCCGATCTTTGACATGTTTTGTCTTTATTCTTGCTGCGTACAGAGCGCTAGCCTGCACACAAGAAAGGGTCTGGTGCCGGCACCTGTTTACTCACCGTTAAGCCGATCATGTAAAAGGGAATACCTGGTGGCATAAAAACAGTATCCCTCAGAGAGTGACCTCATTATAAACATATATGGACAAATCCACAAACACATACACGCACAAACACGCACAAACACGCACACACGTACGAAGATAGATAGATAGATATATAGATAGATAGATAGATAGATATGGACACATTGAGATAGATAGATAGATATGAACATATTGAGATAGATAGATAGATAGATAGATAGATAGATAGATAGATAGATAGATAGATAGATAGATATGGGCACATTGAGATAGATAGATAGATAGATAGATATGGACATAGATAGATAGATAGATAGATAGATAGATAGATATGGGCACATTGAGATAGATAGATAGATAGATAGATATGAACATATTGAGATAGGTAGATAGATAGATAGATAGATAGATAGATAGATAGATAGATAGATATGGGCACATTGAGATAGATAGATAGATAGATAGATAGATAGATAGATAGATAGATATGAACATATTGAGATAGGTAGATAGAAAAGATAGATAGATAGATAGATATGAACACTCTGACATAGATAGATAGATAGATAGATAGATAGATAGATAGATAGATAGATATGGACATATTGAGATAGACAGATAGATATGGACATATTGAGATAGATAGATAGATAGATATATAGATAGATAGATATGAAACTCAATACTGCATGGTGGGCGTCAGTTTCTCGCGTTAAGCAACCTTCACACCGATTCCTCAATCCGAGCCGCTATCCATTACTCCACCGTGCCCCCGGAATCGCAGAAATGACAGTCATCATGCAATTCTGATTCCTTTAGCCACACTGTCTATATCAACAAATTCTCTATTTCCTATACTTAGCAATCTTCCCCATAAATATACCAAAATAACACACACACACACACACACACATATATATATATATATATATATATATATATATATATATATATATATATATATATATATATTGGATTTCTCTATATCCTTGGAAACAGGAAATTATGAAATTATGTGCGTTTAAAACTCAGTAAATTTAGAAAATAAGTTATTCCATTATTCGCTTGAAGATGAAACGGTACTAATGCATTTAATTTAATTATATAAATGAATTTGAAGTTTTTAGCTTCAGTTTTTGAAACATGGTTATTAATGTGTAGCGAAAAAAAAACATATTTTAAATCAGTTAATCTATAATATTTATGCTCTGTAAATTTACATTGAGCACTGTTTTGTAAAAGTAAAAAAAAAAAAAAAAATCAATAATAACACCGGATTATATATCTTAGTGTTCTTTCTTTCTTTCTTTATATATATATATATAAACAAGTTTCTGGAGCTACAAGAAGATATTTTAAGACAGGGATCATAATTCATTCATAAAATAAGATACAATAGTATCACAACGAATAAAATTATTGTTTCTTATTTTCGAAATAAATTATGACCTCTGTCTTAAAAAATTATCTCACACACACACACACACACACACACACACACACACATTAACCGAATCGACCACGAAGAAGCAAATGTTCGAGGACACAGTTTCTAATCCTGCCGGAGATCGCATCAGTCAGTTATTTGCCATCCGTGATACACGCTTAGGTGATCATGTATCTGTCAATGAATGACGAGGCACTTTTTTTCCCGCAGTAGGTTGCCATTTCTTTCTGCGGTAGACCAATTGCCACCCAAGGCTACAGAACCCGGTCTGCTATTCACCCACAACTGAGAAGAAGAGGATTCATACTTTTTCCGAGGGTATTATTAGCACGTACGTGAATGTAATGGATTCGATTGGTATTCGAACTCGGCTCTCCGATTCCTCAATCCGAGCCGCTACCCATTACTCCACCGTGCCTCCGGAGACAGCTTAGTTTTCTTTAATAAAATCTCTCAAGTATTAAGGCCGGTAGACGAAAATAAATAAATATACTTCTTAATAGATAAACGGAGTGTCCACTAAAAATGACGTATAAAGTGATATAAATATCTATCTATCTATCTATCTATCTAAAGATATATAGAGACAGTATAGAGAATATGGCGTCTCTAATTAAGAAAGAAATGACACTAAAAATTTCACTCACCTGAGTACAGGCACAATGTTTAAGGTTCATGCAATAACCTACAAGATTGTTTAGTCGGCCTAGTGCCTACCGGATTTTCCTCAGTTCGTAAGCAGAAAAGGACATATATATATATATATATATATATATATATATATATATATATATATATATATATATATATATATATATGTATGGGCATAGATAGATAGATATATAGATAGATAGATAGATATATAGATAGATAGATAGGTATGGGCATAGATAAATAGATAGATAGATAGATAGATAGATAGATAGGTATGGGCATAGATAAATAGATAGATACATAGATAGGTATGGGCATAGATAGAAAGATAGATATGTCTGTTCATACCTATCTGTCTCCCTTTATCAGTCTGTTCATATCTATCTATCTATCTATCTATCTATCTATCTATGACCATATCTATCTATGCCCATATTTATCTATCTATCTATCTATCTCATTCTGTTCATTATCTATCTATCTATCTATCTATCTATCTCATGTACGCTCTGTCTTTTTTATGAGTCACCAATACGACTGTAATAAAATAACACCGTCTGTTTTTTTTCTTTGCACCATATAAGTTGCATAAACATCGACAACATATCTTCCCGTTTGTTCCATTTGCACCGATACTCACCGACACGGCCGGCGGTTCGGTTGAAGGAAAATGCCGACACCAGCTCCGTTATATTATCAGTTCAGTTTGTCTGGTCATTTAGCTTGCAGGCTTTCATGTATTAATAGACCCTATTTGTGTTTGTTTTTATCGTCTGCTTTAAGTTTGGTGAAAGAAAAAAAATATGACAGTATTGTTCAAAGACCGTTTTTGTTCCTTCCTGGAAATGACAATTACACACACACGTACGTACGCACGCACACGCGCACACAAGTACCCACACGCACAAGCACGATGCTGAGAACAATGGTTGCTCCGTGCAAAAATCGTAGTATAAAATAGCCTCGTCACTGCTATACATGTGTCGGCTGACATAGACTAACTTTTACTATTAGTATCAAAGTAAAAGGAAGAACCCAAAACGCAAATTGCAAATTGAAGTTACAAAAATCAAACAAGTAGAAAAGAATAGAAAGTGTGGCACTGAAATCCGAAGGCGTCTTGGGATAGGGAAAGATGCCTTCCAAAAGTTAAAGAAAGTATTAAGAAACATGAACATTTCGTTAGAAACAAAGAAAAGAGTACTAAACTGTTACGTAATATCAGTCCTCCGATATGGCAGTGAATGTTAGACAATCTCCTCACTGATGAAGAAGTAAGGTGAAGAAACAGAAATGTAGATCTACAGAGGGTTGCTGAGAATGTCATCGACCGAAAAAAATATGATAGGAAAGCATCTAGCCGGAGAGTTCCACAGGTGTAACATGCGAGAGAAGAAAATATTCGAATAGATCGTAAGTATTTATATAGCCTTCAGTGATCTCTTCCTCGGAACTTTTTAATGTTAAATTCAAATATGACTTTATATGTTGCCTATAAATTTCCTAATCAGCTAACATGATTTTTATTTTATAATGGTAACAGTCATATCAGTGAAACAGTTACTGGCTAAGACGAGAATGGAACGTTCCGGCGTAGCCGATTTGGCGTCGATAATTCGGCTTTGCCGATTCGGCGTAGCCGATTCGACAGAGGAATTTTTCGGCATGAGACGATTATGCGTTAGATTACTACATGGTCGTTATAGATAAATTTGTTCTCTCTCTCTCTCGTTTAGTAGTCAAATTAGTACTTGGTCGTTATATGCTCGAATAGTCTCATTTAAGAAAAGACGTGATGCAAATTAGTAAATGTCTTTACTAAGTTTTTTTTAATTTTTTTAAATACAATATTTGTAATTTAAGTTTTTAATTTACGTTATTACATTAGTATTTTAATAGGATTCTTAATTCCTTAAACGAAGAAAAAGTCATATTAAAAGTTGGGTGTTTTCAATGCTTTTATCCTTTTTTGTGGGGTTGCCTCCGATCAAAGAGAGTAACTTCAAAACATTCTGACGCCTTAACGGCTGTGCTGAATAGTCCAATTATTTTTCTGAAGCCGAATCAACCACGCCTAATGGGCTACGGCGAAATGTACCAATCGCAGTCAAGACATTCCGAAGATATGAAGGGGGTAGCACAGATGAAATGAAATAAAATGCAGGTCCGAAAGATCCGCTGTTGGTCTGAAAACGTCAGATTAAATACAGGTACCGTTTGCAAAAGTCATCACCATCAGTGGATTTGGAAACTGCGTCATAAAAATTGAAGAAATGCCAATAAGTTGGTCGACATAACGACATATCACCGCTTATTTAATATCGAAAACTGTTGTTTTTAAATTATACTTGAGTCTCCAGGCAAAAAATAAGTTTGTTTATACTTGAATGTGAAGGCTAATATTGATACTAATATTAAATATTAGACTTAATTATAGATGAGTTTGAATGTAAATATTGGCCAGGTTTATACTAAAACATTGATAAGGTTTATATATAAGTCTGAAAGTAAAAATTGGTCGGGTTTATATTTAATTTTAAAGGTAAAACTTCTTCGGATGTATATATTATATTCGTAAAAAACAGTCAAGTTAATGATTGCTAGGATTTATATTTGCATCTATAGATAAATATTGGTCTGATTTGTACAGGAGTCTGAAGGTAATAATTTGACGGGTTTATATATGAGTCTATTGGTAGTGCTTGTACATGTATCTCAATGGCCCAGTATATATTTTCGACAATTCGTAACGTTTGCTAGTTTTTTCATACTTGAGTCTATAAATAAAATCGGTCATCTTTATACTTGAGTTTATAGGTAAACATTGGTAGGATTTGTACCTGAGTCTGAAGGTAGAAAAAATTGAGTATATACTTAGAACTATCCGTAAAGATTGCGAGGGTTTTTTTTTTTTACTTGTGTCTAAAGATAAACATTGGACGGGTTTATTCTTGAGTCTGTAGATAAACATTTGTATGGTTTGTACCTGGGTTTATAGGTAAACAATGGTCGGCAAATACATGTTGAATCTAAATGTACATTCTACTCTGGTTTATACATGATTCTTTGGTCATGTTTATAATTGAATCTATAGAGGAAAATTTATCAGACTTAGGCTCAAGTCTGTAAGCACCCGCCTTTTAGTTGGTCACTTTCTTTTTATCCCTATGCAAGGGATACAGATTGTGTATTTTAGGCGTCGACCGTAGGCAATAAAAAATGATGTATAAGGTGTGTTGTGTCGGAAACCTACCACCCCTTTTGAGGATGAACTTGTCTGCGTCTGTGAACAAAGACTTTAAATAGTGGCATGTCAGTTGACAAGGGGGAGACAGGAAGACCGAGAAGTTCTTGGCTGAGCTAGTTATTGACTACTCAGGCGATTTCTGTACCTTTTTACCAACCTATTAAAACCCTTTTTATTGTTACGTGTTATTTGGCGTTTGTCTCTACAAACCCCAAATCAACATCATAACAAGGAGGCACTAATCATGGTAAAGGGTCACAGGATAATTTTCTTGCATTGTCTACGAAATAGAATATGTTTTATTCGATCTTAGACCACAATCCGACGTCTTAATTAATTGGGAATCCCATAAAAATTCCAGTGGATGTATAGTATGAACCTCGCCATGACTAGATATTGTTTTGAAATCATTGTTATTCTACTCCTTTGCCAGCTACGGCTTGAGAGGCCATTCTACTTTGCCATTTAACTCATAGCCACCCGAAAAGTCATCGAGTCACGCCTTTCCCAGGGGTATTTCTGCGAACGCGAATATAATGAAATCAGCCGAAATTCGAACTTGGCTCGCTGTTTTCTCTTTTCTTCAGTATAAACGGCCGATGGCCAGATCAAGCTGCGTCGACCGGATGGTGAACGCAGCTAATACAAGTATGACTGATTTTTACGAGGCAATTCCTGTGTGATCGGTTCTAGACGAGAGGGATACGTTTTGCGCTTTGATGAAGGACTGGCTTTTGATTGGAATGCCAACATCGTAACCGGAGATGTGACAACATTCATTACATCTACTAATGCGAATTGAATAAGTGCCGACTGAGGTAACGCAGAGGGACGCCTATCGATTGATGAAGTGAGGATGACAGCTAGCAACTAACCGAAGGGTTTGCTTTATATATTTTGGTGTCAAATGATACGCATGAGTTCACAATGCAAATCTGTCCGTAATTCTCATATTTCCTTTACTCAGAAATCAAACCAAGCATATAAATTGTAAACAACATTTTTCCATTGGCAGTAAAATTTATGTAGTCACATTACATAGTAATATTTACATAATGAAATTTTATAGAAATATTTACAAAAATAAAATTACATAGTAAAATTTACATTATAAATTTACCTATTTGCACTATTTACATTGTCCGGACTGTTGTCCTTTTTTTGTTGCCATATTCACGACGTTTCGGCCGTTGTCCACTCCAGCCTTCTTCAGGTGATATATGTTGGAACTTCGAACCGAACCCTTTATTTCGTGCACAGGGGTAGATTGTTCTAGTTCCACGTGCCATGCCACTTCCGGGCATCACATTTTCATTTACAGTTATTAACTCAAATCTTCAGTCGATGGTAGCGCCTGAAGAGGTACTATCTTAGTACTGAAACATGAAAGTTTTTGTGTAACGATGTAAAAATTTTTTATTGGAATTTATAATAATAATAATAATAATAATAATAATAATAATAATAATATATATATATATATATATATATATATATATATATCAGATCAAGGGCTAAATTCGGATTGAAATCGACCCCGGTATATATAGTATAAAAATCCGTGGGTAAATAATCCAAGTAGATCCTATTAATATAAGAATATTAAAACTGATACAAAAAAGAGAGCTCAATATATTTTTTATTATACGGCATATAACTGAATTACAATTAATGAGATTCAAACGATTTACTAAAATACTAAAATTTTAGTAAATGTATTTGTATTGATAAGTCCAGGTAAAAACAACTTTCCCATGGCGAAATGATCATCTGTATGAGGTAAATCGTTTGGAGCTCATATGGAGAGAAAAGGGAGATCACCGCCCTCTATGGGATCAGCTTGAAATCATAGACAAATAACGTTATTGGAAAATTCGTAAACTTAAGGAATCAGCACATATGCTAGGCCACAAAACTTTCTTGAGCCGACCAAGCATAGAAATGAATACAATATGGGAACCAGTAGTAAGGAGTGCCAGAGAAAAGCAATAATAACAACGTAAATTGTAATATGAGCTCTGGTAAAAACATAAAATGATAACAATAAAAATTGCAATATGAGCACGGGTAAAAACGCTTATAAAGACATTAAGTTTATAAATCCCAGAATTTCATACACTGATGTCCTTCAGGACACATGGCACAGTGAATACAGGAGTTGGTTAGATCCAGTGACAGGACCCAAAGCAAGGCAGTGAGAGGTGAATTAACAAGAGATAACTGATAACTGACATCCATTAGACATGGCACATGGAACTAGAACAGTCTATCCCAGTGAGCGAAATAAAGGGTTCAGTTCGACATTCCAACCGCCTGAAAATCGGCCGAAACGTTGTGATAAATATGACAACAAAGATGAGGACAATAGTCCAGATAATGTAAAAAGTGTATATAATACTTTCATCTCAGAAATATATATATATATATATATATATATATATATATATATATATATATATATATATGTATAGATATATATATACTGGTTCTCAGAAATATAGACTGATATATATGACGTCACACATTATGAAATGGACAAAGTCCGACAATTATTTTAAGACATTTTTTATGTTCATACGTTCTTTTTATAGATACAAATATTTAAGTAAATGCTCTGTTTATAATAAACAGTATTAACGACATTTACCTGAAAGTTCTCCGACATTCAGGCCGGTAAATGTTGTTTAATACTGTTTATTATAAGCAGAGCATTTACTTAAATATTTGTATCTATAAAAAGAACATATAAATATAAAAATGTTATAAACAGATATATATATATATATATATATATATATATATATATATATATATATATATATATATATATATATAATGGAATGGAAATGAAATCGAGTTGTTTTATGGGCACAAGAGGGAGAACTTCATATTATGAAGTTATGTGGGATATATAACGATTAATCATTGACTAGAAGTCATTTTAGCGTTTTGGGAAGCAATCCCTTGGGAATCTGTCCTACAAAGTAGCATTTCTTGTGTATGAGGCCGGCAGATTTGAACTTTCATTTTTACAGCACCTTCAGCGATAGATCGTATATATATATATATATATATATATATATATATATATATATATATATATATATATATATATATATATATATATGTTCCAATTGAGTCCTGGAGTGAACTTTAGTCCTAGTGTGTGTGTGTGTTTGTATTCGATTTACTCTAAACAGGAATATCGCAAATCTTTTGATCTCAGTATGATTTAGTCTCTTTCCTAGAATTATTTTATTCCATTAATCTTTTTCAATTTAACGAAGCCCTTCAGCAAACTTTATCAGGAATTTTGACATGATTTATCACTCTCATTTAGTGTCATTTTTAATCTTCTCCTCAGCTTGTAATTGGCCTCGACAAAGATTTGATTGCTCAACTTATTTGAAAATCAATCAGCAGATACAGCGAGAGCAAAAGTCAAAACCCCGACAACAGCCGAAAGGAGGCATCGGATTCCATCTACGCTTTACGTCATACTGTCGATTCCTCTTAATCAGGATAAGCTAGATCACCCTGGATAAAGAATCCCGATGTCCCGATTATCCGAAGCAATAGATTAACAATTTAAATATGGCAGACACAGGCCTACCAAGCCGGCGAGAGATAGAATCTCGCTACGTGTACTAACAGAAGACATCGCTATTTGCAGTTGCTTCTAGACTGAGAAGACGCAAGACCTACCTAGAGTTGCGCGAGTTACACTTTCACTTAATAGACAATAAATCGAAACCGCATTCATCGAAAAAAACGAAATACACAATTCGATGTGTATGTAAATTATGCATATTACAGTACATCAGTAATCTTGAATAGTAATACCGGAAGTGAGTAAGAAAGGATTCTGCGAATTATGTCAAGCTTCAAACACCTACAAGTATTGGCTATAAATAGAAGTATATATACCGTAATTCCTCATGTATAATACGCCTTCATCCATAAGACGCACCACTATAATTGTACTGAAAGTGTGGGAAAATGCTTCTGCTCACGTCTAATATGCACCCCTTGTTTGGTAATCAAACCCTATAAATTGTAACTCTCCAATTTCATCACGGCCAGCGATTCCTACTCTTATTTTTAAAAATGGTTTTAAACATAGAATAATATTATTCAAATTTAGTTTTATGATAATTCTTATTTTATTTTACATTTGTAAGTGTTGTTAGGTTCATATGATTGTATTTGACATCCTTATGGGGTCGCAATCGCCGAATGTTAGGGTCAAATTGTCGTATGTTTGTGCTGAGTAGTCATTTCGCAACTGAAATACCCTATGAAACGACAATTTTTTAGTAGGTGTGCAGAATACGCACCCCTAATTTTGATTATTATTTTTTAGAAAAAAAAAAGCGTATTGTACAAAGGGAATTACGGTATATGATATTTATCAATTATGTATATATATCATATTTATCAGTTCTTTGTTATTCACCGTAATCTTCTAGTTTGGTTTGGTTTGGTTTGTTTTGGTTTGGTTTGGTTTGTTTTGGTTTGGTTTGGTTTATGGCATATCAACCTGAATTGGTTATTAAATGCCGATAAGATTTTTACTCCTGGTAATATTTTTCTCAAAATATATATTGCTGGTAATATTTATTTATTTCAAAAATGTACTGTTGGTAATACTATATATCTGGTAATAATTTTTTCTTCATTGCTGGTAATAATTTTTTTACAAAAATGTAGGGCTGGTATTAAAACCTGTTTTTTACACTTTTATAGTGCTTTAACCCCAATTCGGGGGTTAAATATTTGCCCATAGCTGGGACATTAACAAGTGCTACCACACCGGGTCAGGGTGGACCGTCGAACACTAGCAAATAAGAGGTGGATCCACGCGCCTCAAAACCTCCTGATCAGAGGCCTTGCTGTTGAATGTAATTTATCGTCTTATTCTGGCCGATAGTAATCTAGTTCTAGAGTTTTAAAAAAAATCTTATATTCCAGAATTGAGTCTTAAATATGAATTGGGATGAAATATAGATCAAATATGGATCGACAGCCGACAGAATGATAGGATAAAGAACAAACATTTATAAATCTAGCATGTTTCAATTTTATTAAAGCTTCGTCGGAGAATGAAATATGAGGAAAAAAATTCCGTTATTTTTATTTTTGTGTTGTTCAGTTTTCATTGGTTAAGCAGACTTCACGTGCATTTGACTTGTCAAGTAGTGTTCGTGTGTATAATTTATGTATTTAATAGTATTATTTGCATTATTTACATTATTCGGACTGTTATGCTCAAGAACACATGGCCCAATGGATATAGACGTTGGTTAGATCCAGTGACGAGACCCAAAGAGTTGTGAGATCAATACCAAGCTACATCAGTGGTGAAACAAAAAAATTGGAGAGTTGAGATAAAGGGAAATAACTGAAACAACCGGAAGAGGCATGGCACGTGGAACTAGAACAATCGACCCCGGTGGACGAAATAAAGGGTTCGGTTCGAAATTCCAATAATCTGAAGAAGGTCGGAGCGTACAACAGCCGAAACGCTGTGAGCATGGCAATGAAGATGAGGATAACAGTCCGAATAATGTAAATAATGCAAGTAATCATAATACCTCATCTCAGATATTGAAGGATTTATACGGCCAATGAAGATGAGGATAACAGTCCGAATAATGTAAATAATGCAAGTAATCATAATACCTCATCTCAGAGATATAGACAGATGTTAATAGTATCATAAATCTAGTATATCTATGCGGGATTCGTTTGATAACGTCTGTGTGTTTGTTTGCCTATTAGAGATTAATTATGTTTGGAGGTTGTCCGCATGTTGATTTGGGGGCGTTTTTACGTCAACCCTTAACACTAACCATGTGTATATATTACCCTGCGCAAATATACCTATTTTTAATTACAATTTTCCGTACCTGATTTTCTTACCTAAATAATATGTTTTTCAGTTCCTATTAATGTTAAATCGAAGTACAAAGTTTGAAGTGCCTGCATGTAAAATATTTCAAATATTGATTTATATTTAATATTTCTTTTGATATTTTCAAAATCGGGTATGATATACCCATGGTTAGTAGTGGTGTAACTTTAATTGATGTTTAGTGTTCTAGGGTTAAATATACACAGGTCAACTATTTTATTATAAAGATGTAAGAGGCAGACGTTTGTGGTATGACAGTAAAGCTAATTCCCGCTAATAACCCATATTTTCTTTACTTTTTTTACAGAGAGCAGCTGAGTGACAGTCTAGTAATATTTTCTGATTTTAAAGTGTGAAAAAGGACATTTCTCCTTATCTTGCAACAGGAATATGGGTATGCATGCTTCGGACCTGTTTCCAGATTACAACACAATAGTCTGTCTTGCACGCGTCTAGTAGTGCTGTAAGTGTGCCACCTGCAAGATCGAATGTCATTCTGCAGTCTTCAGTGATGACAGCAGTTTATACGTTCAGGCAAGATACAGTAGTTTGTATGCGTGGAGTAGTCCTGGGACAGAGTGTTCTTGCTTACACCACGTGGGCCCAGCTTCCAGCATCAAGTTTGATGTTTATGAAGGGAAAGTTTTAACAGTACCATGCATTTTGACATCTGGCATTTCCTTAGAAAAAGGCAAAGAAAAAAAAAGCATTATGATTTCCGTTGTCTATTTACAGAAATTGATAAGAGGGAATTGAAGAAATAACAAACTTGCTTCAAAATTGCTTCTTATATTAAAAATAATGTAATGGTATAAAGAGCATAGTGATAAAATATTAAAGTAGTTATTTAGTACATTATATAATAAGACAGAATGCATGGTTGTCAGCAAAGAAGAGAGTCCAAGATATGAAGTATATATTTGGGATGTCAAGATCATGCACGTATAGAAATTCAACTACCTGGGTATGGTAGTAACAGACGAAGGCAATGACTATAGCAATAGGCAACTATCAGCTGGCAGTAAAGACATACCTGTCACCCATTGTGACATAACGGATCAATACCTGGTGGTTAGACGCTACGTTATTGCATGCGTTATTAAATTAAAAAATGCTGGGAATGTATCCAGGATAGGATTCAGAATCTATACATAAATATGAATGCAAACATTAAGGCTCGTGCTGAAGCCCAAAGAGGCGAGATAGTGTAATATGGGTTTAGAATATTATTTCTAGTAAATCGGTAATATCAGGGATCAAGAAGCAAATTATCACATTGGTCACATATACACAACACTACCTTGTAGACAAAAAGGAAACTTATACCTAAAACAGTTGCGGTTTCTGGAGCACATAACGTGTTTTTCTGGCTTTTATATTCTTATCAATCAACAATTAAAAACCAACACAAAGACTTAAAGGGAGTTAACCAAATTTAATTTTGTAATTAAATTAAAACATTAGTTCCATTTCATCCTCAAACGAATTTTGGTGTAACTTATTTTTTAAATTTACAGAGTTTTAACATAATTCATAATTTACGGTTACCAAGGATACAGAGAAATCCAGACAAGGGGTGGTAGCGTGTTCATATTTATTAACTTTTGTTGTATCAGTTATTTGGTACGTCCCAAAAAGGGATTGAGTTTAAGTATGGGTGGGGATGCATTTTTCAACTAATTCTGACATCCGTTCAATGCATGTCGTCTGTTTTTTTTTTTGCGGGGGGGTTAAATTTTATTTTTAACGGCAAATATTCTTTCAGCATTTTTTTCTATTTGTATACTTAAAAATTTTGGGGGGATGTTTAGGTTAGAATACGTTTTATTTAACAACAATTTTAAAATATTTTCACTTTTAATTTTTTAATAGACTATATTATATATCTTACT
>OZ038488.1:98752231-98759731 GCA_964036315.1 Acanthosepion esculentum | reverse complement strand
GGATGGAAGTCAAGGCTGCAATTTGACCCTTACCTAAGCAGGATGTCCCAAACAAAGGTTCTGCGAAACCAACCCAGAAGCAACAGCAGGAGCGACAACAGGATCGGCAGCAGCAGTAGCCGGAACAACCCAAGCAGTATCAAGGAGAGTCGTAGCAGTGCAAGAAGCAGCAGTAGCGACAGCTGGCTCAGTTCGTGCAATAGCTGTTTAAACAGCGGCGGCAATAACAGAAGCCTGAACAGCAGCAGGAGGAAGTGGGTTAGTGCAACTTGACTTATACTCGGCCCCTTCCTTGAAAAGGGAAAGGGAGGACGATGAGGTTGAAGATGAAAAGAGCATTAAGAATCAAAAGCTGTCTGGTCGACCCAGGGCAGAAACACTACGGTTAAAGCCAAAGCCCAATCTGCCCCCTGCTTTGCCAGAAAGAGTATTTCTCAACTTGCAATGTAAGGCTAAGAGCCTCCCTTCTTCCCCTTCCAGGGCTCCGTCTTCTCTCTCCGCAACACACACATTCTCAAAAAAAGAACAAAGACATTCTCGAGGGGGAGGATATGTGTCAGGTAGACAGGCCCTTTTAAGGCCGTTGTATAAATTGACCTCACTCAATGTGTGGGACTTTATTGATGCAGCGAAAAAATTTTTTTTCGAAAAAGGTGGAGTCACCGGATCGGAAAAATGAGCAAATTATGTGCTGGGAGGGTCCCTATTATTTTCCACCCCTCATTATATAGGTCCCTAAAATTAACATAACCGACGGACGTCGGCGGTATTCTCCTGGAAGGATGTATTACGTTGTAGATGGGTACGAAGAGTCTGGAAAATTCCATTGGGGTCCTTGCACAAGCAGATTTTCGTCCTAGAGAGTTTAAAAGACGACGATCAAGTCAAGTTGATCAATTTAGATCAGTCCAAGTCATTCGACAGGGTCGACCATCAATACCTGGCTGCTGTCCTGCAGGCCGTCAGATTCAAACCCAACTTCTGCAAGTGGATCAGCCTCCTGCATCGTTCCCCCAGTGCAGTGGTACGGGGCGCGCTGACAAAGGACTCAATTTTAGGACTGAGTATTAGGGACGCCTCCCCTAGCCTTATCATCACACCTCCCGTTTCGGAGGCTGAGCGCCGTCGTAGGCCCTGGAATCAATAAAAATTCCTCCGAGAGTGTCGGGAAGCCTTGAGGGCCATTCTACGGTCCAGTGATCTTTCACGGCATCGCAGGCTGTTGTATCGTGAACTAGTGGAAGTGGTCGAGACGGACACTCTATGTGGCTAGCTTGGCTTGTGACATCGGAGTTGCACTCTTTCTGGTCTTGTGTGTCAGCGGCGGATTATCTTAGTAACTGAGTTTTCTCTTACCTGGCAGTTGATTCGGAACTTAGTCTTTGAATGACGTAGCCTTGAGATGGGTCTGGGCGAATTTGACCGACTGTCATCGGTGTGACCTTGGTTTAGAGCCTACGGCTTCGCACGCCTTCTACAACTGTCCTCAGCTGCGTCCGTTCTGGGACTATGTCGGCGAGTTGACGACTCGTATCAGTCCCAAGCAGCTCGTGCTCATTGGGATAATGTGTCGCTCCCATTCTCTGGGATGAAACGGATGGTGTTTCTCACGTCGCTATCCTTGGCAAAGATGATGGTGTGGATGTAGAAAATCTTGCGATACGAACACTATTCTCATCAGGATTTGGTCGGATTCTTTGAGCATCAGCTCAAAATGAAGATCAGAACTGAGACAAAGCGTCTGGTGTCGACAGATTTCAGCGAAAGGTGGGTAACTATGGCGAGCCTAGTTCGCGTGAATGGGGCTTGCCTTGATTTTTTTTTACGTCTCCTTTAATACAATTCCTATGAACCCTTAAGTTAGACATATTTATTTACCTATTTAATGTGAGTAAGTGGTGTTCCCTGCCTGTTCCAGTCACTTGATTTGTGTGATCCATATAGAGATTCCCAACCTCCCCAGTTTGTTTTTGACCCCTTGATTCTCTCGGCTGAGCCAGCCTTTGATTTTCTCAGTCGGACATTTAATTTTTGTCTTCCCATTCCATGACTGAGTGAAATTCTTGATTCTGTCGAACGGCAGAATAATGCACCCACTCTTATTATTCCGAGGGGTGGACGGCTCCTACTAACATGGTGTATGTTTTAGTTTGTGTGATATTCTGTGGTAAGGGAATAAATACTTAACATCAGGTGGATAATAGAAGAACGGTTTATCGTACACAACCAGTACAATATGAAATACACACAGGTCAATCTATAGTGAGTGCCACTAATTGGAAGGTTGGACGTGCTTGTGTCGTATTCTCTCTCACTCTTCCCTGTCCTCTCTCTCGTAGACAGTATACTTTATAGGTACTTACTACCTATAGTGTAATTATTCATGGGGGTCACTGGTTATTCCATTACATCAGTTTGTTTTTGTTATATTTTAGTTTTGTTTTGGGGGGTTAATCCGTCCACCCCTCATTTAATGATTCATTAAATTTTTATATATTATTGTTAAAAGAAAGAAGACATTTATGAACTGTGACATTTTTACATCATGGGGACTTTGTAGATTCCATGTTAATATGTGGTATTGTGGTACTTGTAGGATCAAATGGTGATGAATGAGTTCTTGTGGTGAATGAATGCGTCCTGAATCGGATTAGCTGGGTAACGGATAGTTACAGTTGACCAGCCTTACCCCACCTTCCTTTTGCAACAATTTCTGTAAGAAGACGAATAAATGAAGAGCATTGCGTAATAACACGAAAGACTAGGGCATTACAACACGTTTGTTTTTTAAACCTTGATTGTTAATGTTGTGGATTCCTGGATGAAATCCGGTATCAAATAATAACAAACGCCAAGAATGAATATAGGTAAATAAATGTATTAACGTAATAATACAAACTGGTAATACAGGTTAGTAGTTCCAGGAATGCGGGTTAGTAGACAAATATATATATATAAAGTCTTTGGCATCGACGTATCGCTGTATGATTTCTTACTGAGTCTAAGTGCTCGTTACTATGACTCTTGTATTACCCTTCTCTGTTACTAATGTCCGGGTATTCACTGGTAGTAGCATATGTATACCTTGGGTGAGTCCATTTGTGTAAAAAGGGGAGACCCCTCAATAGTTAGCACTCGAATTTGAGTTCTGAACGATTGCTTTGTTTGTTTAGCAGCATATCAATACCTTATGGGTCATTTAATGCCGAAATTTAATATGGGTTTTAATTATAAAAAATAAATAAAGATCCTGTATTAATTATATAAATTAAAATGGAAATACAATATTAATTATAGGTTTATTTTCTAAAAATTCACTATTAATTAAAGGCTTGTAATATAAAATCTGCCAATAATTCTTGATTTCTATTGGGACAAGGTTTCATCATTTTACAATTGAAATGGCTAGATGTAGCCGTAAGTTCTATGCTAATAGTTTCTTCTCTCGCTCTTCTCACTTGGGGATCTCTCTTCTGGTTTATTGCTTCCCAGTCAACATAGATCTTTAAAAATTTAAATGAAATATCAATCATTATCTTATGAAAGTGGATGATGCTATTATATTAGTGTTGCAAAAAAAAAGCTAAAAATAATGGAAGCTTTACTAATAAAAACAAACAAACCAACACTCAATAATATTAATTTTGAACATGGACATAATATCTTGACCGTGTTTTGAAACAAAAAAAAATGAATCATTTTATAAAACATGCATATAACAAACTATTTTTAATTCTAACAGTTGAAATATAATCCTTGAAAATGGCTAAATGTATAGCCGAAAGCGCTCGGATAAAAAGAACATTCGGACAGTTTTTGTATAATTTATCATCTGAAAAGAAAAACATTATTAGATCGCACGAGAAATTATATAAATAACTAAATAAAAGCACCTTGTCAGTAGTTTTTAATGAAATGTGCACACACACACACATACACACACACACACACACACACACACACATATATATATATATATATATATATATATATATATATATATATATATATATATATCGGTCTTGTTTGTTTTCTTTTCATCTTCGGTTGGACACAACTAGAGTCCGCCATTTTATTGTAGTTGGACCTTCTGGCAGGAAATAAACGCACGTGTTTCTAATTCAACAACACTCAAACCCACCGGGTCCTCTACACATTATCCTGTTGCCGAGCTTCGATTATGCCCGAACCCAATGCTGAAATCTGACTTCTTCTGAAATGTCGTAATGAAAATTAGCGACAACCGAACATTCCGTTTATTTTCTGGAAATCAACCTTGCAATTTTAATTCTAATACTAATTTCATGAAACGTCCAGACCATTTCTATGACACATAACTTGATTATACCCAAACTGGACTTCAATTTCTGTGATTAACCTCCAATTTTGCTGTTAATTTGTGTTTGTAATTAACGTTCTTCTTGGCGGTAACATCATTTGGTGTTAGTTTTCACGTTAAATAATTATCAAAATCGATTTTCGATTTAGCCCAGAATTTGAAAAACCAGTGCCTCGAAACATATATATTGAATTTCAATTCAATAACTAGGGAATTTATTTTGACTTCAACTTTTAATTATGTCAACATGTACGACAAATGTCTGCCTGAGCGTTCATTTTCCCGAACAACCATACGCGATAAAAAATAATATAAGCATCGCATTTCAGTTATTATTTTTCACAATAATGTTATATTGTAATCATGCCTTCTATGCCAGCTGTTTACGCGCATGCGCGCACACACACACTTAGACCCCCCCCTCTCTCTCTCTCTCTATATATATATATATATATACATGTTTAATATAAGTGAACAGTTTGCCATTTAGCAGATTCGTGTTGCCTTCAGTATCTCGAATCCAGAGTATCGTAGACAGACATTCCAGGAATTACTTCGTCCTCTCGTCAGGGATATCATCAATTGACTACTTATGCTTCTAAAATTCTCCTTTTTATATGCACTTTTCATTAGCGGAAATTTCTTTTTTTCTCATAGTGTATGTGTGTGTCCTTGCGTGCGTCTCGTCTGTGCGTACGTGTATAAATCTTTTTTATTATTTGTCCTTTTCATGTTTCTTTTTTTTCATTTACATTCACTCCTTAACATTTTCTCTCTTCTTTCTTTTCTCTCTTTTCTTTCAGGCGTTACCATTTGACTTCTGCTTTTCTAGAGATGTTATCGTTTTAGTTTTTCAGTAATCTAGTCTTTTCTTGAGGGAAATTGCATTTCATCTTTTTACATTTTTACACACACACACCCACATATATACAAATCTGTTTTGTTTTTTTCATGGGATCGCTCTATGTCGTTTGATGTGGAGTAAAATAAAATATATATTCCTTTATATTTTGAAACGATTGGTATCTGATAAAACATACTTTTCACCACACACACACACCACACACCACACACACACACACACATATATATATATGTATATATATATATATATATACATATATATGTATATATACATATACATATATATATATATATATATATATATATATATACACACACACATATATATATATATACACACACACATACACACACACATATATATATATATACACACATACACACACACATATATACACACACACATACATACATATATATATATATATATATACACGCACACACATACACACCACATATATATAGAGAGAGAGGGTGCGATGGATATATTCTATTATAAATTACGAAAATATGAAAATAACACTGACATCCCGTTTTATCAGATATATTTACCAAACTTCTCAAAATGACACAAAATATCTTGAAATACTAAAGAGTAAATTTCTTCAATAATATCGTCATTGGCTTCAACCACAGCTTCTAGACGACTTAGAAATCTTTTGAAAATCTTCTTGACAGCCTCCTCTGTTTTCTTCAAATAGGTCTGCTTTCTCGTAAATGTTTTTTTTTTTTATTTTTCTATTTTTTATTTTTTGAAACGGTCTGTAGCAATAACTCCTCCAAGTCTCTCGCTTGATTTTAAAAGCTGTGAGTGACTTGTCTATAGAATCTTAAAAAAGTGCTTTTGCTTAATGTCATTTATCTCTCCATTCACCAGTTGTTTTTCGTATCATCCTTTCTTATTAAATGACTTGTTCCACGTAACATGTGCTTATGGTTTCAATGGTCGGAATGCCAGTCATCTAAAAAAAAAAACCCTCGACGGTTTTGGGCAAGTTACCAGGTTTCACAAGAGTAAAGAATAATAAAAAATCGGCTTTATGAATTTCGTACTAACTTTAATCTATATTTATAATTGTTATATATATATATATATATATATATATATATATATATATATATATATATATATATATATATGTATACTGGTTACTGGAAAGGGGGTGTGTCTCTGTTAAGTGTGTGTGTTATTTTGTTCTTAAGGAGTTAATGAGTATGATGTGTGTACGCGTGTATATTAGTATGTGTGTGCGTTATCATTTGGCTCATTAGTGAGTGAGTGAGTATGATGCGTGTAAGTGTGAATATTAGTATGGGCGTGTGTATGTGTGTCATGTGTGGGTGAGAAATGTGGGTAATAATACATTTTCTCCCTTTGTTATCTCTCCTGAACCTTTTTAGGCCATTCATTTACATAAGCTCATTAGACAAGTTATGCGTTGCTTTCCAGTGCCCGTGGGTATCTCATTTTTCAAACACTCTTTCCTCTAGAAACTTCCGCTGTCACATATTTATATTAAATATAAGTGTCTTTGTTTCCAATTTCGTTTTCGGTCCATGGTATTCTCAGCATCCTTCTGTAGAATCACATATCCGTTGCTTCAAGTCTCTTCTTCATCTGTGAGAAAATTGCCAGCATTCACTACCATATAGGAGGACTGATATTACCTAACAGTTCAGTACTGTGTTTCTAAGGAAATTATCTGTTTCTTAATAATTGCTTAGCTTTTGGATGACGTATTTTTCTATCCAAATTTCGCTTTCAGATTTCAGTCGGAATTACTGTTTATAAACATACCATGGTCGAAGATTGTGTGTTTATAAACAGTACTACGGAATTTGGTAACCAGACGATTCCTGTAGCTGTATGCTGAAACGCGTCATGGCAAATGAGCTTTTCCGTATAGGAATAAATCTTCGATTCCTGTCGGAGAATGCATGTTTTCTACGAAATTTCTCTGAAATTTATGTCGGTAAATGTAATTAATACTGCATAATTAAAAGCGGAACATTTACTTAAATACATTGAATCTCTAAAAAATAACGTATAACCAGAAAATATATTAAATGATTGCCGGACTTATTCCATTGTCATTGTTTACGTTAGTAAACAATGACAATGGATTACGTTAGTAATGGATTACTTTAGTAAACAATGACAATGGATTTACGTTAGTAATGGATTACTTTAGTAAACAATGACAATGGATTTACGTTAGTAATGGATTACGTTAGTAAACAATGACAATGGATTTACGTTAGTAATGGATTACGTTAGTAAACAATGACAATGGATT
>OZ038488.1:98747231-98749731 GCA_964036315.1 Acanthosepion esculentum | reverse complement strand
CTAGTTATCTCATTTACCTAACCCTACATATATATATATATATATATATATATATATATATATATATATATATATATATATATATATATATATATATATGTAAAAGTGAACATACAAGTCAACACTTAGAGGCGACAGTCTGTTTCATGCTAGATGCAATCGTCAGGCCACATGTGCTGTTATTTTTCTCGGCTATTTATATATACGGGTCAGTGGTTCATTGTGGGTAGTCTATTTTGGCGGTTATTTTACCGGAAGTCGTTTATTTGCTTATTTATTTATTTATTTGGGTTAAATTATTTTGCTCGTGGACTGACGATTGCATCTAGCATGAAACAGACTGTCGCCTCTAAGTGTTGACTTCTATGTTCACATTTATATTTACACACGCTCTATCACTGATATTGTGCACTTTATTCCATAAATATAGCACATTTTAAAAACTATATTTCTTCATATATATATATATATATATATATATATATATATGAAGGGAAGAGGTTATAGTTGTTCCAACGAGAGAAAAGTATATATATATATATATATGGGTGTGCGTGTGCGTGCGCAAGCGCGTGGCGGTGTCTGTGTATGTATATAAGTATGGGTGTGGGGCTGAGTGAGATGAACTTTCCATTTCCAACCATGAGACCAGGATTCGATAATCACAATTTGTCGATTTATCAAGAATGTGCTTTATTGAGATTATCAACCTGGAAAGGTGATTCCAGCGTGTGACAACATTCAGAACTATCTGAAAGCTATAGTGTACGGGTTAATACAAATCATGTTAGTGAGATTTCATAGGCGGGACTCGTCGGAGGTCGTCGACGTTTCTACTAGTGCGAATTTCATGTCATCGTGACCAAGGGTATAAGCGTACAGGCGTTGTTCAAACTGTTCCTCACACCAAAATGGTCAACTCAGTATTGAAACAACATACGTCAAAGATGGTCTCTGTGTTTGCTGAGTACACACAAACGTGCCCGTGCTGGCGTCTGCAGCAGGAATTGAATAGCTGCTTTAATAAACCTGTACGCCGTATGTATATAAGTTGGTAACCAACCATCGCTCCAGCAATATCAGAAATTAATGTTACAACACCGTCATTAAATCTATAAGAAACATTTGAAACTGATAATTTACACCTGCTATGTTTACTATGCTGACCAAGCATGGGATTTTCGGGACTTATGTCATTATTAGTGTTATGGGAACTTACCTATAACGACACAATGAACTCTTCCCGACACTATAAATGCTGCGCCTGTCATGAAGAGACGTGGAACGAGTCGAGCCAATAGTAGTTCACTTCAAACCAGACTGACAGTCATACTAACACCTTCAACATCTTGTATTATTATTTCTGTGTAATATATCTTCGTTACTTCTACTCTTGTGTTCGTGTTGTTCTTCCTTGGTCCTAACCTTGGACCATAACAGTGGCGACGAGGATATTGGACCATAACAATTAGATAATCTCCGGGATTTATGTCATTATTAGATAATTTGAAGCAAAAGCCACGATACAGAAAGTAATATTTTTACTTCAGGGTATTGCTTGTAACGGTAAGCAGATCGGCTTCCTGAGTACAGCATGTAATTAAATCGGCTTTCTGAGCAGAGCCATATACCTAGACCGACTTTTTGATTATAGCATGTGACTAGATCGGATTTCTGAGTACAGCATGTAATTCGATCGGCTTTCTGAGAAGAACATGTAACAAGTTAGGATTTATTCTTACAGCATGTGACTATATCGGCGTTCTGAGTCCAGCATGTACTTAGATCGGCTTTCTGAATGCAGAATGTAACTAGATCTGCTTTCTCTGTACAGCATGCGACTAGACCGCCTTTCTGAGTACAGCATGCGACTATATTGACCTTCTGAGTACAGCATATAACTAGATCGAATTTCTGAGTACAACATGTGCCTTTCTGAGTACAGCCATTTTACTAGTTTTGCGTTCTGAGTACGGCATCTGACTAGATCGGCTTTCAGAGTGCAGCATGTAAGGAGATCGGTTTTCTGGGTACAGCATGTGCCTAAATCGGATTTTCGAGTGTCTCATGTAACTAGATCCGCTTTCTCTTGACTGTACAGCCTCAATCAGTTGTCGTGTGATTTATGTATAGTCATCTTCTCATAAGAGTTAGAATTCAAAATAAACTTTTAGAAAACAGAAAAAATGATATGGAATTAGAACAAAAGCGAATGCCCAGAATCCATCATAGAATTTCAGTATGCGAAATTAGTAATCACCAAACACTTCAAATACATTTGACTATAGATCAGTTATTAGAGATGTAGTAGATAAGAAAAACTGAACATAGAATAAGTTGTGATAGGGGAGTTTTCCCGAACACCGCAAATCGCTAGAAAACGCAAAATGTTATAAATAGCCTTGTCGTATCGTTGCTGCTGGGGTTCCCATAGCAATGATTTTTTTTACGGGATGAAGCTGTTAACCTTGTGCCCAATGCGTTTTGTATTCAGTTATCG
>OZ038488.1:98739731-98744731 GCA_964036315.1 Acanthosepion esculentum | reverse complement strand
TGATCGAGATGTTTTATTCCTCCAGCTTACAGAAATGCGGCATTAGTTTCCTAGTAATCAACTACAAATCAACCACGAGATGACTGCCGGACTGCCAGAAATATCTGACTTACAGAAGACAACGTAAAGCGTCTTGTTATGTCAATTTGAAAACTATTGATCAAGGAGTAATAAAGGGTGTTTCATTAAGACGGATTACACATAATGAAAAACCATATGCTTTCATATATATATATATATATATATATATATATATATATATCAAGGGTGTTTCATTAAGACGAATCAAAGTCAGCAGTAAATAAATCAGTATTATTGGTGAAAATTGATTTATTTCTCTACTGGGTCATGTAATTTTAGTCATGCCAGTTATGTGTGAAAAATGAAACCGCCCAAATGTCAAATCATTAGACGCCTAAACTTAATATATATATATATATATATATATATATACATATATATATATATATATATATATATATATATATATATATATATATATATATATATATAAAGGGTGTTCCAATAATTAAAAAATGTTGGTGTCTAATGATTTTTTCTTTTTCTTTCAGATTTGGTGGATATTTGGGCGATATTATTTTTCACACATAATTGCCATGACTTAAATAACATAATCCAATAGAGAATTAAATAAATGTTCACCAATAACACTGATCTATTAACCGCTGACTTTGATCCGTCTTAATAAAACACCCTTGATATATAGATATATATATATATATATATATATATATATATATATATATATATATATATATATATATATATATATATATTAAGCTACTAATAGCATATATATATATATATATATATATATACATATATATATATATATATATATATATATATATATATATATATATGAAGAAATATAGTCTTAAAGTGTGCTATATTTATGGGATAAAGTGCGCAATATCAGAGATAGAGCGTGTGTAAATATAAAAGTGAACATAGCCTCTAAGTGTTGACTTCTATGTTCACTTTTATATATATATATATATATATATATATATATATATATATATATATATATATATATATATATATATATATAGTGTTTCATTAAGATAGATTATATATAAGGGTGTTTCATTTCATTAATACAGATCATTTATATCAGTAAATAAATCAATGTTATTGGTGAAAATTTATTTATTTTTTCTATTGGATCATATTATTTAAGTCATGGCAATTATGTGCGCAAAATAATATTGCCCAAATGTCCTCGAAATCTGAAAGAAAAGAATCATTTGACACTTAAATTTAATTCACATTTAAAATCGATCTAAGTTATTGAAACACCCTTTAAAAGGAAATTTATACAGAAATGCTTTCTAGTTAAAGCTATTAGAAACTCTCGAGTTTGTTATAAGATGTTGAAATAGTTATTGAATCTATAGTTTTACACTGGTTCGTTCAGAACAGTTTTCTTGTCTTCGTTGTCTTTATCGCTTTACTTCAACCTTTGTGCGCTCTGATCTGTAAAATAACCTCAATGGCAACGGTAGTAGTAATTCTGAATTACTTTATTCTCGTACGAACGAGATACAAATACAAAAATACTCCTGGCCCCTGTCGACTCAGCTGTTTATATAATACCGGAGGAGTTAACTTACGCCTTCCAATGTCTGCCTGTAGAAGTCCCCCATTATCTAATGATCCCTTCCATTTCTAATCTACATGATCGTCTTCATTATATTCCCATATTTAGTCAATCGTCCGACAAGATGTTTTAATTTCTAAAAGCCTACACTCGATAAATTAAGCTTAACAAAATTCCGAATCGTTAATTTGGATTATTTTATCAAATCCACCTAACTAAGGCCAACTGATAATTGATAATGTTCATTTAAATCGATCGTGAGACCAACGGAGGTTTTCGTTTGGATTTTCAATTTATTCTCACTGGAAATAAAATAACTTAATGCAAAGCTTTTTGTTATTGGCATTGCTAGTTTTGTGTCGTTCTACGACACGTGTTCAGTAGTCAATTTCCGCCTGTCTCTTTCTCTGGTACACACGTTATACCTCTTCTATTTAACATATGCAAATAGGCACAATTCTCTTTACCATTACACTAGACCTCCCTTATCAGAAGAGATTTAATTCCTTTGGTTATTCTCGAACTTCTACCTTCCTCCTCTCTATCTTGATTTTTTGTCTGGTTCTTCTTAATGGAGATTCTAGTCTCATTACATCTTCCGTGTCTGAGTCACTCCCGCTGTCCTTCATAGGCTCGTATTCTATTGCATTATCCTGATCTGAAGAACTCATCCTTTCTTCTCTATCAAGATCTTTTTTCATCACAACGTTTTCTTCATCAGTTCCGGATTTTAATTAGTCAGAATTAGCTATTACGCTTTTACTTTCTTGGATATAATGGTCGGGTTAATCCGCTTTGCATGATGACATTAGCTTTGTCAGAACTTGCGACTTTGCCTTTCTTATACCACATCTTTTCGTTTGTCTAGCAACATATTAGTAAGGAGGATCTTAATGGTCTTCTCCTTAACACATATAGGTTCTGTAATCTGTTTGCATATGGAATTGTAACCTTTGTAATTAACCGTCTACAGTATCTCTACTCGGGGAAAATGTTTTTAATGTCTTTGCCATTCTTTCTGCAATCCCATTAGATTGTGGGTGATATGGCGGTGTTTTGTAAAGTGTTGTGGTGTCTTCCCTCTAATGAGTCTATTATGAACTCTTCCACTTACTATAAAGTAGTAGGAAAGTAATCCTCGGTAGGAACAGTACTCCAAACTGTTCAACTGTCGAACTCTCTGCCTCGGCAGAGAAAAACCCGGACGATGCTTTGCCGAAGGGCAAAGTTTCGTCCGGGGAGGTAGACAGTCCGTGAATCTTTTTATGCTGGTTCTAAGGGAATATTTTTGGCCGATCCTGCGGGCTCGGAGAACGGTAAACTCGCCCTTGTGCCACATACATCCCTCGTGGGGGGGGGGCTTTAAAATATTAACAGTGCTACGGAGTCTGTGACTGTTCGCAGCTCCTGTCGAACTCTCTGTCTTGGGCAGAGGGGAACCTGGACGAGGCTGTGCTGAAGGGCAGAGTTTCGTCCGGGGAGGTAGACAGACCTGAACACGTTTATACGGGTTCTACAGGGATTTTTTAGCAGAGCCTACGGGTTCGGATGACACGTTAAACTTAGCCTTGTGCCACATATAACCCTCGTGGTTAGCTGTTAAATATAACAGTGATAGTCTCATTAGAGGGAAGACACTATAACATAAAGGAATCAGCCAATTCGCCCCAACCAATTACATTGAACTTCATCACAAAATTCTCATGGATTGTCTGATACTAATGTTTTAGGGACCCCATTTCTAGAAAATACTATTCTTAATATTTGTTTGATTGTCGTTGTATTTCTATCTTTAACTTCCATAGTAGGAATCTACTAAAATTAGAAATAGACCCATGCGATTAATGTTTGCTCATCCTGATGGTGTGTCGCCGTGACGTAGTAGTACGACTTGCGTGCTTCAACGATCCCCAGAGCTATGTGGACAGGGGCTTCGGCCCTTAGCAGGTCCAAACAAGCTCAACAGGTCTGTGGGGTAGGAGCCAGATGAAAGACATACCCTGGTCCTCCAGGCTGGTAGGGGGTTTTGCAGTAGGCTAACAACCTAATCACTTAAAAACTAGCTTATTACAAAAATCTTGAAACAACGACATGATCGAGGAAGAGTACTCTAAAGTGGAGCGTATGACCCGTGCTGGTAAAAATATCTCGGGAAGGCAGCCGGCACGACATCGGCCGAGCTGAAGAGAATCGTCTGAAACGGCGTCCGTTGGAGAGGTGTTGTTGCGGCCCTATATTCCGCAAGGAATTAAGAGGCGTAATGGATGAAAATGATGGTGCATTGTCCATATGAACACGCGACCATGGTTCCGTTTCTTTAGGCCATGAGTGTATTCTCCTTGATCGAAAATTCCTTATTTCTGCACAATTTGGGCATTTTTATGCATATCTTTCGATACCGCGATAATACCCTGGACACCATGTCTCCAATTTTAATTTCTTCTGTATAGTTGTTACCCACAATGCACATCGTCATGTACACGTCTCCATTGCTTATAACATCATCATGTACACGTTTTAACATAGATTTTCTTACTATTTCTGGAGTACTATCATATCTCCATTGCATATAACGTCATCATATACACGTTTGAAAATATATATTCTTACTATTTATGGAATACTATCACATCTCCATTGCATATAACATCATCATATTTATCTATTTATGGAGTACTATCATATCTCCATTGCAAATAACATCATCATGTACATGTTTTAAAATATATTTTCTTACTATTTCTGGAGTAATATCGCATCTCCATTGCATATAACACCGTTTTCTATCGTTAAATTATGCATTATTATGTTTTTATAAGGTCTTTCATCTTTGGAACAATTACTCCACCTGTTTCTTCTTATTCTCTCAGCAATTTTGCTGAATACTGGATCCTGTAGATTCTCCGATGCCAATCTTTGTAGAGATAATATGTTAGTTTCAACCCAATGTAATATTTCTTCATCCAGGATTTCCCTTTTGCTTTTGATACTTATTAAATTTTAACCTTGACAGAGCATCGATATGTAGTATTGTATTTCTTTTTACGTACTCAATGTCAAAATCATTAGCCATTAATTTTATAGCCTACCTTAGAATCCTGGAAGAAGTAACATTTTGTAGATCCTTTTAAGTCTAAGATTAAACTCTAGAGGTTCGATGTCAATACCAAATTCTTACATAATTTATTTCTGTTGGCTTCAATCTTCTTGAAAGGTATACAATTGGATGACCTTTTTACAATAAAATTGCCGGCACAGCACGCTCATTGGCGCCCGTAGTTAACGGAAACTCCTTTCTGGAATCAAATATTTTTAAAATGGATTTTTCTGGGAGTATGTCATTTAAATCCTTGAACGCCTAGCTTTGTCTTTAAGT
>OZ038488.1:98712231-98734731 GCA_964036315.1 Acanthosepion esculentum | reverse complement strand
AACAAGTCCTGGCGATTCTGTATCGAATTCGAAGGTCATTCCTGCTTATGACCTTACTCGAAGCCAGTCTAACTAGCGATCTGAGAAACGGGTTGTATATAGCCGATAGTTTAAATCAGGTTTTTCTTAACCGGGGGTATCCATACCACTTGGGGATATGGGAACCAAATGCTGGGGTTATGGGACTCGATTTCTGGGTACTGGTTGTTACCAACCCTGTGTTGTGTTTGACAAATTGCACAAAAACAACAGCAAATATCTCACTAGATTAATAAAAGTATGTTTTACGTAGCCGAGATACTAAAAAAAACTTACACATTTATGTTCTCGTCCCTTTTCTTGTGTAATAAAACTGAATTATAACTTTATTTTGCTTTCAATTAAAATAATATAATAAAGTTATCAATGCTTATAGATTTTTTCATGTTCTATTCCTAGCAATCCATATCTAAAGTACAGTAAATTCAAGCGATTGAAATATTTGGAAGACATACTGGCAAATAATAGGATTGGTTATAATTATTTCGATACTCAAGTGAAGTGGGTATGGGACCATTTTGGACAATCCATTGGGGGTCTGGAATCATCAAAAGCTTAAAGGTTTAAATATTTCTGAACAAGTCTGGCGCCATAAATGACACCTATTCGAAAGTCTTGATTGTATGTGGCTATTTAAGCACATTGGTATAACGTTTTAAAAAACCCAATAAACACTCATTATTCACTGTAGTTTTCTACTGATACCCAATTAAAACCCACCGACTCAAAATTATTTCTAATGTTGGGTACTATTACTATATTAATGGGTTAAATGAAATTGAAAATAGAATGAAAGTATCATATTTCAAAGAAATATAATCAGCACACTAAGGGAAAAAAACGAGAGATGGAGTAGAAAAGTTTTCCGTCGTATAAACTGCCAAGATAGGAACAAATGACAACATAAATATTTTTGAAAGGTCTTCTTGATCGGGCAACCTATCAACATACCTCCGTATATAGACACGCAGATTTAAATATTGTTAGCTTAATTCCTGGTTGTGTTTTCGATTGTGAATTTACAAAAATACTAAGATTCAAATCAATCCAGAGCACCTTCTTCCACAAGTCAACTTGTGTTGCGTAACAAATCGATAACGAAACTCAGTGAACACAAACGAGTCCGAAGACCAGTTGTACTCCTACTAACACACATACATACATACATACATACATACATACACACACACACACACACACACACACACACATATATATATATATATATATATATATATATATATATATATATATATAACTTTATTTGTATTTGCGAAAGAAATGTGGATGACAATATATATGCTCCTGAAAAATTTATTTCGGTTGAGCTCTCTGGGGAGGACGTGTGGGTTTGTAAACAGTGACTATTACGGCTAATGCAAGACTCTTCGGTTATTCGAATCGAGTTCTCTCAGTCACTGTGTGTTTATCTAAAAATAAATACGCTTAAATTCACCTTCTTCTCTGCCGTGAGCCAACGGCTTCAGGGTAAAATTTCCGACTGACGCGAATTCAGCCGGACGTCTATCACACTGATGAGCTGTGATACAGCGAAACAGTCTGTCTGTGGATGACAATATATATATATATATATATAAAAATGTATATGTATATATATATATATATGTATATTAATAAATATGTATATTATTAAAACCCCAACTATATATATATATATATATATATATATTAATTATAACATATTATATATATATTATTAAAACCCCAACTATATATATATATATATATATATATATATATATATATATATATATATATATATATATATATATATAACTTTATTTGTATTTGCGAAAGAAATAATTTGTAAAAAGGATTAGAAAGAAGTAAATCTATATTTGTTAAGGTTTTATTGCAATTTTATTTAACTTTCCACATGTCCTCCATCATTAGCAGTACAAAGGGTAATACGATTTTGCAGTTCACGGAAAACATTTGTCACCTGATTTACAGTAATGCCTGAAATCACATTAGTTATTTTAGCTATACTTACAACTAGGTACATTAAACTTTATAACATTTTTTACAGATTATTTCTATCGCAAGTACAAATAAAGTTATAATTTTTAAAAAAGTGCACAGGACCTTTATGGACCCCCCTCTCTCTCTCTCTTTCTCTCTCTCTCTCTCTCTATATATATATATATATATACTTTGTCCACAAAATAACATATAGTCTAGCAGAAATTATGTCAGATAACTAATCCATTGATTCCTTAGAAGCATATATATATATATATATATATATATATATATATATATGTATGCATGTGTGTATGTGTGTGTTTGTGTGCATATATGTATATACTGTACACGGTTTGGACTTCACCGGGTGTACCTCCTCCGTGGTCTTGTGTCAAACTGCGAGATTCTTTACAGGAGATGAGAGAAACCTAATTTAGCCAACACAAAATGGTGTTGATATTAAATGCATGAGCCTCAAAAATTTGGAATTTTGCCTTTTACATGTGAAGTGATGATAAAGATTCCCCGATTTGACGAAGTAGAAATAGAAATATTTTTAAAAGATTTAACCAAATGACCAAACAAAAAGAGTTATTTTTATATTTCTACTTCGTCAAATCGAGGAAGTTTTATCATCACTTGACATGTAAAGGGCAAAATTCCAAATTTTTGATCCTCATGCATTTATTATCCACACCATTTTGTGTTGGCTAAATTGCGTTTCTCTCATCTCCTTTAAAGAGTCTCGCAGTCTGACACAAGACCACAGACGAGGTACACCCGGTGAAGTCCAAACCATGTACAGTACCTAATTAGCCTGCTTGTAGTGCTGGTTAACCAGCATCGTATCGTAGTTGCCCTCACGCAGCTTGAAATCCCATTTTGAAAAGTGTAGAATTATAATTCTACAACCACATATGCATTATTGGTACAGGCATTCTTTCCCATTCGCCGCAGGAATTGATGTATGTCTTCGGTGTTAATAAATCTTTTAGTCTTGGTCATGAGGATTAAGGTGGATAGCATTGTGGTCGTTGTGACCCCTACTCTTTCAAAATTAGCATCAGATGTTATGGAACAGCAGGAAAGAATGGTAATACTAACGTCTTTGGGTTGAAGATTTATCTTTCATTTTATTCTGTTTAATCTTGTCTTCCCATGTAGATGTCAAGGCAAGGTTGAAAATTCTGCCTCCTCAAATTTGGATAGAACGTGTTTGTATTATTTGCTAATATTTTCGTATTAATTAATAATTAAAATGTTTAAAACTATATTTTAAAGAAAAAAATCACATATTAATTAATCATCTGGAAATGAGTCAAGACAACTTATAACGAAACTAAAATATGTAAAATCTAGAAAAAATGTAAATGTCTTCAGTGTGGAGAAAAACACGTGAGTGTCAGTCACATCAGAAATTTAAAAAAAATGTTTCTTCAATCGGTGTCACTCCAAGCAAGGCCCAAAAGCCACTAAGACGCAAGGGTGGAGGAATAGGAACAGGAACATTAGTAATGAGGAGAAAGAGAAAAGAACAATCAGGAGGACAGTAGATAGCGATTGACATTACATTTAACGTTTTGTAGATTAAAACTGGTTGGGAAGCATGGAGCTGAGGGGTTTTTTTCACAAGCGGGAAGCGTAGAATTTACGGTTACATCTCGCCAATTCGACGCCAGTCTAGTACTGCGCTTAAACCCCAAAAGTCTAGGTACCATAGTAAAGAACTTATCGGAACAATTACCATGGAAGTATGTGTAAAAAGGCACAGAGAGGCAACCTTATGGTGGTGAGAAAGTGAGTGAAGCCGAGCAGACAAATCAGGACCAATAATATTATGGATTCTGATTTGGATTTTATGAAGGAGCTTCAGGTTAGCAGCAGGGTCACCGGACCATATATGGCAGCAATATTCTAAGTATGGGCGAATGGTAGACTTAGAGATATGCAAGATAAATTCCTGAGAGGAAAATTGCATTGCCCGACACAGTGAACCGACTTTCTTAGCAGCTGACCTAGCAATGGATTCAATGTAATCTTTTCACCTCATGTCAGCTACAAACATGAGCCCGAGAAGTGGCGATGAGTCATTTTTGGGGAGAATAGCTTCAGCCATTCTGATGAAAGGTAGAGAGATGTCTCTCAGCTGATTGATGGAGAGAAGTTTAGTTTCGATGGCATTAAAATTGACAACCCATCATTTGCCCCAGTTGAGGTCATTTTGGATATCAGCAGCCATTTTGAACTTGTCGGACTGATAAGCCTTACTATCGAGACCGGAGTAAATAATAGTGTCGTTAGCGTAGATGCCAAAATGAGAGCTGATGTCATCGACAACGTTGTTAATGAAGATTAAAAACAGCGTAGGACCAAGGATGTAGCCTTTGGTGATACCCGCGTAAGTACGAAAGGATGTAGATGAGTGGTCGTTCAGGATAACTTTATTTTCACGATTTGATAGGAACGACTGGATCAACTCGTGCCCGGAGATACCGTAGCTTTTTAGCTTGTGGAGAAGACCTGAATGCCAGACCCTGTCAAATGCTTTCAAGATTTCCAATGCTACAGCCCGGGCCTTTCAGATTTTATCTAGAGCATGATAGACACCCTCCGTAAATATCATTAGTACATCAGCAGTTGATCTGGAGAAATGAAAGCCTGCGATGAAAGATGATGAACCAATTCAGCATTGATTAGGGCATTTAGGCGTTTATCCAAAAGAGGCAGAAGGCTAATATTCTGATAGTTGGAAGTTCAGACGGTTTACCAGAAATCTTAAAGACTGGAACAGTATATGATGACTTCCAGCAAGCATGAAAGCAGTGGGTAGCAAGGCATTTATCATTGTTGTGTCCTGTTTAGGGGCCAGAAAGAAAGAAACGGAAGACGAAGGTAGGTTGAACAAGTGTATTGAAATAACAGATATATACAAATCAAGAGTGTTAGTAATAAGCAGATAGAGGTGTACGTCCGAACGTAAGTTAATACTGCGTCTCCCGCTCCCCAACCGACTGCGGTAGGAAGTCTCGCAGTTAGTATTTATGAGAGAAGGAAGAGTTCATTCTACTGTAGGAGGGTTTACCACAACAATTATGCAGTTTAGAGAGAACAGGAGTTAGTTCTTGATGACTTTAGCAGGGATGTCATCGGACCCACATGCTTTGTGGGGATCAAGGTTAGAGATGATAGCAGAAAGCATGGAAGGGGTTATATATATATCACTCAACAGAGAATCAGTTCTAAGTGGGAAGTTAGGGAGGGATACTCCTGATGAGTCACGAGCAGAATTTGAGGAGAATTTACGGACAAATCATTCAGCTTTATCAGCAGAGGATAATAGCAACCTCAAATAGATTGAGATGGGGCGAATAGAGAACTTGCACTTATTTAGTACCCTATAACAGATACACCAGTAATCACGGGCGCAAAGATTTTAGAGGCTATGTGGAACCTCATTCTCTCAGCAATCAGGGATTTAGCTTCTTCGACGACTCGCTTACATTTGTTACGAGCAGTAGCAAATAGGCTCCTGTTATGACGAGAGCTGTCACGCTGGTATAGCCGGAAATAGTGGTTCATGTGTGCTATGGCGATCAAGCATGCTGATGCGAAACAGGGAGGATCGCGGTTTCACCTGGTGTTTCCGAGAAGCGATTAATGCGTCCATGCCGAAACCTTAGTGGGGCAATTTTCAGTTGGGAGGTAGATGTCAGTCCAAGGGCCGTCACAAATAAAATAGAGAAAGAAATAGATCTAATAGAGAAGTATATTGCTTGGTTTGGCGAGGGAAACGTGTAGGGAAGTCCATGATTTTAGTGAGGGGTTGAGCAATGGAAAAAAGTAATGTCTGAATACTGGCAAGATCAGTCCCTTTAGAATGTTTCAGCCATGTGTTGTGGTGAGCATTAAAGTCACTGAAGGCAAAGATGTTCACAGATAGATGAAGAGAAAGTGCCTTCTCTATACTGTCAGCTATTGCATCTTGGGAAGAGGGGGAGCAATAAAGGAAAAGCAGATAGCTGACAGTGTTTAGCAGCAAAAGACAGTAACACATGTAAGAGTAGTCAGCGACTTCAAGAGGCAATTCCCTGGCCGTCGGAAGATTATCCCGAATGGAAACAACAAAGACATGCATATGAATTCTGAAATCTTTTTGACGGAGGGGAAGATATCTTGAAGCCAAGAATTCATTGGTAGCAATGGAAGAATTCAAGTTGGTTTCACAGAGGGCAAAAATATCTGGTGACTTTTTTTCAATGTTGCAACCACGTGTCGTGGTGAGCATTAAAGTCACCGAAGACAAAGATGTTCACAGATGGATGAAGAGAAATTGCCTTCTCTATACTGTCAACTATTGCATCTAATATACTGCAGTCTTGGTAAGAGGTGGGGGGCGATAAACGAAAAACAGATAACTGACTGAGTTTAGCAGCAAAAGACAGAAACAAGTGAAAGATTAGTCAGCAGCCTCAAGAGGCAATTCCCTGGGGATCGGAAGATTATCCCGGATGTAAACACCAAGGCCATGCATGTGAATGTTGGAATCTTTTCGGCAAAGGAGAAGATACCCTAGAATAGAACATTCATTGGTAGCAATGGAAGGATTCAAGTTGGTTTCACAGTGGGCAAAGATATCTGGTGACTTTTCCAGTAGAAAAGATTTTACGCTGCAGAATTTGGAACAGATAGCACGAATATTGGAGAAAGAAAGACCGAGGTGGGTTTTTGTTAAATGGTTTAGTTTATTTCTTTTTGTTGTGATTTACATGCGATATGTTTTAAGAGGAGATAAAAAAAGACCACCATAATTGTCACTATCAGTTGTCAATGGCAATACAAATCAGTCAGTGCATGGCTGAGAGCAGTGCATAATGTATCATTAGGGTTGCCCACTGGAAATGCATGCACCTACCCATGCGCGACATGACACTACAGATATCCCGATATTATGCGACTGTTAATTGGAGCAGCCTCTGTAAGCGCTACCAAAGAGTTCAGGCTCCTCCCGACCAGTCGGAAGCAGCAACCAGCAAACTGCCAACCCGGTACCCTCATAATGGAAACTTACAGCCATTAGTTAATTTAATTGACAAAGAGTTAAGACAGCTAAATCTTTGTGGCCCTGGTAAGAGAAAGAAAGTGAACCAGTTAACCATATGCTGAACAGGTAACAGGAGATGAAGATATACTCCTGTTCAATAGATATGGAAGGAGTACGAACCGATGGACAGGTGAGCCTATCTACTCCTATTAACCTGTTAAAAAAAAAGAAAATGTCCGATAGAATTCATATTAAGTAATGGCTTCATATTTCTGGTGTTTCTAGGAACAGCTACTTTGTGAAACAGACTCCTGTGTGGATGCTTCTCCGAACACTACAATCATAACCTCTTTAAGTCTAGAGTTAATAGTTATGTTGCCATCGTCTTCTCGTAAGTTTCACTTCTTTTATCCTCGTCTTACGTTCTTACCATACACCTCATTTAGTAGCCCTCTATTCTATCGGGATCTTAGGACTTAAATAAAAATCAAGGTTCCAACTCTAAATTAGATTTCGCCAAAATAAAATTATTTTTCTTGGATAACGCCGATTCAATGGTAGAAAATGCCAAAAGGGAAATTTTCGAAATTGGACCATATATTCACTAGATTTTTATTTATATAAAATGCAAGTAAAAATAATAACTCCAAAATAACCGTTAGAATAGACCACAGCAATCAACCCCAAAAACTGCAAACTCTGCTTGCGTTACATAAAAATCGGAAACCCAAAATAATAAATAAAAATAAAATAAAAATAAATAAGCAAAAACAAGTAAAATAAATTAATCCAAATAAATAAATAAAGTAAATAATAGACGAATTAACAAACCAGTCCCGCCACAATAACCATTAGAATAGACTACCCCCAATGCAATAGACTACCCCCAATGCAATAGACTACTCACAATGCACTACTGTCCCGTATATATAAAAAGTCGAGAAAAAAAACACAACGTATGTGGCCTGATGAATGCGCTTAGCATGAAACAGTCTGTCGCCGATGAGTGTTGACTTCAATGTTCACTTTGATATTTAAATACGCTCTATCTCTAATATTGAGCACTTTAACCCATAAATATAGCATAACTTAAAACTCTATTTCTTCATATATATATATATATATATATATATATATATATATATATAATTTATGCCTGTCTATGAAAATTAGTTATTTGACGTCATTTGCTCTAGGAAGAACACAAGTTGACTGCGTCATTAAGTTAACTACACTTGTCTGATGTTAACCTTTAGGTTGAAGAGCAGACGAAGCGGCCTCAAAGGAGCAGATATTTATAAAGATGTTGACGACAACCTCTTATATTTATAATGCAAATCACAAATTCATTTGAACACTAAATTACAACAGCGTAGTAATTTGCGTCTAGAATTCTAATGTCCAACCGCTATAGGTCCGAATATTAACCCTGATTGTAAACTTGTGAATATTTTGTCTTCATATAAAATATGATTTACTGTCTGGGATATCACGGGTAGAACTTATTAAACAAGGTGAAACTCCTCTAGTCCCTGCTTTACACCGGCGGGATTTCGGCTTTTGAGATCGTTACCCACAATGGAAACGTAGTTCTATGTAAGATGCTAAGAATAACATGTACGCAGCAGGTGAATAACGAATTTTAAGGAAAATGAAAACGAAAAAGAAACTTTGAATTCGGATGGGAAAGATAAAATCTTTAGGGCATATAATGAGAAAAGACGACTTGGAGAAGTTGACACGGGACAAATTGAAAGACAGGGAGAAATAGAGGGAAACAACCAGTAACCTACATAACAACCTTGAATAAATGGATAGCAGAACATAAAACATTTCCGCTTATTTATACGTTAATTAGCATGAATTGTTGGAAAGTATAATAGTTTTTCGCTGTTTTTTCCACTGGGTTGATTTCAGTCTGGTCCCCCTAGACTGATTGTCAACCAAGACAATAGAATACAGTCTACACTGTTATTTCACTCGTTTTCCACACTATCCAATTAAATTGTCACTGTCAGTATGGAAAATTTATAAGTAAGCTCTGATGTTTATAGTTTCTAATGTAACATTAATTAAATATATTTGTATGAAATATTGAAATATTTGTAATAAATATTAAAATCAGCCTGTCTCTTGTGCAATGAAAGCTGTATAACTAAATGAAATAAGGAATTAATGCATTTGTGAAAGGTAGAATAAGTCATTTATTTTTGTCATATTACGTCCCAACATTATATGCAGATCAATAAAATGATAATAACTATGAAAGTAATTGGCCGAGATTTATCAAATGTCGGTCGAATATAGAGCGTCCGTTCATACGGAATATCGTAAAAACATGCAATTGTGTTGAGGCACGGTGGAGTAATGGGTAGCTGCTTGGATTGGGGAATTGGAGGAACGAGTTCGAATTCCATTCGAATCCTTTATATTCACTTACGTGCTAATACCCTTGGGAAAGGTATTAATCCTTCTCTTTCTCTCCCAGCTACGGGTAAATAGCAGGATGGACCATGTTCTGTATCCTGGGATGGCAGCTGGTCTACCGCAGAAAGAAATGGCAACCTACTGCGGGAAAAAATGTTAAGCTGATTGATTGAAATATAAGAGTTTATTTATGCTGGAATATGAAAAAAAAAATGATTCCAAAGTTGTTCCAATTTATATGCAAACACGTCAAATGAAACAACTTGATTGATTGATTCGTTTTTTTTACGGCTTATCAACCCTTTAACGTTTATTTAAAGCTAGCCAGAAAATATATTTAGATTGTGTGAAATTTTTGGAGATAATAATGACTTAGTGATACTCGTCTTACTATTTAACCCATACCTGGAGTTAGATTCATACATGTCCCAAGGGTATTTTGACATAAGTGAGTATAACGAACCCGACTGAAACTGAAACTCGGCTCTTCGATTAAAAATTCTGAGCCGTTATCCATTACACCACCCTCACATCCAAGAGTACAGCACCTGATATTCCAAAGTGGTCACGCATCTAGGCAGTGACGTTACTTAACTTAGGTGATCATACGGGAGCCGGTGTTTCAACGTGATATGCCCGTAAGCTGGGGGATAAGAAAGAACGGTAATGACCAAATTACTACAATAATATATTTAAAGCGATCACATACAAAGCAGATTATTACAAGTTTGCTCAAAGAGCATAGAAGGAAAGCAATATTATTTTCTGGTATGATTCCTATTTGATTCTGGTGACTTCAAGGAGCGTAGTGTCCATAATATTCTCAGGTGTGACGGGTTCGCAGACATTTTGATACTGCTTCCAAAAGTTCATTCTTCGAATGAAAATTGTTTCCCTCCTTTATAAAGACCTTTAAATAGACGATTCTTCAAAGGTTTTCGATAGAGTTAAGATCCAACCAAAAACATAGGGCCATACCATAAGTCGGTCCTTTCGAATCCTAATTTACCTATGTATAATATCCCCCCCACTATATGGCAGTGAAAACGGGACAATCTCCTGTATCTGTCTATATTTCTGAGATGAGGTATTATCTACACTATTTACATTGTTCGGACTATCGTCCTCATCTTTGTTGCAGCGGCAGAAAGAAATATAAAGGGGAGAAAGGACGCCCCTTTAAGATAAGGCTTCAAGAACACCAAAAAGCTGTAACACGAGGGGAAGTGGAAAAATCAGGCGTGGCTGATCACATATGGACAGAAAAGGGAGATCACCACCCTCTGTGGTATCAGGTTGAAATCATAGACAAAGATTGGAAAATTCATAAACTTAAGAAATCAGCACATATGCTAGGCCACAAAAATCTCCTGAGCCGACCAAGCATAGAAATGACTCCAATATGGGATCCCGTAATAAGGAGTGCCAGAGAAAAGCAATAGTAACAACAAAAAATTGCAATATGAGCTCTGGTAAAAATGGTGGCTGAAGACATTAGTCTTATAATACCCGGAAATTTATACACAGATGTCCTCAAGGACACATGGCACAGTGGATAAAGGCGTTGCTTAAGATCCAGTGACAGGAGTTCAATACTTGTTTAAGGTAGTGGAGAACTTGGAGAAGGGAATTAACAGGAGATAACTGACATGGCAAATGGAACTAGAACAATCTACCCCAAAAATAAAGGGTTCAGTTCGTCATTCCAACCATTTGAAGAAGGCCAAAAAGTTGTGATAAATATGGAAACAAAGATGAGGACGATAGTCCGGACTCTGTAAATAGTGGGACAATATCCTTACAGAGATATGCTCTGGGGGTACTGTCGTATAGCCTGCTCTATATCTGGAAATTTTGAATAAAATCCAAAGATGAATCCGCAATATTATTGGTCCTGACCTGGCATCTCGGCTTTAGTCATTTTCTCGCCGTAATGTAGTTTCCCTGTGCCTTTTCTGTGAAATTCTTTCATGGTAATTTGTTGGAGGAACTCTTCGCTATGCTACCTATACTTTGTGAATTTAAGCTCAGTGCTAGATTGTCGGAAGGGTCTCATCAATTCACAGTTAAATTGGCTAGATGTAACCGTAATAGTCACTTCCCAGTTGTGGAAACCACTTTCTGTTTCATCCTTTCCGGCGTTCAAAAGTTTAGATGCAATGTCAATCGTTATCTACAGTCTTCTTGATTACTTTTCTATTGTCCTCGCTCCTTAATAATGCTTCACTTTTATTCTCATTCTTTCACACTCAGCAATCCCTTGTGATTTAGTGGCTTTATCGCCTTACATTGGTTGATATAATTAACAAAATGTTAATGATGAGAATAGAAATGTGGTTCTACAGAAGGATGCTGAGAATACCATGTACTGAACATGTGAACAACCACAAAGTCTTAGAGAAATTGGAAGCAAAAAGAACACAGACAACATCAGAAAGAAACATTTTCTAGGGCATATAGTGAAGAAAGAGGGCTAGGAAAATTTGACACGCGCAGGAGATATAGCAAAGCAAGAGGGACAGAGGAAAACAGCGCCTAACCTACCAAATGAGCTTGTGCAAATGGTTGGAAGAATAGGGTTTAGGAGAGATAGCAAAATGGTAACATTTACTCAGCGCTACAAAGAACAGAAATCTGTAGAGAAGCATTCCTGTAAATCAATATCACTTTCCGTTTGAATATCAGTGTATTTATTTTGAGCTAAGGGTGAACCCTGATCCTTAGGAATACAACGTAGACAGGAGAGTTGATTTTGACTCGACAGGCAAATCAACAGGAAGCAACCAGATCATTGCTCATACTCTTCTCCCATAACATGGCTTCCCCGATTCCTTTTTTACGCCACGGTCTTAGAGGCTTAGAGATGTTTTTCAGGCGACATCCCGTTCACCAGCTGTGATGACAATCCTGCGTTACCCTATACTCGTTCGAGAATAATACAAACAATAAAAATCTTATTTAAAATAGCTTTCAGACTAGAGAGCTGGTTCGACCTCACACTTGGGGCAGACAACGGATCTGGTCCTTCAGGATTCGTCATCGTTAAGTATTAGGGAAAATCTGGTGCTTTAATGCTCTTAAGTGGGTTTCCATTCGTTGAGTAAGAGACAAACAACTTCCATGCATCTGGGTTCTAGATGAATTTATTGATCATAAGGCGATCTCTTGCAAGAGTTTAAGCTATTTTCGCTGTTGCTTTTGCTTCATTTCAGCAATTTTCCTCTTCTAATCACGAGATAAAACTGTTTTAGGGTCCATGTTACATATAAATTGAAACGATAGAAAAGAAACAATTTTATTTAAAAAAAAATGGCTGACATGTCTTCATTAGATGCAGAAGTACTTGATATTGCATACCATTACCCATGAAAATACAATCAACATTTTATTAAAGTTCGTGACAATAAATAGTCTTCCAGAGATAATTTAAAAACAGCGATTTGCATATAATGTTGGAACGCATGTCGATAACCAGGTATATAAGTTAGTACATCAATACGTTCCCAGCTTAATAATAAAGATTTTAAGCTACATAAAAATATATTTTTTCAGAAAATATCCTTCCTTGTCAATGCACTTAATTCCTTGTTACATATTTATAACATTGCTTGAATATTCTACTGTAACATGTCATGTAATAATTCAGTTAATAAATAGATGTCGTTATTTACAAGATTTATATTTGGACTGTTGTCTTCATATGTTTTGTTGTTATCATAACGTTTCAGCTGTTGAGCCCTCCAGCCTTCCTCAGGTGTGTGTAGATCTGGATAACATGGAGGGAATTTTGAACTGAATCCATTATTTAATATACACAGGTAGACTTCTCGTTCCACTGCTGATATCTAGGGATATCATCTACTTCGTATTTTATTTTGTACTATTCAGTTATCATTCCTCCGTTTCCGCTGAGTGCAAGTAAACACTGCCCGACACAGGGATTGAACTCACTATGTCACCAAATTCCCAAACTAACACTTGATCACTAGGCCATTGTCTCGTTGGGCGAAACAAATAGATGTCGGTTTAGACTTGTTGATCCATTGTCGTATGTGCCTGCAATTCAATAATCTCTATCATAATGATAAAAAAATAAAAATAACGCATTTATTTTGGTTTTAATGACGGACAATTTAAAAGTATATATTAACTAGCTTAAATGTCGCACTATCAGGCGGCATTTAAGCTAGCTCCTGCATGGGGAGTGCTCTTGATTGTGCCTTCATCATAATAGGTAGGGAAAAGGAGATGCGATATGAAACAATAAACTACAGAAGAACTTAAAATTGATCTCTGCATTTAAGTTTTGTATTAATATTTAAGCTTACCTTTTAAAAGTTCAACGATAATTCTTCTGTCGCCATTTAATTTAAAGACAATTTGATGTACGTAGGTCCTTACTTTCTATATAAACAATTATTTTTATTTCAATGGTGACTTTTGGTGTATTTCGAAAATTAATTTCGATTATTCCCAAATTTATTTCCAAGTTATAAAAATTGTTATCGTACAAAAAAATTATTCGTAAAAAATCACGTAAAAAAAATCGCCAAAAACTTGGGAATCCAAAATTTCAGGATTGCGGGTCTGGGTCCGGCCCGGAATTTTTTTAATTTGCTCACGTCATAGTATGATATGTTGGGCTAGGAGTAAAGTTGAAAAAGTCTGACACACTGACACTAGCATTTATTATATAGATATATACAAATATATTAGAGGGCAGAGGAAAGATGAGCAACCTTTCCTCAGGAATAGGAGGAATGTTTACTAGCTCTAAATGTAACCTGTCTGTGATTGCCACTGCTGTATCTCTGGTAGTATTTTGCTTTCCAATTTTTTGTAGTCTTTGTGCATATATTTATTTATTTTTCCCTCGATTTAGCGCTGAAGAGTGAGGAGTGGTAAATCTTTCTCTGCTATATCTTCACCATAATACTTTTGTTTGCTTGTCCCTGCTATTTCCTGACCCAATTTATGTAGATATATTTGGATATATTCATATATACTTTTGAAATGTCCCTTTTTTTAAAAGCCATAATGCAATTGTGTATCAATCAGTATTTAAACGTTTATTTAACACTAGAAACAAAACGATTCTTCATGAGTCGCATAAAGCAAACATTATATGAAGAAACATTTTATGAAGAAGATTTACGATCGAAACCAAGCTGACTCTATCAGGCTAGTGGCATCTACGGAAGAAGGACATGGCGTGGAAAGTGGAATCGGCAAGCCGAGATCGTATCCCGATTGAATCGCTTGCTTTCACTTGACGCTAATAGTCTTGGCAACGATATGAAACCATTCTCCCTGAAATTTGGGCTACGACTGTGAAACCGTACATTAGGCAGCAGGAAACAACGCCACCATATTTATCAAGAAGCTATAGCAATACACGCATATTAAATACATAATAATTCCGTGGAGAGAAGTGATCATCTACGTTGTGAAGGAAGAGGTTAATAAAAAAAATATCTGTCGTCTCCGTTCAGGAAATGCGTGGTCTTGGCACTCCATAATCACCTATCTTCCGCAGCCCTGATAAATTTTTGTCCTCTCACTATAGTCGACAGTTCATTGTCATCTATTTACATAAGCATTTTAACTGTTCCCGCTGCATTTTTTTTTACATTCTTTATGTCATGTGAGTTTTAGATTCTCTATACCCTCTCTCATTATTTTTACCACAAATATCAACAGCCTTTTTCTCATCATAATCACAAATCTGTCTATAATTCTGAGATGAGGTATTATGCACACTATTTACATTATTCGGACTATTGTCCTCATCTTTGTTGCCATATTTATTACAACGTTTCGACCGTTGTGATAAATATGGCAACAAAGATGAGGACAATAGTCCGAATAGTGTAAATAGTGTACATAATCACAAATGTTCTTTTCGTCCCATTTTCATTAAAATTTCAGGCTTACGGCCATATCACGGTTTCCGTACAATCACAGAATTTAAGCAACGTTGAGTCTGGTCAGTGCCTAGATGAGTAACCACTTGGGAATACCAGGTGCTCTAAGCTTGGATGTGCCGATTGCTTTTATTAGCATCTACCTTCATAAACTCGGAATTTGCAATCACAGAGACTAGTTCTAATCCCAGTCGATTTATTTATATTCACTTAGATTAAAATAACCTTGGTTAGGATATAAATCTACATATTCGCCCCCCAAGTATGAGTTAATTAATAGGAGTTGTATCAGTAAATCATTATCTTCCAAAACGTTCTTAACCTAGAAATGTTTCCTGGCTTTAAATAACCTGTAAACGGGCTGATAAGCCATAAAACAAAACAATCAATCCATAAACTGTCTCTTTGGTCATAAATTCTATCTAATAGAATCAGATATATGTTGCGTAAAGTCTCCTCTTCATATGTGAGGAAATTGTCCATTATTCACTGCCTTGACCAAAAACAGTCTGCTTCAAGGCTAATTTGGATATAATGACATGCTTTTTGGCTTTTAAACAGCTTGAAATTAACCGTTTTGAGCCGACCTGTTGTTTTCTTATATTTTTTTTAATTTATTTTACTTTACCCTTTTTTTTAAATTTTCCCTTTCTCGAGTAGAATATTATAGTCATTATCTTAATTTATTTTTATTATTATTTTTATTATTATTATTATTATTATTATTATTATTTTTATTTTCTTTGGTATCTGGTGTTTACACATTTCTTTCCGGTTAGAAATGGCATCATGACACTTTCCGCTGCAAAAAAAAAAATAATTACATAGATAAAGCCCTTCGTAAAGTGTGGGCTGTACTTGTCAGAACAATTTTTTGTATCTCTTTGAGGCATGGACTTCCAGGGATCCCTTCAATGAGCCTAGTGGAATCTTTTCCAACCAGTCCAAGGGCTCCAACTACAACAGGGATTGTTGATGTTCCCATGTGCCACATTTTTTGAGATTTCTATTTCAAGGTCCTTGTATTTTGACAGTTTTTCGAATATCTTCAAAGATACATTGCAGTCTGCAGGGACTGCCATATCAATAAGGAGGCACTTATTTTGTTTGTGGTCTTTAATAACAATGTCAGGGCGGTTGGCTTTGATTGTTCTGTCAGTGTGTATTGTGTAGTCCCATAGAATTGTAACAGGTCCTATCTCCGTAACCGGGTCTGGGTGGTGTTCATACCAGTTTCCTTCCCGTATGAGTTGCAGATTTTTCCAGTGCAGATATTGGCCCACTCTGTCATGCCGGGTTTTATATTCAGTGGGCGCCAGTATCGTGCAATCTGATACAAGATGATCAATGGTTTCTGGATATTTACCACAGAATCTGCATTTTGGGCTTACACACTATTTTAGTATATGTGCTTGATAATTCCTAGTTAACAAGCATTGGTCCTGTGCAGCAATGATAAAACCTTCAGTTTCAGCTCTCAACCCTGCACTACGTAGCCACTGATTATTATTATTATTATTATTATTATTATTATTATTATTATTATTATTATTATTATTATTATTATTCCTGCCCAGATGTGCACGTTACATTAGTAATTATGTAACATTGTTTTATTTTTATTAATATAAGAGATATTTGTCCACTGCTGGTTGTGTTAATGTATCGGAATTGTAACCTGACTATTTATCCCGTCGAAAGAATATCTGGTTAAAGAAACGCAGGATTATTTTTCTGCTCCATTTCAAACTAATGCGTTGTATCACGACCTCCACCAAGTTGAAATTTAATAGAATAATTGAGGCTGGATTATACGCGTTAACTACAGTTCCAAAACTCTAAATAATGGATTGATTTATATTTGAATTTTAGTAGAAATTAGCCAACTTTTCATATCCTGGGACGTGGGACATGAGGAATTTCTAAAAAGAAAAGTTCTTTTGAAGGATATCCTTAAATTGAAATGCTGATTCCAGGATTTATTCAGAAGCTATCAGGAGAACTGCCCCGGAACAACTGCCCCCATAAGGCAATTTCCCTCTGGACAATTGCGCCAAATAAGACAAAGAGAAAATTAAGAGAAAGCTCTACTTGTCTGTGTGTGTGTGTGTGGGGGGGGTGATAAATACTAATAAATCTAATTAGGGTTTTATTTTTATCTTTTATAGGTTACTCAATAAGAAGTATTCTCCAGTAAGAACTACATAAGAATAATTACTCAACAATAAGATTATATCACTATAAATATAGCAGTAAAATTGCGATTTCTGGGTTATACACAAATACAATAATTACTAATTATATAATTAATAACTTTCTGGCTAAACTAATGGTTAAAAACATAATTAATAATTACAAGAATCAATTCTTACATTTCATGTTATCCAATAAGAAGCATAATCCATTAGTAAGATTTATATTTTGATATCACTATAATTATGCAACTAATATTGCAAATTATGGACTATACATCCCAAAATTTCAAAAACATGGCGGTTCTCAAAGTCTAGTACGATACTTGCTATTCTGCCTGTATGCTCTTGATAACGTTTCCGCTTAGGCGGTGCTGGATTACTTACAAGCATCTGATTGATGGTGACACTGGTCAGTGTCTGGCCCCTCCTCAACACTTCAAAAAAATTTCCATATATTCAAATGGAAGGAAGTAATGTTAGCTTTCATGCGTTTATAAACTTCAAGTTGGTTTTTAGAAATTATTTTTTGTTATTGAAGCTAAACTTATTAAAAATGTTCTTTCCATAGTCCGGGGTTAGTCGTCCTATGGGGGTCAATTTTCCAGGGGTCAGTTATCCTATAGCTGTTAGAGGAATTTCGTACTCGTACAAGAAGAGTAGTTTTAACTCTCCACCTGACATTCTTCCAGTCGGATATTTCGACTTAATAAGATAAAACTTAACAGACAACTTTGTTGTGTTCTTTTTGGGTTTTTTTTTTAATAGGAGTGGTTAGGTCTACTTATCGCCCGGTTCATACTCCTTCTCCTAGTATTGGATAGGAGAAGGATATTATCTCTTGTTTCTGGTTTCCTTCCGATGCCTTAAAAGGGTGGCCGTCATGAAGTTTTGGTGATATAACTGGCTTGTGTCTACGACTCTTCATAGTGAGGTTACCGAGTTGGCAGTTTTCTAGTTCGCCTAATACTGGGTTCCTTTCAGTGTCATCTCGCGTATAGAAAGGTGAGACTGCAAGCATTTGCGGTAGTCAACCCCGAGGCCACACTATTCTGCAGTCTGCGCCAATTCCCAGGCATGTTACACTGGACGACCAGCAGCTACTATTATTCTTGGCCTCCCCATCTTTTAAAAAACCATGCGTAAAAACAGTGATTGAAATACATCTAAACCAGTTCATCATAAAACACTTAAACTCATCAACCTTTCTTTCTAAAACATTCGTGGTATTCGTTCCAATTTCTGCAATGTGGAATGGTCCCTCTGAGATCGCTCTACGGACATCCTAGCTCTTTGTGAATAATCTGAATTCTTCAATCTCTCCAGCTTAATTATCTCTTCCTGGCTATCTTCCTCTCTTTTACAAAGACTCTAATGCCCACAGACATGAACGTGGTGTATATAACAACGGAACTCTCTCTTGGATCTCCGGACTGTTCTTACATGTGCCTTTGTATTTCTCTATTAAACTCAGTCAGCGATCTCTTCTTCCTCTATCGTTCCTCTTCCCCTCACGACTGTTGTGTATTCGATAGAATTTCTGATAGTATAGAGAAGACCATCTTTCCCCACTGTCTGCAAATATCTTTTCAACGATTTCAGTGCCCACTACCTCAGATGGCTTACTCACTTTAATGTCACTGATCTCGCTGTCATACAAACCTTGAACGTCTTTATCACATCGTCTCTCACACAGATAGCAGATTTCCCCACACGTTTCCTTGAGTAATTCTGACGGACACGCTAGTCTACTTCGTCTCTTCCTCACACCCTCCCCGGACTCCTCTCGTGCTCTGCGGATCTGTCCCCTTCGTAACTCCGATAATACGGTGGTGTCTGTCGTATCTCTTTTCGCTCTCCCACCAGTCAGCAAATTACCATTAATAGAATTTCTTTTTCTTATCAAGGCGATGATTGGGACTCGTTTCGTGACTTACTTCGCAAGGAAGGATATATTTAATCATCCTGTTCAGAAATCTTCCACTGAGATCTCTTTCTGTGTGAAAGCTGGTGCCGAAGCTTTCGTTTCAGTTCAAGAATACCGAGTGAAACCACGATTATCTTCCTGGTCTTCATTTGCCTGATCAGCCGCTATAGCCCACAGGAATCACTTCTTTCGACTATACTAGAGCGACTGTTCTCATTGTAACAGACGTCTCAATGTCACTGCTTGTAATGAGTACAGGCGTGTATTCAGTGATACAAAGTCACTATTTTCTGACAGAATGGGACAATGTGTAACCTCTCCAAAATTTGGTTCTAAGGATTACTGGTGGCTGGCCTGTTGAATAATAGCAAATCCTCAGTCCCTCCTGTCTTTAATCGATTTGAAGTATTGACATCTACTGCAGACTGTAGATATCATAGAGTGCTTTTCCCGGATATTCTCTCCTAACTCCAATTCGAACCATCTGGAGCACCTCCACCTAGAAACCCGCCATTGGTTTCTGGCATCATCTCTAAATTAGACCCCCACAAGGCTAATGGATTCGACGGGATCCTTGCCATCGTCCTAAAGAAATGTGCTCATGAGCTTGCTCCTGTTCCCTCCAAACTTTACAGCAAATGCCGCGCTGTTTCCTACTGTCTTTATTGGGATTCCTCCTCCATAGTTCCTGTTTATAAGAACTCTGGGATACCATCTGACCCCTCAAATTATCGCCCTATTAGTCCATTACCTCGTATTCGAGGCTCTAATCAATGCCGAATCGGTTAAGCATCTTACTTCACACGACCTCCTTTCGGACAAACATTATGGCTACCGATTCGCCATGTCTACTGCCGACGGGTTAACAGCCAACTCTGGAGATATTTTTCAAGTTTTAGATAAGAATGGCGAAAGCATTCGATAGAGTGTGGTTTGCTGGCCTTCGAGACAAGCGCGAGAGATAACGGTGTCACAGATTTATATTTTGCTTAAGTCAATCATTTCTAACCAATCGAGTAATCAAGGTCATATTGAGTTCATTTGATACTAACACGGCTGTCCCCAAGTCTCTATCCATGGACCTACGCTGTTTCTGATCTTCATCAATGATCTTCCTGATGTCATCAGTTCCCGAACTAGGTATTTATGCAGATGAAACTATCATGTACTTTTACCTTAGTAGCAAATGCAACAGCTCCGAAAAAGTAAACCTAGCAACTACTCTTGAAAAAGAAATGAAATCAGTGCTTAAGAAATACCTTGTAAATTTCAGCCTTTCCAAAACAAAACCGCATACTAGTGAGCCAACCAAAATGAGCTGACTCATTTTATAGTCTACCAATAGAAGGTTAACCAATCAGAAGACTTGAAATATTCAATCCGACGTGTATAAAGGCGGCCATTTTGTTTTCCCCGAATATTCACTGCCAACCTCTGATATGGAAGACCTTAAGTATTATTGAACAGCTGCTACTAGATATTTGTGTTGTTTCATTGAACAAATTACTTACGTTGGATTTCTACATTCAGACTACAGTGAACTTGTATAACAGTTTCCACCTACCCTGAGGATGCCTGATGCTAAACTCCAAGAGACCAAAACTGTACGGCTTCGTGGGCTCACGTTTTCAACTGATAATGAAGTGACCCGACTATATCGAGTCAGCGGCCATGTCTGCTACGAGGAAGATTGATTCACTCTATCGTTCCCCTACCCATCCTTTTTTTCGTCTGAATCCATCTTGTACATTTATAAATCTACCATTTTTCCGTGTATTTAATACTGTTGCCATATTTCGTCTGGTGTTATCTTCAGATTCTTGACAAAATCCAGAAACGGGTCTGCAATGCAATGGATCCTGAGCAGGCATCACGTCTCCAGTCATTTTCTAACTGACGTGACCTTATTTCTCTCTGTTTCTGCTACAAACATGTTCATGGCAACTGCTCAGATTAACTTTTTTTTTCTTGACTCTCGGACTACGTGAATTTAAACGTGCCACTAGATTGGCAACTAAGTCTCACAGTTTTACTGTTGAACTAGCTAGATACAAACGCCACTTCGCTAACAGTTTGTTTTTCTCGCAATTCCCACAAGAAGAACTACCTTCTGTTTTCTTGATAATTATAATCTTCAAAAATTTAAATGCAACGTCAAGCGCCATCTTCTGTCTTCTTGAATACTGTTCCGTTTTTGTCCTTTCCTTAATTCTCCGTGTTTTCATTCTCCTTCACTTTCACATCCTGTAGCATCGTGCGTCTTAGTGACATTGTCACCTTGCTTGGCGGGGAAACGATTAAAAATATTTAAAAGCGGAAATTAATTTGTAAGAAAAATTGTTCATTATTCAATGAAATGTATGAGAATTGATATTGCATAACAGCGAAGTATTGTTTGTTTCTAGATTTTTAATATTTTGTTTAGGTTTTGGAAGGCTTCTATCGCAATTATATTTCCACAGAACATGCATGTATTTAAATTGCTTCTCCTTTGTGTAGCAAAACTGGGATATCTGTCTTAACGAACCATGCTATTCTTTTTATTTCGTTTCCTTCTATGCCAATTAAGCAGAACCTACCCCATGATATAAAGTGAGTATTGATATTTTTGTTCATGTCTTTATGGTTATTTTAAAATTTCACGTAAGATTTCAGCTGATAAATTTCTTCAGAAAATATGGGAGCCGAAACGTGAGAAAAGCGAAAAGTAAATGGAAGATAATGGGAAAATAAGTAATTAAAGAAAAACAATAAATCATAACAATTTTGTGATGTAAAATGGATGAGAAGCTTCTTTAAAACGGAATTGATTGACAAAACATTTAAACACATTCAAATGAAAAGAATGAAAAAACAATTTTAGCGAAAATACTTCAGATCGGTTAATATGGCTTCATGTCATTTTAAACGCATGCACATCTCTGTGAAAACCGACTGCAGAAAAAAATGAACAAAAGAAGCGGG